>CM061045.1:110660480-111125480 GCA_030762985.1 Adelphocoris suturalis
CATCATCAGTATAACACGGAGAAAAGTGCTACGGAGTTACTCGAGTTAGGCATCTCAGCGGGAGTGTTCCGTGGAATCACCACCCGCGTCCTGAGAGGTTCTTCCTTGAACAAGTGGTCGTTTTATAGGAGCACTTCCTTTCATCTCACTTTCCCTTCCCTTTCTTCAGCTTCTTTGATCCCAAGGGCCGACGTCGGGTAAACCTGGGCGTCCTTCCCATTTATTTTATTATTTTTCTCATTATGTACTTTAATGGTGTGTCCCCTCCGCTTTTAAGGGGTGTATATTAAAAAAAAAAAAAAGTAAGTGTCTGTGAGTGTGTATGGTACAGTAAAACTTCGATTGACGGATCTCTGATATGAACAGAACTCTTTTCACTTCTTTTCAGACATCTTCCCTATGAATTGAGATGAAAAATCCGTTGTTTTGCAAAAACTTAAATAACATATAATAAATAAATAATTATTCAAAAGGAAGGATGATTTCTCCCCTCTCAGAACTCTTTTGATCGTCTCAAATAAAATATTGTCTACCATTTAAAACATGATCATTGGCCGCATCCTTGGTCCCAGCTACACGACTAATAAATTGCCACTGATTTCGCGGGGTGGTTAACCACATTAAACAAGCCCTTCAGACCATCCAACATAGCAACACTTTTTAGGGATATAAGGCCGTTGCAATGAGTTTTTCTAGACCTTTTGAAACACACAAACGTGGAAAATCGGTTTTTAAGTATACGTCTTCTAAATAATAAAATATTGCTTTGAAATTTCGCTCGTATGGTCATGCTGTCTGATTGGGATTTTAAGCGTTTTTGCAAAGAAAAAGTGAGCTATTCAGATGGCTTCCGAATTTTAAATGTGGTGAAGGGGCGAGGACCCCCTCCCTACAAATCCGTTTCATACATCAAAGAACACAATCCTAGATTTTAACGTCGTATATATATATATAGGGTGTATTTTCAGACGATAATCCCCTCAAAATATGGCGCATAAATTTTGTTCCATTGCAGGAAAATTCGACTTAACCGATCGCTCTAGAATTTCATGTTCATATTAACAATTTAGACTCCCAAAAAAATGCTGAAAAATCGGTTTTTGGACAATGGGGCATGTGGAGTGTCACAGTCGAAGTATTGTTTAGCGCTGATCGATTGCCACCACTCTCAGATCTCTAAGGTTAGCATAATAAGTGAAGACAATCTATTTTTAGACGAAAAATGCCCAAAATTGACCAAATTTTCAAGTTCGGCTGTGTGTCCTAAAATTTTCTTGGCGACTTCGTCACACTGCTGTTCTCTCAGTTTTTCTTCAGGACATGGTTAACCTCAGAATTTAAGTGCTTAATTTAATTTTATCCACAACTTTTCTGTGAAAATTCGCTCTATTGGCCATGTTGCTTGACTGAGTTTTTTTTTTTTTTTTTTTTTTCCATGTTCTTCTTGGAGGCTGGAACACTTTTCACCCATATTGTTTGCTATAATCGCAGACAGAATGGCGAAGGAACAGAACTCATATATCTACATTTACTCGTTTATTAACAATGAACTAGAACACTTCAAATTTAATCACAAAATTAGGCTGAAAATGTACTTAGATTTCATTAGTATTAGCTGAAAACCCGATTTAAAAAACTGAGAAATTACTAAAAATTCAGAATTTGTTTTGAATCGTAGAATATTATTGAAAACAAATTTACGATTTCTTTCCACTCAAAATGTTCAAATTTCAAAACAATTCAACGTGATATGATAGGTACTTACTACAATCTACGAAAATTCGCTTAACGATCATGCTGCATGACTGGAACTTGTCAATTTGTACCTCGTTCTGTGGGTTCGAGATATGATGTTTTGGTCAGAGTTCTTAACTTATCATTTAACCTCCGAAGCGTTGGAAAAGTAAAGACTACATCGATAAGAAATGGGATAAGCTCTTGGGTTTGTTGCCGAAGTGCGGCCCTGGAGTTGTTATCTCTGAGATAACACCCCCATCCCCCCTCACCACTTATTCCTTGTTCTCTTTTACCATCAAAAGGCCGAGTCGGACGGTCGTCGTCATCTTTTAATCGATGAAACGATCCAAGTTGATCGATGCCGTTTGTGAGGGTGGTGGTAAGGAGGGTGTGGTGGTGGGAGGGGGGGGGGGGGTGGGGGTGCCGGAAAGGGGTGTTTTTATTTCGGCGACTATTCAGAAAAGACGGGCACCTAAGCGGAGATTTAACGACATGCCAGGGCCCCAAAGCTCAGCTGTATTGATTTTCAGGGGCGGCTTTCCCTGGTGTGACGACTCCACGGTCTCGGAGCCGCAAGAGGGTTACGAAAAAAGAGCAGATGCCATCTCACGCAACCCGCGACACAGCACTATTCATTACCATGTGCAGAGGAGTGCCTCTCATGTGTACGTTACCATGTGCAGAGAGAGTATCTTCTATATCTAGAGAAAGTTGGTGTGAGTTACTGTGTAGGAAGAGGAGTTGAATGGTTGCGATTAAAATTACAAAAAAAAAAAAAAAAAAAAAAAAAAAAAAAAAAAAAAAAAAAAAAAAAAAAAAAAAAAAAAAAAAAAAAAAAAAAAAAAAAACTCCGTAATGCAGCATGACTAATACAGCGAATTTTCAAGGCAAAACTGTGGATAACGTTAAATTAGGCTCTTCAATTCTGATCATTGAGGCCAACCATGTTTTGGATAAAACTGACGGGACAGCCGTGTGACGGGATCGCAAAGACAATTTTATATCACGCAGCCGAACTCGTAAATTTGGTCAATTAAGGGAATTTTTCACCTAAAAATCTATTTTTCTCACTTATCATGAATCTTAGAGATATGGAAGTGGTTTCTATCGACTCAGCACTGATATTACTTCAACTGTAACACACCACATACCCTATTGTAAAGAAAAATCCTTTTTTTTTAGCATTTATTGGGACATTAAATTGTGAATTTGAGCCTGAAATTTTAGAGAGCTCGGGCTGGCCAACGGTCTTGATCTGTCTTTTGCCAAGACGGATTTTTCTGCGTTGGGACGAATTTTTTACGCCGAATTTAAAGGGAATTATCGTCTGGAAATACACCCTATAAATGAATAAATGAATAAATATATATATATATAATATATATATATATAATATATATATATATAATATATATATATATATACATCTTTCATAATTCCACTCTACAATTTGACAAAGGCAATAGCCGAAATATCCAGTGAGTTTTTACCGCTCATCTGTGCCAAAGTATATATATATATATATATATATATATATATATATATATATATATCGCACCCGTCCTAGAATAAGGGGACAACTCAAAATCGCGATTTTTGAGTTAGTTGTGGTTCTGAGAAGTAGAAACGGTCTAGTTTGTCTGTAGAAGGTGGAGATATGACTGTGTAGGGCACTCTAATTCCGCTAGAGAGTGCGTGTGTCTTTCTTCTATGGACGGAGTAACCAATTCACGTCCTAGGAAGAAAGACACAACTCGGATGAGTTCAAATAGTCTGTGTTTCGTTTTGAGTTGTTTCCTTTTTGTGTGGACAATTTTAACTTGTGTCTTTCTTTTCTGAACATTTTGGATCCTGACTGGTGAGATTTCAGTGTTTGAGTAGGAACAACTCAAAAATTCTTAAAAAATCAACAAAACCGTTCCCCCCACTCCCTTCCCACTGTCAAAAAAACTATTTATTCACCATGGGGCGTTAGAGTAATAATGTAGAAAACAAGTTTCGCAAAGATAAATAATGTTCATCGTGTTCCAAAGAACGGGTAGCCAATGGTGTGGAAGAAAACTTTGAATGCGATTTGCCGAAAATGACAATTTTTGAGTTGTACCCTTATTCTAGGAGGGTGGCGATATATATATAAATATATATATATATATATATATATATATATATATATATAAATAAATAAATATATGTATATATACACGACGTGTTAAAATCAAGGATTGTGTTCTTTGATGTATGAAACGGATTTGTAGGGGGTCCCCGACCCTTTCAACCCACTTTTAAAATTCCGAAGCCATCTAAAATTCAACAGTAACACAGGCTTGGAAAAGAAAAGTTATGTTCCGTGATGGAGATCTCATTATCAAGTCTAGGGGTTCTTGAGTGTGCTGAACACGAATCCCAAGCCCATTCTTTCCCCATCTCATCAGGATTTTGAGATAATGTCAAAATGTTTCAAATTTCGGCCCAATTTGTCAAATTTCCCAGTTGCTGTATTTGAAGAGTGTGAGGGGTCGTTTCCAATATTTTTTGACCCCCTGAATCGAATGAGACCAACCGCAGGTCGCTGATATTAATGACTAGCGTTCGACCCGCGCGCGTTGCTGCGCCCAAATTACATTTGTTTATTGTTCGTAATTTTAACCTGTTATTAAGAGGTGATTGGATGGACGGAAGCTTAGCCTTTGGTTTCTGCCTTTGGTTTCTCCCTCCTCCTCATCCTCCTCCTCTCAAACTCCTCCTCCCTCCTCTTCCTCCTCCTCCTCCCTCACTCCCCCTCCTCCCCCTCCTCCTCCTCCTCCCCCTCCTCCTCCTCCCCCCTCCCCCCCCTCATCCTCCTCCTCCCTCATCCTCTCCACTCTCCCTCGCCTCCTCCTCCTCCTCCTCATCCTCCTCCTCTCTCACTCCTCCCTCCCTCCTCTTCCTCCTCCTCCTCCCTCACTCTTCCTCCTCCTCCTCCTCCTCCTCCTCCCTCCTCCTCCTCCTCCTCCCTCCTCCTCCTCCTCCTCATCCTCCTCCTCTCTCACTCCTCCTCCCTCCTCTTCCTCCCTCCTCCCTCATCCTCCTCCTCCTCCTCCCCCCCCCTCCTCTTCCTCCCTCCTCTTCCTCCCTCATCCTCCTCCCTCATCCTCCTCCCTCCTCTTCCTCCCTCCTCTTGCTCCCTCCTCCTCCTCCTCCTCCTTCGTCTTGGCTTGGGTAGTTAATTTTGTAAACAATAAATTTCTAAAACCTGACACTGCACCCTTTTATGTCCTCTGGGTCAGAGCCCTTTGAACGGATTTGCACCAAACTTTACAGGAACAATTCTTGAATCATGCCTAATAATACCTGAAAGTTTCATTACAATCTGTCGAGCGGTTTCGGAGTCTATAGGCAACATACATACATACATACATCCTCTTTTATAGATATAGATTACAAAGGTGGAGCCCCACCACCATCGTGCAGAATTGCACAGAATACAGTGCACAGCCGCTGTCAATCTGTTACAGTGAATTGTTACGGAGCTAGAACACCTTAAAACCCAAAAAATATGGTTTTTCGTGTTTTTTTCCCTTGGTTTTTAGGTTTTTTTTTTTCTGATTGTGGAGAGGGATGTGGTACAAGAAGAAATCTGATACAAGGATCGTATAGAAGAGTCATTTCTGCGTCGAATGCAACCAACCACAGCTCTGTGGCACCAGTACTAACGGAGCTACGTTTTTTTTAATCCCTTTTCATGTCATACATTTTTAAGCTGAATATATGTAGCACACCTGTAGCATGGGAAAAAAAAAAAAAAATCGTAGCTCCGTTAGACTGACAACGAAAAAAACGAAAGTTCGAATTTTTGAGGGGCTCAAAGCTCAGATGATTGCATCAGATGCTAGGAACAACTCCTGAAAATTTCAGTCCGAACCGATAACCCCTTGAGGTCTCCTAAACCCGTTTTTTGGTAATTGAATTATCGATTTTAGAACACTAGACGCTTAGGACAAAAAGACGGTTAGGACATGAAAGATCCATGCGTCTGGACACTTTTTTATACTCTATTCCTATGTTTTCGGTGTCGCGGAACACGATGCCGCCATTATTGCAAGCGCAGAAGCTGTATTTCTTTTGATATTCAAGAAAACAGTCCAAATAAGTGATGGAAAAAAGGCATTTTTTCCCGTTTTTAACCTAGTTTTGACTGGGAAAAAATTGTTTTGCGGGGCTTTTCTGCTTCGGACCTTGTTTCCTGGCTTGTTCCGAATGTAACAAGACCAATTTCGTCCTATAATATATTGTCCTTTTGGAAATATCTGCCCAAGAGCCGAGTTAGCTTTTTTAATGGTAACCGCTCTATACTTACCAGTAGCTGCGAAATCAAAATTTAACGCCCTGAAGCCCTTTTAATCCCATTATTTTATGTTTTTGGGCAAGTAGTAGTGCCACTATTGAATATAGAAAGGTTACCATAATATAAGTCAACTTGGCTCTTGAGCTGATATTTCGAGAAGAAAAATGTATTATGGGACAAACTTAGTCTTGTCATATTCAGAATAAGTCACAGAACAAAGTCCAAGGCAGAGGAGACACTCATGAATAGTTTTTCCCAATCAAAACTAGGTGTGACCGGCGAAAAATCCCTTATTTCTATTAATTTTGTCCACTGATTTTTTGAACATCAAGAAAAATCCACTCTATTCACCGATTTTTGGCACCTAGCTCTTGATTATTAACCGAAATACGAGTCCTACGCCTCCACTACTAGCACGTAATGTTCAACGAGCCCAAAAACATAAAATAATGGGATAAAAAGGGCTTCAGGGCGTTAAATTTTGATTTCGCAGCTACTGGTAAGTATAGAGCGGTTACCATTAAAAAAGCTAACTCGGCTCTTGAGCAGAGATTTCCAAAAGGACAATATATTATAGGACGAAATTGGTCTTGTTACATTCGGAACAAGACAGGAAACAAGGTCCGAAGCAGAAAAGACCCGCAAACAATTTTTTTCCCAGTCAAAACTAGTAAAAACGGGAAAAAATGCCTTTTATTCCATCACTAATTTGGACCGATTTCTTGAATATCAAAAGAAATACAGCTTCTGCGCTTGCAATAATGGCGGCATCGTGTTCCGCGACACCGAAAACATAGGAATAGAGTATAAAAGTGTCCAGACGCATGGATCTTTCATGTCCTAACCGTCTTTTTGTCCTAAGCGTCTAGTGTTCTAAAATCGACAATTCAATTACCAAAAAACGGGTTTAGGAGACCTCAAGGGGTTATCGGTTCGGACTGAAATTTTCAGGAGTTGTTCCTAGCATCTGATGCAATCATCTGAGCTTTGAGCCCCTCAAAAATTCGAACTTCCGTTTTTTTCGTTGTCAGTCTAAGCTCCGTTACTACTGAGGCCACGGAGCTGCGGATGATCGCACAGAAATTTCGCTTCTGAACGATCCGTGTATCAGATTTTTTCTGCTATCACAACGCCTAAAAAAACCAAGAAGAAAACACGAAAAAGCACGTTTTTTTTTTTTTGCCTTAGAGAGCTCCACCTTTGTAACCATTAACATTAGCGACCTGCGGTTGGTCTCATTCGATTCAGGAGGTCGAAAACTATTGGGAAGCCTGACACTCTTCAAACAAATCACTGGAAAAATTGTGCCTTAATTGGACACATTTAGACAATATCTCAAAATCCTGGCGAAATGGAAAAAAAGGCTGTCAAGTTGGCTGTGGCACAAAGCTTCCTCGTTTATCAATCATGAATGTATGATCATTGAAAAGTTTTAAATGATCTTGAAAAATTCCATAGCGGAAAAGAGTAAATCAAGAAGTAGCGTGAAATGTCATAATTGGTCAATTAAGAAACGATAAAATGATACTCAATGTAATTTACGTTTGTGTAAGCGCAGAATGAACTGATGAGTTGAAAATAATGAAATAGGTACGGGACCATCTACAACCTAAACCGCACATTCGCTGACAATTTCATCAAAATCGGATGAAAACTGGAAAATAAAGTCATTACGAATATTTCAAATTGGCGCGCGCAGTAGTTATTAATGATACAATCATGATGAAATTGATATGAGGTAATTCAGTCATCTTCTTCCAACTATCATCCGAATTTAAGTTAAATCGAACGACTAGAGTGTGAAAAAATGGAGCAGGATGGAATTTACGTTTGCGCATGCGCAGAGTGAGGTATTGATTTGGCAACAATGAAACTGAGAGGGGGCCGTCTACCCCCTAGCCCGCACATTCCCTGAAAATTTCATCCAGATCGGATGAAAACTGTGGAAAATAAGCTTGTTACAAGGATTTAATATTGGTGCATCGCAGTAGCTATTAACCTTAGAACGGTAATGATGAAATTCATGCACTGTTTGGTAATTATACGTCTCTGAGACATACAGAACATGAAACTAGATATTATTGAGTTCTTTATCAAAAACTAACAGTCAATTGTCATAGGAGTTAAATGAGAATTAGGTAAGAATGAATTAGGCACATCTATAATAATTTTTAAATTTTCATAAATTTAAAAAACGTGAAAAATAGAACATCAAAAATGTTGAATCAGTCTTCTAAAGGCTTTTAGATTGCTCAGAACTAGACTTAGAACAAACTATAATAAATTCTCCACTCTCATGAAAATATTGATAAAAAGATTAAAAAAAGATAAAATTCCACAATTTTTCCATGATAAATATAATTTATTGTTTGTCCTTGATTTCCCCAAATTGGAACAAGACGGGATCAGAACAGAATGTTATTGGAGCATATAAAGGTACTATTGTGCACCAAAATCACTGAAATTCATGTAGTAGTGAATAACCAAAAATGTTACCTACTCATTTCTGTAAAAGATGCTGAGGAGTGTGTTCCATTTGTTGGAAAAATGTTGAACAAGAGTCCTATTATTGGTAATTACACGTCTGAGAGGCTTCAGAAAATTCACCCATTGATGGTAATAATACGTCTAAGGGGCGTAGGAAAAGACCCCCTTTTCCCCCCGTTAATGGTAATGATACGTTCAAGTGACATACAAAAATTTACGTTAGATGGTAATGTACGTTTGAGAGGCTCCCCAAGTTTTGAAGAAGAATAATTACTCACCTCTTCCTAAGGTCGACAGCGTCTGGGCCACGACTGGCTTGTTCTAGAGATGGTGCTAGAGGAATACATGGAGGGGAGAGAGAGCAGAGCAGACCGCACGAAGCCTAGCAGCGGTTTGAAAAATATTATACGCTTCTCAGGCGTATAATTACCATTCTAAGGTTAATGATACAATCATGTTGAATTTTATATGAGTTGATCAAATTGTCATTCCCCAACTATCATCAAAATTTGAGCGAGATCGGACGACTAGGGCGTAAGAAAATTATGCTTGGTAGTATTTACGTTTGCGCATGCGCAGAGTGAGGTATTGACTCAAGAGCGATGGAACTGACAGGGGAGCGTCTACCTCTTAGTCCGCATATCCCCTGAAAATTTTTTCTGAATTGGATGAAAACTGTAGAAAATAGGCTTGTTGCAAGGATTTAATATTAGCACATGCGCAGTAGCTATTAATGATACAATCATTTTGAATTTGATACAGGATGATCAAATTGTTATTCCCCAACTATCATCCGAATTCAAGCGAGATCGGACGACTAGGGACTAGGGCGTGAGAAAATAAGGCTTAGTTGAATTTACGTTTGCGCATGCGCAGGGTGAGGTATTGAATCAAGAGCGATGAAACTAAAAAGGGACCGTCTACCTTTTAGCCCACATATCCCCTGAAAATTTCTTTCGAATCGGATGAAAACTTTGGAAAATAAGCTTGTTACAAGGATTTGCAGTTACAAGGATACACAACTGACAGATAGACACACACACACACACACACACACACACACACGGAACCAAAGTTGTTCAGAATGGTCTAAAACGTAAAATGCGAGTGGAAATTTTGATTTTTGAGACCAATTTTTTTTTTTTTTTTTTTTTCTCCCGCAAGTGAAAACAATGCTTCCGCTACCTTAAGTAGACTCGGAAGCAAAATGGGCTTGGGATTCGTGTTCAGCACACTCTAGAACCCCTAGATTTAATAATGACATCTCCGTCACGGAACATATCTTTTCTTTTATAAGCCTGTGTAATTAATTCAACACTCAACTCAGCTAGAGGCTTCATTGTGTTCGAACTGGAGCAAAGGTTTCATTTGAATATTCTCCTTGGCGCTGATTAAATCCTTGTGCAACCAGTCGGGCTTTTTCACGTTCTACTTACCATCAGCTTTCAGTTTCAATTATGACATTTCACGCTACTTCACGCGGAAAACGCTATGGGATTTCTCAAGATCATTAAACACTTTTCAATGATCTACACATTCATGATAGGTAAACGAGGAAGCTATGTGCCACACACGACTTCTAGCGAATTTTTGAAGAAAATTAAGCTATTGCTCTCGCCTCAAAATTTGTAGAATGTGAATTTTTGAAAAAATTTTATGCAGAAATCCGTTTCAGGCTATTCTGAATCATATTCTGAAGTTTAACGCATTTTTTTATGTATGTATGTATGTATGTATGTATGTATGTATGTGTATATGTATATATGTATGTATGTGTCATTCCAGACGATAACTGTCCGTAGAATTGTGCTAGAAACTTCAAACAAATTTTAAAATGTTAAAGTCACAAAACGAAAGTTCAAGTTCGTTGGCCAGCATGATCGGATTACATCTTCGGGTTGAAATTTTCAAAAATGTAGTCAAAAATTTCAAAATAGCCTGTTTTTTGCGATTTGTTGTGCGAAATAATTTTTTTCAGCATACTAACATGTGGTATATTCGGAATCAGCGTAAAATGTCCTATAAGAATATGTATCAAGTTTTCAAAAATTTCAAAGTTGAAAAATCAGTCAAAAATCGAAATAATGCCGTTCGCTAGTTGTAAAAATCGGTAATATTTGCCTGAAACATTGTCCAAATTCAGATTGAACTACTCTTATGGAAGTATCCCTGTATAACCAATCCTAGAACCATGCTGTTTGAAACGTAGGTAGTAGGTGCTTGTTTTATTTTATGTCAAGATTTGATGATGTTATGATAGGATACTGTTAAGATTTCCAATGCCTCAATACTGACCACATTGGACCTCGAAATCTATGAATATTTACCTACATTTGTCTTAAAATCTACAAGATTAGTTTAATAATAATAAAGTATGAGTACCTCCTAATTATTTTTAATAATTTGATTCCATGTTTGTCTATCAAAATCATAAACTAAAATTTCTCTACACGATAAATAGCGACTGAAATGTCGAAGATTTCTTCAAAAATTCGCTCATGGGGTCATGCTGCATGACTGGACTTTTTTTTATTTTTCTGTGTGAGTAAAGACTACTCGTTCTTCATTTTTGAATTCGACATAACTCTTTCATGACGAAGAATCGCTTCAGTGATCAGTTAGAAACCTTCGCCGTCTTCTCTCTGGCGATAAAAGTTGGAAAGTCGATTGAGTTCCTCTGCGGCCTCTTTGTACGTTCCAGTCGGGGTAATCTCAGGATCTTCATGCGCATCAAATTCCTCCTCTTTCCTTTTCCTGGATGGAATGGAGGATCTGTTGGACGTCGGTAGATGTGCATTCGGTTGATAAATTCTCATCGATCGCCATGAAATCCGCTTCACAAGGCAGATTCGTCCACGACTTCACTGCTACATTTGAGCATACGAGTTTCATTTCCCGCAACTGAACCACTACGGTACAAATCCAAGAGCTCAACCTTTTTTGCTTCCGAGTCTACCTAAAGGTAGCGGAAGCATTGTTTTTGGCTGGATGGCATAAGCGCTAATCCGCTGAAGGACGGTGTACGAAAGCGCTAATTTCTGGGGAACATGGATTGTACAAAAGCGCGAAAAAAAAGGTGCGAAAGCGCGAAGATCTGCTTGCAGTTCTAGGGAAAAAAGTCCAGTCATGCAGCATGACCCCATGAGCGAATTTTTGAAGAAATCATCGACATTTCAGTCGCTATTGATCGTGTAGAGAAATTTTAGTTTATGATTTTGATAGTCAAACATAGAATCATATTATTAACACATGCACAGAGTAAACTCATCAGTTGTGATTACATTTTTTTTTTTTTTTTTTTTTTTTTTTTTTAAAGCACCTACTACCGACGTTTTAAACAGCATGGTTCTAGGAGTGGTTATACAGGGATACTTCCACAAGAGTAGTTCAATCTAAATTTTGACAATGTTTCATGCAAATATTACCGATTTTTACAACTAGCGAACGGCATTATTTCAATTTTTGACTGATTTTTCAACTTTGAAATTTTTGAAAACTTGATACATATTCTTATAGGAAATTTTACGCTGATTCCGAATATACCACATGTTAGTATGCTGAAAAAATTATTTCGCACAACAAATCGCAAAAAACAGGCTATTTTGAAATTGTTGACTACATTTTTGAAAATTTCAACCCGAAGATGTAATCCGATCATGCTGGCCAACGAACTTGAACTTTCGTTTTGTGTCCTTAACATTTTAAAATTTGTTTGAAGTTTCTAGCACAATTCTACGGACAGTTATCGTCTGGAATGACACATACATACATACATAAAAACATGCGTTAAACTTCAGAATATGATTCAGAATAGCTTGAAACGGATTTCTGCATAAATTTTTTTCAAAAATTCACATTCTACAAATTTTGAGGCGAGAGCAATAGCTTAATTTTCTTCAAAAATTCGCTAAAATGATTACGAGAATCTTACTAGTGTTTTTTATTTGACAAAAAAGGTCATGTCAAGTCGGTCTCACAAGTCATATCTAAATTAATATTTTATGTTCTCGAAAGAGAAGCACTGCTTGATTGCGGATTCCAACTTTTCTGACGTACTCCTTAAGCCTCAAAATTCCCTCCTCTTATTTTGCCCACAATGCACATGCACATACCCCGTTCCGTTCCGTTCCGTTCCGTTCTTCTTCTTCTTCTTTTTGACATGGATATGTCTTTTAGCTTCGGTATTTAAAAAAAAATTTGTAACTTTTTTTTTTTTTTTTTAGCCCGAAAAAGTGTACAGGAAACTTCGTTTTCTATTGATTTTTACGTACAACCAATGCGTTACTAGCGAAGTGTAACTCCGTTTTTAAAATGCTCTAATTTTATCGCACAACATCTCATGGTCCCTAAGCCATTGTAATATTCAAGGAAAGCTGATTTATTACGCTAAGTTATCAACTAATATTGCTAAGTAATGAACTAATAATGCGAAACTGTTGTTTCCTGTGATGGTGGAAGGATTTGGGGCCATTGGTGGTTCGTTGACAACTGCCACCCCTACCCAAAGCGCTCGCAACACCAAGTCTTCTGACATAATGCCTAAATTCGCGCTTTTGCAACTCACTTTTGACCGTTCCCCTACAGATTAGCGCTTTCATACTCCTCCGTTGTTTTCACTTTCTAGAGAAAAAAAAATTGTTGGTCTCCGAAATTTCCACTCGCATTTTACGTTTTCGACCATTCCGTGTCTGTCTGTCTATGTGAGTGTCTGTCTGCCTACAGGGGTTTCGTCTTGGAGGGGGTCCGTCAATGAGGGGTTTCACTGTAATCTATATCAATGTAATAAATATCAAAAAACGGCTAAAAATTGTTATATTTATATTTTTTAGCATAATAATGCTCAAATAAAGTTTATTAGCTATAAAAAAGAAAATTCAAAAATTGATGTACAAAATTATGGTGAATAATGCACTTCGATGTCAGTAAAATGTGCTAAAAAATCGATTAAAACAAGGCAAAGAAGGTAAAAGTTCCAGTCATGCAGCATGATCGTATGAGCGAATTATCATTAATATCGTATTGTATAATGTTAAATTGTTTTGAAATTTGAGCTTTTTGAGTGCAAGGAATCGTTAACTATTATTGTTATGACAAAAACCGCATTCTAGATACTAATCTCCTGTTCAAGTAAAAGTTTTGAATTTTTAGCTTTTTTGTAATTTTTATCGATATTTAGCAAATTTTAATGAATTTTATGTACATTTTTCAGCATAATTTTGTAAATAAATTTTGAATGTTCTACTTTATAGTTTTAATAAACTTTATTTGAGCAATATTCCACCCTAAAATATAAATTTAACGATTTTTAGCCGTTTTTAGCCATTTTTAGTGATATTTTTAGTACATTTTTTGAAATTTGACCAATTTAATGTGCTTGAAAAGTGCTGGCCAACAAACTTATCCCTTCATTTGAAAAGCGTGATTTTGGCAAAATTATGGGATTTTTATATCAATCCTAAGGAGAGTTATCGTCTGGAAGGACACATAAATGAATAGGAAAATTATTAATAAAATAAATGAATAAATAAATAAAAATATGTATAAATATGTATAAAAATATGTATAAATTAAAATATATACATACGTTAAACTTTAAACTTTAGGATTCGTTTCAGAATACCTCAAAAGCGATTTCGATGACGAAATTTTTCAAAAATTTTGATTTTAAAATTCTCTGGGCCATTGCAATATGTAGTTCATTTTTTACTGAAATTCGCTAAAATCCAAATACTTTTTTTAAATAGCAGATTATTATTTAGAACTACTTTTTTGCCATAAATTAGTTACTGGTAGTTAACAATTTTTCTTTCACTCAAAGTCGTCAATTCCCGAAACAGCGTAAGATAGTACGATAATTTACGAAAATTCGCTCATCCGATCATTCAGCCTGACTGTTTTTGGTTTATTATTTCCAATAATAAGCCTATGTGATCGTGTAGCAAAAAATTTTTATAACCCCCCCTCAAACTTTGTCACTTTACGTTTCAAGGTACGTAGAATCCAAATTTGAAATGTCCGTCCGCCGTCCGGGCCATAAAAGGCCTAAGAATTGACTTTAAAAACCCGTTCTTTCGCACATAGACCCCATTTGGGGTCTAGTTGGTCCTAACGTTTAACCATCCCGATTGCTTTACTCGCATAGATGCTATGGGCCAAAAACGGGCAAAAAAGTGTCTTTTTTTACGCGCACACGCCTGGCACGCTTGGCAGGGGGTCACGGTGGTGGGAGGGGGGGGGGGGGGGGGGGGGGGGGGTGGAGTGAGAGGAGGCGCCGGCGCCGCGGCACCTTGTGGTGGGTTCGGCGCCGGCGTTCCTTCGAGGCATGAATATATGTTTTTTTCAAGGTCATATTTGTGTGTTAATACCAAAGCTTTTCCTACGCATATTTAATAACATATCCTCTCGACTTTTCGTACGTACTTAGATAATGATATAAGGCAATAACTATTTGAATAGATAGGAGCTCAAATCGAGAAATATAAACATGCGTATATAATTATAGAAGTATAGGTTGTGGCAACTCGAAATAGGACACGCCGAGGAGTCTGGACGGGCCTTATGACGTACGCTAGCCAACTAAAACTTCGATCATAGTCAATTGAAAAAATAATAAACCTTTGTGAAATAATTTGCAGCGTTTTTTATTTATATATGTATCTTTCCAGACGACTACTCTCCTTAAGATTGAGATATAAATTCCGGTCTTGCGACAAAAATTCAATCTTCCCAAACGAAAGGATGAGTTTGTTGGTCAGCACTTTTTGAGCACATTAAATTGTTCAAATTTCAATAAATGTGCTCAATAAATAACTAAAAATGGCTAGAAACGGCTAAAAATCGTTAAATTTATATTTTTTGGTAGAATATTGCTCAAGTAAGGTTTATTAACTACTAGCCGCTCCGGCTCGCTACGCTCGCCTCCACGTCCAGCCGGGGGGCAAGCCCCCCGGACCCCCCATTAAGTTGCTCGCTTCGCTCGCAACGTGTGGCGTGTAGGGAATATTGCTCGCTTCGCTCGCAAAGTCTGGCATGTAGGATATGTTGCTCGCTTCGCTCGCAAAGTCTGGCATGTAGAAAATGTTGCTCGCTTCGCTCGCAAAGTATGGCATTTAGGGAATTTTACTCGCTTTGCTCGCAAACGGTAGATCCCTAAGGGTAGGTTTAACTTCTGTAGGGGATGCTGCTCGCTCGCTACGCTCGCTTGAGGAAGTTATACTGCCCACCCAACTTGGCAGACGTTTTTTTCTGTTGGGGAATTCTTACTTACAAATTAAATCTTATAAAACTACGTGGAACCACGAAAAGTTTATTAGGGGATGTTGCTCGCTTTGCTCGCAAGTCCGTATTTATTCTGTAGGGGATGCTGCTCGCTTCGCTCGCTTGAAGAAGTTATACTGCCCACCCAACTTGGCAGACGTTTTTTTCTGTTGGAAATTCTTACAAACAAATTAATTCTTATAAAACTACGTGGAACCACGAAAAGTTTATTAGGGAATGTTGTACTGCCCACCCAACTTGGCAGACGTTTTTTTTCAGTTGGGAATTCTTACAAACAAATTAAATCTTAGAAACTACGTGGAACCACGAAAAGTTTATTCGGGGATGTTGCTCGCTTCGCTCGCAAGGTATACCTGTATATGTGTAGGACAAAGTCCGTATTTATTATTTGAAATGGCTCTCGCTTCGCTCGCAAGGTATTGCGTAGAAGTGCAAATGGGAACCCCCCTGTGAGGGTCCCTTCAGGTAAGCAACGTTGTGTAACGGCGGCCCGTGGTCGATTAATTTCTGATGTTAAACGGTTCCCTCGCAATTCCCCTCCCAATTTGACCTACTTTCCGTCACTTTTTTCGATATCCGACTTCGGATTCAGATTCGGCGGGATCAAAGCTGTATTTCGCCCGCGAAAACCGTTCCGAAAAACGTACCTTTATGGGGTATATTTTAATCGGAAAAAACCAAGTTTTTCGGCGGACTTTTCGAGAAAACGGGTCCGTACTCTCGCATTTTTTTAACGCATTTCCCGATACTTTTTTTCGCGATCCGATCGCGCCGTCGTCTTCCTCGTAGAAAAACCTACGAAACCCGTATTTTTCCGGAATTGTCAACGGCCGTTTAGAGGGGTAGGGGAAGCGGGGAAGTGGAAAAAGCGCACATTAATTATTACTTCGACCCCCCTCCCGCCCTACGGCCCATGGTTCGGGTGGGATTAGAAAAATTTTAAATTCGCTTATACACCCTATCGGAAAATCCCAAAAAGATCCCCCCACTCGTAGATCCGGCCCACTCAGCCGTTTGGCCGTGCATAGACACGACAGAGCGACAGACGGAGTTTCATTCTTATTAATAATAGAGATAAAATAGAACATTCAAAAATTTATGTACAAAGTTATGCTGAAACATGTATTTAAAATTCATTAAAATTGGCTAAAAAAATCTATACAAACTGCAAAAAAGCTAAATATTCAAAACCTGTATTTGAATAAGAGATAATTATTTAGGTTACTGTTTTGCCATAAAATTAATAGTTAACAATTTCCTTGCACTCAAAAAGCTCAAATTTCAAAACGATCATTTGAAAAAATTCGCTCATACGATCATGCTGCATGAGTGGAACTTTGCTGTATATAAAAAAGTTCTTACCACATTCGAAAGAAGCGTCGAAGCACAGATGACCTAAGCAGAGACAATATAAGGACTTTCGAGGAGGGGCATGAGAGGGGTGGTGGGTTGTGGTGGGGGAGGGGGGGATGACGTAAAATTGTGACTGTTTTGATCAATAAAGTTTTAAAATTAGCGATGAGACCTTTGTTCGTTCTGTTTACTTGGTTGGTTGGTGGTGGTGGAATATTTCTAAGTGAATACCTAATAACAACACCAGTAAAACAAATTCGTCGTTCATCGAAAGAATAGAGAGTTTTGGTGACCACTGACGTCCCCTTAATGTCACCCTAACGTACCCAAGAATACGAGACCTTAAGGGGACGTTAGCAACGTCGTTTCGTTAGAATGGCTCATTTAACGTCACTCGTTTGGAGACCTAAAGGCACGCGACACCATCCTAACCTTCCTGTAAATGTAACACTACTGGTCACCCCAGAATCACTCGAATACTGGTGAAGTAAATAATAATACGTTTGGTTTATTATTTTCAATAATAAGCCTATGTGATAGTATAGCAAAAAATTTTTAAACCCCCCCCCCCCCTCAAACTTTGTCATTTTACGTTTCAAAGTGCGTAGAATCCAAATTTGCAATGTCCGTTCGCCGTTCGCCGTCCGGGCCATAAAAGGCCTTTGAATTGACTTAAAAAATCCGTTCTTTCGCACATAGACTCCACTTGGGGTCTAGTTGGTCCTAACTTCTCGCCAGCTCGATCGCTCCACACCCATGCGTGCTATGAGCCAAAAATAGGTGAAAAAGTGTCTTTTTCGAGGCTTTTAGTGTTAGACTGACGTACGCGCGCACGCCAATGCTTTGCCTACGCATATTTAATAACATATCCTCTCGACTATTCGTACGTACTTAGATAATGATATTATTAAGGCAATAATTATTTGAATAGATAGGAGTTCAAATCGAGAAATATAAACATGCCTTTTGACGTACGCAAGCCAACTAAAACTAGATCATACTCAATTGAAAAAAATAATAAACCTTTGTGAAATAATTTGCAGCGTTTTCTTTTCAAATGCCTCATTACCAACTAATTATGTTGATGTAGCGGGTAGGTTTTTGAACACCCCTTAAACTTGGTTATTTCACGTTTCAAGTCACGTAGAAACCGAATGTGCCATTTCAAGTCCGCCTTCGCTGTCTAGCTTTACTAGCCTTCAACTCGATCGAAAAAATCCGTTCTTTTGCGCACAGGCTCTATTTGGTCGATTAGAGCCTTGTTTCTATTATTATTTCACATATTTTAAATGAGAAAACTGAGATTTAAGACACTATTCGCAGTATTGTTCTTAGTTTGCCTGATCACTCAGCTATTTTCTCGTGAACATTGCGTGAAGTGCTGCCTCCACTGATGATTGTGTCAGGTAAAATCCTGGTTCATTGTCATAGAGATAAATACTTTTTCATACTTGTTCATACCCAACGGGAAACCCAAAAACATGAAGTTCGTAACGACTAATGACCTGTAAGTGCAACTAAACCGCGGTGTTCCACGCTTGAGGCTTATCTATGCGTCAAATCCATGCCCTGTGTAGGAATTGGAAACCAAAAAAATTTTTTTGCCATACGATCACATAGGCTTATAATTGAAAATAATAAACCAAAATGAGAAATTGGCCCGTAGTTGTACTGAAACTAACATAAAATTCGAATTCAGGATTGAAAATCGGCGTTTCATATCGAAATGAAGAAATTTATAAGTCAACCAGCTGGGGGGGAAATATCGCGTTGCCCAACCACCGTTAATGTGACATCAAAATTAAGGCAACCGTTCTCCCGGTTCTTTGGATTGGCATCTTCATTTGCTCCCTCAAGACTCCGGCAACGGGTGACGTTAAGTTTAAGTCGCCAAAAATTTTCTAAATTATTCGAATGGGTAATGTAAATAAACGGCAATACTCTTGCAAATAACGAATTCGTACCTGTGGGTGACATTAGAAGCTCCAAATAGATAGATCTTGTAGATAGAAAAACTAGAAATTAGTGATGCTCAATGCTTGATAATCAGTTCTTGCGCCAAAAATTCCAGGTATCCAAACGAAAGGGTGAGTTTGTTGGTCAGCTCTTTTTGAGCACATTAAATTGCTCATATTTCAAAAAAGTTCCAGTCATTCAGCATGATGGTATAAGCGAATTTTCGTAAATTATCGTACTATATTATGTTAAATTGTTATGAAATTTCGGCACTTCAAGTAGGGAGGAATTTTTAACCACTAATTTCATGGCAAAAAACTCGATCTAAACAATATTCGGCAATCAAAAAAAGATTTTGGATTGTTAGCTTTTTTGCTGTATTATCTATTTTTTGGCAAATATTAATGAAATTCAAGTACATAGTTCAACATAAATTTCTGTGTAGATGTTTTAATGTTCTAGTTCATGGTTAATTCTTCGTTAATTCGTTCTTTTGAGTAAAATTCTGCTAAAAAATATAAATTTAACGATTATAACCGTTTTTAGTAATTTTAGTGATTTTTAGGCACATTTTTTTGAAATTTCGCCAACTTAATGTGCTCAAAAAATGCTGGCCATCGAACTCATCCTTTTGTAATTTTTTCTATTATATGTGTGTTCTAAATTGGATTAAATGATCGTTTCAGTACACAAGTGTAAGATCAGACACCGAATTGTTCTTTTTCCATCCGTTACAAAGAATTTGTGTGGAAAATGGAGCTATTACAACGGCTCCAAAAATTATATAAGGGTCATTCTCATTTCATTTGCCGCTTTGGGTCGTTTGAGAACCTCAAATTCAGCAAATACTACCTACTCATTGTACATTGCAGATTTGTGTTCCATAGATGAACAGTGAGTTTTTCATTGATGTTGTATTTTATATATTTTTTACCCATCCTTAGTCACACTCCTGAGAGGTAACACTCATGAGAATTTCCAGTAACAATGGCTCCAAAAATTATATAATACATTTTTTTACTTTCCAAAATTTCTCCGTAGAAACCCGTTTTGAAGCATTCTGAAACGAATCCTGGAGTTTGCTTCTCCATATTTTTAGTATACACGAGCTTCGTTCTTAGTGTGCGTTTTGCCAGTTCGGAACGGTTCTGGAGTTTAACGGCAAGTGCAGTCGAGTTTTGTCGTTCGCAGTGCCAGAACGCCCAGTTCCGGAACGCAGCGAACTCCGAGTTCGGCGTTCGCAGTGTTTTGCGAACCCAGTTCCAAACGGTTTCGACAGTCTCCGATTTTGTTCGGAACTGTCAGAACTCGAACGCAAGGACGCAGTTAACGCATGCGCATTTCACATTTTTTCGGAGCTCGTGGAGTTAACATTACGCTCTTTTAGCGAATTTTTGAAGAAAATTAAGCTATTGCTCTCGCCTCAAAATTTGTAGAATGTGAATTTTTGAAAACAAATTATGCAGAAATCCGTTTCAGGCTATTCTGAATCATATTCTGAAGTTTAACGCATTTTTTTATGTATGTATATATGTATGTATGTATGTATATATGTATGTATGTATGTATGTATGTATGTATGTGTCATTCCAGACGATAACTGTCCGTAGAATTGTGCTAGAAACTTCAAACAAATTTTAAAATGTTAAGGGCACAAAACGAAAGTTCAAGTTCGTTGGCTAGCTTGATCGGATTACATCTTCGGGTTGAAATTTTCAAAAATGTAGTCAAAAATTTCAAAATAGCCTGTTTTTTGCGATTTGTCGTGCGAAATAATTTTTTCAGCATAATCAGCGTAAAATTTCCTATAAGAATATGTATCAAGTTTTCAAAAATTTCAAAGTTGAAAAATCAGTCAAAAATTGAAATAATGCCGTTCGCTGGTTGTAAAAATCGGTAATATTCTTCAAAAATTCGCTCATGGGGTCATGCTGCATGATTGGACTTTTTTTGGCTTTGTTTGCCGTGTGTTCCCTGTATTATTCCCTGTGAACTTTTCCTTGTTCTATTGTTCGCTGTTCTTCATTTGAATTTCTTCATCGAAATGTCAACAAGTAGCTCGTCAAGTTCGGAAAGCGATGGTTTCGACGATGGTGGTGAAGTTTCATAGTTTGTAGACGATGAGGACGAGATTCAAGTTGTTGTTGGATCTCGTCTACATCCACAAAACTCGAATTCCATTTCTCCTGAATTCGGCTAAAAAATTGGGACCACCGCCGTTTTTCAATATTTTTTACGATGATCTCAGGAGAAATACTTTCGCGCGCGCCACTTGCTCCAGAAGTGGCGCAAATGACAAAATCTTTGTTTTTTCAAATAGGAACCCGCATTTTTTTTTTATTGCAGATTCGAATTCTACGTGAAATTTCATGAGGAAATGACGCATCACTCGAGTTTTTAAGTGCGCGTAAACGGACGCAAATCCGCTACAAATTTGCGCAATTCCGCTCTAAAAGTGCCAAAATTGTGAAATACTGAGTTTTTGAAGATCTTCAATTGCCATATGTAATACATGATTTCGGGGTAGTTTTTCGTAATGATGTTCATTTATTGATAATTGCAACAACAACTTGGGTAAATATCGAAAAATCGACCAGCATTGCATTTTTTTTTGGTCATTATCACCAAGCACAAAGCGTACTAAAATGTAGTTTTTTCGGTGTTTTCCCAAGCAGGTATAGCAAATATCAATAAATGAAGATCATTACGAGGTTCAGCCCGAAAAATATCCCAAATTCGTGCATTAAATGTGGCAATTGAATACCTTCAAAAACTCAGTATTTCACAATTTTGGCACTTTTAGAGCGGAAAAGCGCCCGTTTACGCGCACTTAAAAACTCGAGTGATGGATCATTTCCTCATGAAATTTCACGTAAAATTCGAATCTGCCATAAAAAAATGGGGTTCTCTTTTGAAAAAAAAACAAAGTTTATGTCATCAACGCACTTCTGCACACGCGAAAGTATTTTTCCTGAGATCTTCGTAGATGGTTATGAAGAATGACGTTGGTCCCACTTTGTTACGCTAAATCCAGAGAAATGAAGGGGGTTGTAACTTTTCGTGGGACACCCTGTACATATATAATGTCGCAGCCCTATTATGATATCAGCCTTTTTGTGAAGAAGCTGCAAGAGCTTAGCCTTTTTGCAAAACTAACCTATTCTATTTGACAAAAAGGCTGAGCGTGATCCGCCTTAGTTTGGTAGTCTGGATGCTTGCAAGCTCGCATCTCAAAAATACACAACATCAAGCAGTCAATCCCTTAGAAAAAGGGCCTGAAGATCACACAGGAATTGGTGATATTTCGTTGGAAGGAGCACTTTCCCAACCAAACGGTCAAGAATGGAGAGAAGCAATTAAACTTGAAATCGCAGCCATTATTGAGAACAAGTCGTTAACCATCGTTCACTACCAGGATGACCAGAACGTTATCGGCTGCCAAATCATTGGAGCTTTTCTGCTATCTTTCCGCCACCTCTGTGATACTAATCTACATCTCCAACTAATCTGAAGTTTTCTAAGGGATTGACGGCTGGATGTTATGTATTTTTCAAGATGCGAGCGCTGCGAGCATCCAGATCACTGATCTGGCAGAAAGCAAAAAAGTGATCTGTGCAAAATCTTTCTAAGAGTGGTTATAGACGAGCTCAACTAGTTTTGACGAATTTCGGGTCTGATAAACAGGTCAGAATGACATAAATAGTTTGGTGGTCTGGACGCTCACATCTCAAAAATACATAACATCAAGTAGTCAATCCATTAGTAGAAATTCAAATTAGTTGGAAATATAGGTCAGAATGATCTGCATAGTTTGTCATTCCAACGTTTTTATTACGAAAAGGCGGCTTATTGTAAAAAGACTTTTTACAAAAAAGGCTGCTGCGTATAAATAAAATAATGATATATGAAAAAGAATCCTGAATCCTTTCAGAATGCCTCAGAACAGATTTCAATTAAGAAAATTTCGAAAATTTTTGGAGCCATTGCAATAGCTTTATTTTTTACAAAAATTTGCGACCCCATCACTAGCCTCCACTTGTTAGTCAGAAATGTTTTCGTTACTGAGAGAGAAGGTGGAAATTGAAAGATGGGATCCCCCAGGAAAGATGGAATCCCCCAGGAAAGATGGAATCCCCCTGGAAAGATGGGATCCCCAGGAAAGATTGGATCCCCAGGGAAGATGGAATCCCCCAGGAAAGATGGAATCCCCCAGGATAGATGGAATCCCCCAGGAACGATTGGATCCCCAGGTAAGATGGGATCCCCCGGCAAAGATGGAATCCCCCAGGAAAGATGGAATCCCCCTGGAAAGATGGGATCCCCAGGAAAGATTGGATCCCCAGGGAAGATGGAATCCCCCAGGAAAGATGGAATCCCCCAGGAAAGATGGAATCCCCCAGGAAAGATGGGATCCCCCAGGAAAGATGGGATCCCCCAGGAAAGATGGAATCCCCCAGGAAAGATGGAATCCCCCAGGAAAGATGGGATCCCCAGGGAAGATGGAATCCCCCAGGAAAGATGGGATCCCCCAGGAAAGATGAAATCCCCCAGCAAAGATGGAATCCCCCAGGAAAGATGGGATCCCCCAGGAAAGATGGGATCCCCCAGGAAAGATGGAATCCCCCAGGAAAGATGGAATCCCCAGGAAAGATGGGATCCCCAGCAAAGATGGAATCCCCCAGGAAAGATGGGAGCCCCCAGCAAAGATGGGATCCCCCAGGAAAGATGAAATCCCCCAGCAAAGATGGAATCCCCAGGAAAGATTGGATCCCCAGGGAAGATGGAATCCCCCAGGAAAGATGGGATCCCCCAGCAAAGATGAAATCCCCCAGCAAAGATGGAATCCCCCAGGAAAGATGGGAGCCCCCAGCAAAGATGGGATCCCCCAGGAAAGATGAAATCCCCCAGCAAAGATGGAATCCCAGGAAAGATTGGATACCCACGAAAGATGGAATCCTCCAGGAAAGAAGGGATCCCCCAGGAAAGATGGGATCCCCCAGGAAAGATGGGATCCCCCAGGAAAGATGGAATCCCCCAGGAAAGATGGAATCCCCCAGGAAAGATGGGATCCCCCAGGAAAGATGGAATCCCCCAGGAAAGATGGAATCCCCCAGGAAAGATGGAATCCCCCTGGAAAGATGGAATCCCCCAGGAAAGATGCGATCCCCCAGGAAAGATGAAATCCCCCAGGAAAGATGGAATCCCCCAGGAAAGATGGGATCCCCCAGGAAAGATGGAATCCCCCAGGAAAGATGAAATCCCCCAGGAAAGATGGGATCCCCCAGGAAAGATGGAATCCCCCAGGAAAGATGGAATCCCCCAGGAAAGATGGGATCCCCCAGGAAAGATGGGATCCCCAGGAAAGATTGGATCCCCAGGGAAGATGGAATCCCCCAGGAAAGATGGGATCCCCCAGGAAAGATGAAATCCCCCAGCAAAGATGGAATCCCCCAGGAAAGATGGGATCCCCCAGGAAAGATGGGATCCCCCAGGAAAGATGAAATCCCCCAGGAAAGATGGAATCCCCCAGGAAAGATGGAATCCCCCAGGAAAGATGGAATCCCCCAGGAAAGATGGAATCCCCCAGGAAAGATGGGATCCCCCAGGAAAGATGGGATCCCCCAGGAAAGATGGAATCCCCCTGGAAAGATGGGATCCCCAGGAAAGATTGGATCCCCAGGGAAGATGGAATCCCCCAGGAAAGATGGGATCCCCCAGGAAAGATGAAATCCCCCAGCAAAGATGGAATCCCCCAGGAAAGATGGGATCCCCCAGGAAAGATGGGATCCCCCAGGAAAGATGGGATCCCCCAGCAAAGATGGAATCCCCAGGAAAGATTGGATCCCCCGCAAAGATGGAATCCCCCAGGAAAGATGAAATCCCCCAGGAAAGATGGAATCCCCCAGGAAAGATGGGATCCCCCAGGAAAGATGGAATCCCCCAGGAAAGATGGAATCCCCCAGGAAAGATGGGATCCCCCCCCCAGGAAAGATGGGATTCCCCAGGAAAGATGGAATCCCCCAGGAAAGATGGAATCCCCCAGGAAAGATGGGATCCCCAGGAAAGATGGGATCCCCCAGGAAAGATGGAATCCCCCTGGAAAGATGGGATCCCCAGGAAAGATTGGATCCCCAGGGAAGATGGAATCCCCCAGGAAAGATGGAATCCCCCAGGAAAGATGGGATCCCCAGGAAAGATGGAATCCCAAAGGAAAGGAATCCCCCAGGAAAGATGGAATCCCCCTGGAAAGATGGGATCCCCAGGAAAGATGGAATCCCCCAGGGAAGATGGAATCCCCCAGGAAAGATGGAATCCCCCAGGAAAGATGAAATCCCCCAGGAAAGATGGAATCCCCCAGGAAAGATGGAATCTCCCAGGATAGATGGTATCCCCCAGGAAAGATGGGATCCCCCAGGAAAGATTCGATCCCCCACGAAAGATGGAATCCCCCAGGAAAGATGGGATCCCCCAGGAAAGATGGGATCCCCCAGGAAAGATGGAATCCCCCAGGAAAGATGGGATCCCCAGGGAAGATTGGATCCCCAGGGAAGATGGGATCCCCCAAGAAAGATGAAATCCCCCAAAAAGATGGAATCCCCCAGGAAAGATGGAATCCTCCAGGATAGATGGAATCTCCCAGGAACGATTGGATCCCCAGGTAAGATGGGATCCCCCGGCAAAGATGGAATGCCCCAGGAAAGATGGAATCCCCCAGGAAAGTCCTCAGATTGTATCTACAAACCTTTCTTCGCCTTCCCACTGTGGCCTGGAGGCCGCATGACGACTCTTGTCACGTTTCCCATCGAGCCTTCGTTCTCGCTGTCTTCACTCTCTGAAGTGAAAAATAAGAATACATAAGAAATTATTGATTTAGAAGTTACAAATGAACAGGATGGCCGGTAAAAACATTCATGTTAGAATAGTAAGGAGTATTTTATCATTTTACCAATTACCAAAGTAAAAGTTGTGACGTTTCCACTACAATGAACGGGTATTTGGTGGAATTCTCGAAGGTTTAGTCGAGGTGAGGCGGGCGCGCAGCAGTTACCTACTGGCATGTTTGGCGTCGCCATGCAAACTTAACCGACAAACAGTAAAAAATCACCTGGAATCATGAAATGACTACCAAAAGTCGGCCATCTGGTCTCCATTCTACTACCTCCGTTCGCTGAACGTACTCATATCTACCTACTTCTATTCTAAAGCGACACGGCTGTCCCCTCAGATCAGAAATGAAGTGCCTAATTTAATGTTATCCACAAGGTTTCTTTGAAAATTCGCTCTATTAGTCATGCTGCATAACTGAGTACTTTTAGCGAATTTTTGAAGAAAATTAAGCTATTGCTCTCGCCTCAAAATTTGTAGAATGTGAATTTTTGAAAACTTTTTATGCAGAAATCCGTTTCAGGCTATTCTGAATCATATTCTGAAGTTTAACGCATTTTTTTATGTATGTATGTATGTATGTATGTATGTATATATGTATGTATGTATGTATGTGTCATTCCAGACGATAACTGTCCGTAGAATTGTGCTAGAAACTTCAAACAAATTTTAAAATGTTAAGGACACAAAACGAAAGTTCAAGTTCGTTGGCCAGCATGATCGGATTACATCTTCGGGTTGAAATTTTCAAAAATGTAGTCAAAAATTTCAAAATAGCCTGTTTTTTGCGATTTGTTGTGCGAAATAATTTTTTCAGCATACTAACATGTGGTATATCCGGAATCAGCGTAAAATTTCCTATAAGAATATGTATCAAGCTGTCAAAAATTTCAAATTTGAAAAATCAGTCAAAAATCGAAATAATGCCGTTCGCTAGTTGTAAAAATCGGTAATATTTGCATGAAACATTGTCCAAATTCAGATTGAACTACTCTTATGGAAGTATCCCTGTATAACCAATTCTAGAACCATGCTGTTTAAAACTTAGGTAGTAGGTGCTTTAAAAAAAAAAAAAATGTACCTAATCACAACTGATGAGTTTACTCTGTGCGTGTGTTAATAATTTGATTCCATGTTTGTCTATCAAAATCTTAAACTAAAATTTCTCAACACGATCAATAGCGACTGAAATGTCGAAGATTTCTTCAAAAATTCGCTCATGGGGTCATGCTGCATGACTGGACTTTTTGCTTCCGAGTGTACCTAAAGTTAGAGGAAGCATTGTTTTCACTTTCGGGAAAATAAACATTTTTGGTCTCCAAAATCAAAATTTCCACTCGCATTTCACGTTTTAGACCATTCTGAACAACTTTAATTCCGTGTCTGTCTGTCTGCCTGTGTGTGTGTCCGCAAATCCTTGTAACAAGCTTATTTTCCACATTTTTCATCCGATTTGGATGAAATTTTCAGGGGATATGCGGGCTAGGGGGTAGACGGTGCCCTATCAGTTGCATCATTCTTGAGTTAATACCGCACACTGCGCAAGCGCAAACGTAAATTCTACCAAGCATAGATTTCTCACGCCCTAGTCGTCCGATCTTGCTCAAATTTGGATGATAGTTGGGGGATAACAATTTGATCATCTTATATCAATTTCAACATGGTTGTATGATTAATAGCTACTGCGCATGCACCAATATGAAATCATTGTAACAAGTTTATTTTCCACAGGTTTCATCCGATCTGGATGAAATTTTCAGGGAATGTGCGGGCTAGAAGGTAGACGCTCCCCTGTCAGTTTCATTTTTGCCAAATTAATACTTCACTCTGCGCATGCGCAAACGTAAATTCTACCAAGCATTATTTTCTCACGCCCTAGTCGTCCGATCTAGCTCAAATTCGGATGATAGTTGAGGGATGACGATTTGATCATCACATATCAATAATACGAGCTACTGCGGTTGCGCCTATGTGAAATCCTTGTAATCCTTGTAATCCTTGTTGCCGAATCAATACTTCATTCTGCTCATGCACAATCGTACATTTAATTTTGCTCCATATTTTCTCACTCTAGTCGTTCGATTTCGCTTAAATTTGGATGATAGTTTAGAGAAGATGACTTAATTAGCTCATATCAATTTCAACACGATTGTATCATTAATAGCTATCACGCATGCTCCAATATAAAATACTTGTAATGATCTTAACCCTGGAATGCCCCCTGGGGTTTGTCAAACCCTATTTGCGATTTGATGTCAGGTTTTCATGTTGAATCCTGCACGTCTGGCTCTTCTCGCCTCTTTCTATATCACCACCCACTTCTTCCCTAAAGGCTCCAGCCTTTTTCCAGTTTAGTACGCTCAAGACTTCGTGGAGTGTAGTATTTTCTTGTGTCTGGGGTTTGACAAACCCCACTGGGGAGTGAACCGCCAGTGTTTTTCTCTATAGCAACTGTTATTTTTGTGGACGCTCCCACAGTTTTGTTATTGGCTCAGATTTAGAAATGGCTGAAAAGCGCAAGTTTTCGGATCCTGAAGATATTAGATCTGTATTGGAACAGCTAGAGGTATTTTAGCGGAAAAAATTCAGACACGGGAGATAATGTCGAGTTACAAGAAGAAGTAGCGTCCGATGAAGAAGCGTCAAAAGTTACAGTTTTGAAGAAACTACACTTAACAGCAAAAAAACCGGCGCACCCTATATTTTGTTATTTTTTCACCTTAGCTTCAATTGGTTAATTTTTTTTGCATGTGCCAAGTAAAGTCGGTATCTTATGAGAGAACAGCAAGAAACAGAGTGGCAAATAAAAAATACCCGTTCGAAAAAATCAGCTTTATTCACAAAACTTCGATGTTTGGACAAAAGTAACAAAACATTCTTCTGCAGTTCTCGTGTGAACAACAATTGAAAAATGAAATTTTTTTTTGAAAATAAATTTTTTTAATATCGGGTGGTACCGTCCCTTGCTTGTACCACCGCCTGCATTCTTCTCGGCATGCTGTTGATCAAATTTGAAACCGTTTCTTGTCTGATGAGGTCCCATTCTGCGACCACCGCTGTCCTGAGGTCTTGGAGGTTTACAGGAGGGTTCGGTCGCCTTCGGATGCACCTCTCTAGCTCGTCCCATAGATGTTCTATGGGATTGAGGTCGGGGCTGCGAGCTGGCCATTGTAGGGTGCGCATGCCAACCTCTTCGAGGTAGCCAGTAACCACGTTTGCTACGTGTGACCGCGCGTTATCGTCCATAAAAATAAAATTATCGCAGGTGTAAGGGCGAATGGCTCTACATAATCTTCCAGGATGTCAGAAATGTACCTCAGTGTGGTTAGACTCCCTCGGGGGTACACATGGAGTTCCGTATTCGCCTCTGAAGTGATTCCACCCCAAACCATTTCAGAACCTCCCGCGTAAGGCACCCTCTCAGAAATATTGCACTGAGCGAAACGCTGCCCTCGTCTCCTCCACCCTCTAACACGACGATCTGAAGCGAATAGTGAGAACCTGGACTCATCGGAAAACATTAAGAGTGCTGAAAGGGTGCCTTACGGGAGTGGGTCTGAAATGGTTTGAGGTGGAATCACTTCAGAGGCGAATACGGAACTCCATGTGTACCCCCGAGGGAGTCTAACCACACTGAGGTACATTTCTGACATCCTGGAAGATTATGTAGTGCCATTCGCCCCTTACACCTGCGATAATTTTATTTTTATGGACGATAACGCGCGGTCACACGTAGCAAACGTGGTTACTGGCTACCTCGAAGAGGTTGGCATGCGCACCCTACAATGGCCAGCTCGCAGCCCCGACCTCAATCCCATAGAACATCTATGGGACGAGCTAGAGAGGTGCATCCGAAGGCGACCGAACCCTCCTGTAAACCTCCAAGACCTCAGGGCAGCGGTCCTCGCAGAATGGGACCTCATCAGACAAGAAAGGGTTTCAAATTTGATCAACAGCATGCCGAGAAGAATACAGGCGGTGGTACAAGCAAGGGAATGTACCACCCGATGATAAAAAAATTTATTTTCCAAAAAAAATTCATTTTTTAATTTTTTTTCACACGATAACTACACAAGAATGTTATTTTACTTTTGTCCAAACATCGAAGTTTTGTGAATAAAGCTGATTTTTTCAAAAGGGTATTTTTTATTTGCCACTCTGTTTCTTGCTGTTCTCTCATAAGATACCGACTTTACTTGGCACATGCAAAAAAAAATTAATCGATTGAAGCTAAGGTGAAAAAATAACAAAATATAGGGTGCGCCGGTTTTTTTGCTGCTTAGTTTAGTTTGATGTTCCTTCTGTCGCGACAAGAAAACCAGGTTTGTTTGCTCCGTATGCGACAGAGCCATATGCCTTGATCATAGATCTTCAAAGTGTTGTGAATGTTGATCCTATTGCTTGGTGCCAATGTTATGTAACCTTTTCATTCTAGTTCTTCGGTTTTGTAAGTGATACCAAACTAATCTCAGAAAATTGTTTTATATATATTCCTTTTTTATGAAAATTTGCAAAATTTATATTGAAATTATGTAACAATGTTATTGAAATTATGTTACCTTTCTGCTATTATTTTAGCGAATTTTTGAAGAAAATTAAGCTATTGCTCTCGCCTCAAAATTTGTAGAATGTGAATTTTTGAGAAAAAAATTATGCAGAAATCCGTTTCAGGCTATTCTGAATCATATTCTGAAGTTTAACGCATTTTTTATGTATGTATATATGTATGTATGTATATATGTATGTATGTATGTATGTATGTATGTGTCATTCCAGACGATAACTGTCCGTAGAATTGTGCTAGAAACTTCAAACAAATTTTAAAATGTTAAGGACATGAAACGAAAGTTCAAGTTCGTTGGCCAGCATGATCGGATTACATCTTCGGGTTGAAATTTTCAAAAATGTAGTCAAAAATTTCAAAATAGCCTGTTTTTTGCGATTAGTCGTGCGAAATAATTTTTTCAGCATACTAACATGTGGTATATTCGGAATCAGCGTAAAATTTCCTATAAGAATATGTATCAAGTTTTCAAAAATTTCAAAGTTGAAAAATCAGTCAAAAATCGAAATAATGCCGTTCGCTGGTTGTAAAAATCGGTAATATTCTTCAAAAATTCGCTCATGGGGTCATGCTGCATGACTGGACTTTTTTTTTCTTCATAAAATCAAGCTCTTCTTACTATTACTTTTAGCGAATTTTTGAAGAAAATTAAGCTATTGCTCTCGCCTCAAAATTTGTAGAATGTGAATTTTTGAAAAACTTATATGCAGAAATCCGTTTCAGGCTATTCTGAATCATATTCTGAAGTTTAACGCATTTTTTATGTATGTATGTATATATGTATGTATGTATGTATGTGTCATTCCAGACGATAACTGTCCGTAGAATTGTGCTAGAAACTTCAAACAAATTTTAAAATGTTAAGGACACAAAACGAAAGTTCAAGTTCGTTGGCCAGCATGATCGGATTACATCTTCGGGTTGAAATTTTCAAAAATGTAGTCAAAAATTTCAAAATAGCCTATTTTTTGCGATTTGTTGTGCGAAATATTTTTTTCAGCATACTAACATGTGGTATATTCGGAATCAGCGTAAAATTTCCTATAAGAATATGTATCAAGTTTTCAAAAATTTCAAAGTTGAAAAATCAGTCAAAAATCGAAATAATGCCGTTCGCTAGTTGTAATAATCTACACGATCAATAGCGACTGAAATGTCGAAGATTTTTTTCATTCAGAGTTTATTTCATGTTTCTATACACTCATTTCAACAGTTAAAAAATGAAATTTGATTCGAGTGTAAGTTATTTTTGTAATTTCTAACATTTTTCAAAGTTGGGGTTTGACACACCCCACCGGGGAGTTAAGTGTTGGGAATTTAGCCGGGGCATTCCAGGGTTAATTTCTACAGTTTTCATCCAATTTTGGTGAAATTTTCAGCGAATGCGCGGTTTAGGTTGTAGATGGTCCCGTACCTATTTCATTGTTTTCAACTCATCAGTTCATTCTGCGCTCGCACAAACGTAAATTACATTGAGTATCATTTTTTTCGTCTCTTAATTGATCAATTATGACATTTCACGCAACTTCTTGATTTAATCTTTTCGGCTCTAGAATTTTTCAAGATCATTTAAAACTTTTCGTTGATCTATACATTCATGATAGGTAAACGAGAAAGCTCTGTGCCACGCCTAACTTGGCAGTAGTTTTTTTAGCGAATTTTTGAAGAAAATTAAGCTATAGCTCTCGCCTCAAAATTTGTAGAATGTGAATTTTTGAAAAAATTTTATGCAGAAATCCGTTTCAGGCTATTCTGAATAATATTCTGAAGTTTAACGCATTTTTTTATGTATGTATGTATGTATATATGTATGTATGTATGTATGTATGTCCCTAGAGCCCCCCCCCCCCCCCAGGGAGGGGGGAGTCCCTTCCCTTATCCCTAGAGCCGGCGTCAGGTAAACCTGGGCGTCCTCCCCACTTTTTTTTATTTTATTTGTTTATTTTCCAATTTAATGGCGTGCCCCCTCCGTCTTTGAGGGGAGGTTTCTTAAAAAAAAAAAAAAAAAAAAAAATATGTATGTATGTATGTGTCATTCCAGACGATAACTGTCCGTAGAATTGTGCTAGAAACTTTAAACAAATTTTAAAATGTTAAGGACACAAAACGAAAGTTCAAGTTCGTTGGCCAGCATGATCGGATTACATCTTCGGGTTGAAACTTTCAAAAACGTAGTCAAAAATTTCAAAATCTTGTTTTTTGCGATTTGTTGTGCGAAGTAATTTTTTCAGCATACTAACATGTGGTATATTCGGAATCAGCGTAAAATTTACTATAAGAATATGTATCAAGTTTTCAAAAATTTCAAAGTTGAAAAATCAGTCAAAAATCGAAATAATGCCGTTCGTTAGTTGTAAAAATCGGTAATATTTGCATGAAACATTGTCCAAATTCAGATTGTCTTTAAATCTACAAGATTAGTTTAATAATAATAAACTATGAGTACCTCCTAATTATTTTTAATAATTTGATTCCATGTTTGTCTAAACTAAAATTTCTCTACACGATCAATAGCGACTGAAATGTCGAAGATTTCTTCAAAAATTCGCTCATGGGGTCATGCTGCATGACTGGACTTTTTGTCTTCTTCTTCATATCATCAACGTCTGACGTCAAAGAGAAATATTGGTTGAGTTCTCGCTAAACAAACTTTCTGTTTCAACGTGCTGTGAACATTGTGGTCACGATGCTAAATCACAGATTCCGAATCCATACCGGTTCAGGAGAGTGCTCCTGCATTCCTATTGAAAGAGTTCATGAGCATAATTACCTGGGGGTCATCATTGATGATAAACTTTCATGGAAGGGCCATGTATCGTATTTAGTGGGAGGGCCTTTCATTCAGTTTAACGCATTTTTTAATGTATGTATGTATATATGTACGAGTATGTATGTGTGTGTCATTCCAGACGATAACTGTCCGTAGAATTGTGCTAGAAACTTCAAACAAATTTTAAAATGTTAAGGACACAAAACGAAAGTTCAAGTTCGTTGGCCAGCATGATCGGATTACATCTTCGGGTTGAAATTTTCAAAAATGTAGTCAAAAATTTCAAAATAGCTTGTTTTTTGCGATTTGTTGTGCGAAATAATTTTTTCAGCATACTAACATGTGGTATATTCGGAATCAGCGTAAAACTTCCTATAAGAATATGTATCAAGTTTTCAAAAATTTCAAAGTTGAAAAATCGGTCAAAAATCGAAATAATGCCGTTCGCTAGTTGTAAAAATCGGTAATATTTGCATGAAACATTGTCCAAATTCAGATTGAACTGCTCTTATGGAAGTATCCCTGTATAACCAATCCTAGAACCATGCTGTTTAAAACGTAAGTAGTAGGTGCTTGTTTAAAAAAAAAAAAAAAAAAGTACTTAATCACAATAATCACAACTGATGAGTTTACTCTGTGAAATATTCTGTCCTCCGATTCTCTCGGTCGCTCTCTTTAATGTTTTACGCTCAACTGTTTTAGGACTTGATGTAGCTTTAATACTGACTGTGGCTTAGAAAATATCAGCCATGAAATTATGAAGAAGTTTTATTTATGTACGTACTAGCACGCAGACCCAAGGCCTCGCTCCGCTCGGCCGTCAATAGCGACTGAAATGTCGAAGATTTCTTCAAAAATTCGCTCATGGGGTCATGCTGCATGACTGGGTTTTTCCTTTCTACTGTATTTTGAGGAATCGTCCTTTGTTGTACTGCTTTTGAGCTGAGTTCCGACTCTTGTCGGCAGCACGGGCTTGCCCATTGCCGACAATAAGTTGACAACACTAATATAAATAATGGTGCGTTTAATTTCCTACATATTATAAAGCAGGGGTGCTCAAACTTGAACTGCTGGCGATCTATCTCATTATTTTTAGATTACTTACGATCGACTCTGAGAGGCTGCAAGTATGTGTGATGCAGGGTTGTCGTACATACACGATACACCCTACCTACCTAGGTAGGGTGTACCGTAGCATATATAGATATTAGCTTTCCGCACAATTTACATTATTTTAGTCAAGGTTTGGGTTAGGTTTACTTAAGTTCTTCTCTACAATATCAATGAAAAAACTCCTAGGTATTCAAAATTGCGAGTTTATTCGTTGTTACAAAACAAAAGAGTTACATATGGTGTTAAACTCAACTAAGGAGTGACTTTGGAAGTTGAAGCGTGGCACTGCATGTCCTCAGCATACTTTTCATAAGATGGTGCGTAACCACTGAGTGCCAATCGCAAGCAAGATGACATATGATCGTCAGTTAGTCGATTGCGATATTTTGACTTAATTATCTTCATTTCAGAAAATGCAGACTCGCACAAGTAAGTTGACCCAAACATTGCCGTCAGTTGAAGGGCGGTTTGCCTTATACTCGGATATTTATCTTCAGATATAAAACACTAGAAATTTGTATCAGATGCTGTAGCTTTGAGATGTATATCTGATATAATCTGCACCAACTCATTTTCAACAGAACATGAGTTCATATTAAACTGACTTGCTACTTCAGTAGCTAATTCCTCAATGTTTTTACTTGAAAAAGGATAACTCATAAAACTGCAATCATAAAAACGCATTTCGAATTGTCCGAAAATATTTGATAATTCAGCCTCATACGTATCATAATTCAACTGAGGAATCCTTGCTTTCAAAGACGGAAAATGTTTCAGATCCTTTCTTTTTAGTTGATCTATCATAAGTTGATATTTACTTTTGAATGCGTTTACTGCGCTAATCATCTCAATAATAGTTTTTCCTTTACCTTGAGGCTCCAAGTTAATGGTGTTTAAGTGCATTGTGATGTCAGTCAAAAATGCCAAATCAGTCAGCTATTTTTCGTTTTTCAACATTTTTCGTTTTTCTTCTCGAGATCTACTCAAAAAGCGCTCGAGATCTACTCAAAAAGCACTCGCGATCGACTGGTCGATCGCGATCGACCGTTTGAGCACCCCTGTTATAAAGTGTATCATTTTCATTATTATTTCTGTTATGTCAATAAATAATTTATCTATCTATCTATGGTACTTAATGTATTATTTTCTTCATATTTTTCGTGGCCTTTCGCACGACTTTCTGTGGTGCCTCGGGGTGTTGGGAAATCTGAATTCGCTCGGTTCCCAGCAGGAAGCGCCCCGGATATCCCCCGCTCGAAACGGGAACGCGTTTTTGCAGGCGAAGCCCGGGGAGCGGCGGTTTGTGGGATCTTCGATTCGGCTGTGGCGGCGTCGAGCGCAGGCGCCAACACCTCCGCCCCCGTTACAATTCCTCGCCCGATTCCCTCATCCTCCCCCCCCCCCCCCCCCCCCCCGATACAACTCACAACCCGGGAGGTGTCGCGAGGGGGGACGAGGAATTGTAACGGGAGCTGAAAAGGGGAAGGGAATGGGAGGGGAGGCTCGTGCGTTTGTGAGGGCCCGATCCCCTTCCGGGAATATCCCACTCACTGCGACTCAACGTAAATATTTCAGGAACCATCTTAGGAAACTTTCATTCAACAGCGAAAATCCGGTCAGATTTAAGGGAATTCTAAGAAAGAATAACGTCAAAATGTATTTTGAGACATTCTGATACGATTCCTGGAGTTTACCGCTTTTTCATATTCATTGAGATAAAATAAATATCCCTTTTAGCGAATTTTTGAAGAAAATTAAGCTATTGCTCTCGCCTCAAAATTTGTAGAATGTGAATTTTTGAAAAAAAATTATGCAGAAATCCGTTTCAGGCTATTCTGAATCATATTCTGAAGTTTAACGCATTTTTTTATGTATGTATGTATGTATGTATATATGTATGTATGTATGTATGTATGTATGTGTCATTCCAGACGATAACTGTCCGTAGAATTGTGCTAGAAACTTCAAACAAATTTTAAAATGTTAAGGACACAAAACGAAAGTTCAAGTTCGTTGGCCAGCATGATCGGATTACATCCTCGGGTTGAAATTTTTAAAAATGTAGTCAAAAATTTCAAAATAGCCTGTTTTTTTGCGATTTGTTGTGCGAAACAATTTTTTCAGCATACTAATATGTGGTATATTCGGAATCAGCGTAAAATTCCCTATAAGAATATGTATCAAGTTTTCAAAAATTTCATAGTTAAAAAATCAGTCAAAAATCGAAATAATGCCGTCCGCTAGTTGTAAAAATCGGTAATATTTGCATGAAACATTGTCCAAATTCAGATTGAACTACTCTTATGGAAGTATCCCTGTATAACCAATCCTAGAACCATGCTGTTTAAAACGATGGTAGTAGGTGCATTCGCTCATGGGGTCATGCTGCATGACTGGACTTTTTACGTACAGATTATTACGGTTTCACAAATTTCTGGGACAGTGTCGGGCATAATCAGAGTTATAAGATAATGATTACTTTGAGTAATGATTACTTTTTCAATTACTTTTCTTAAATAAAATAAAATTAGTTTAGTGAGTATGATTAGGTATGCTTACATGCAAGAACTGAGGTTGTAAGCTGGCAATTAACTCCAAAGTAATCGCAATTACCATTACCATTCCTGTAATGAGTATGGTTTGAAGCAATTACTTATTCCATTTACATGTAATGGTACCTAATGGTTTTTTTTTTTTTTTTTTTCAATTACCATTACTTGTTATTGGGAGAGTGATGAGTCTTTCCAATTACCCATTACAGAAAAGGTAATGGGTAATGGAAATGGAATTACCCCATACTCATTACAGGAACGTTTGCCCTCATGCACCACGTGAGGTTGTGTGTGTGCGCGCATGTATGTAATGTGTACATGATATATATATTATAACCGAAATTATATATATATATATATATATATATATATATATATATATATAATAGATTAATAAATTTAGAATAGAAATTTCACAAATAAAAGATGAAAAGTAAGTAAATCTGATATTTCGAATTGTATTCTTGATCACAGAAAAGTAGTTAGAGAAAGAAAAGATTTAACTTGCGTTCTTCGGGACAGTCGTATCCATGGCCGAGATAATAATAATAATTTTGATATATTTTCACTTAATCATTTAAGTTGAGGCCAGGTGGTCGATTAGCTCCGAGTACCCATCTATGCGCTCTCTCTGATTGCTGCAGCATTCTGTCATTGGCAGTATCAGGTAGCTTCTTCAAGACTTTCACCCCAAAACACGGGTCAAATGTTGCGTCATGGGATGATGCGTGAACCTTCACTGGGAGTGGCCGAGTTTGGTTTACAGACGCCCTATGATTGTTCATTCTTAAATTTAGGGTCGTTGCTTTACCAACATAGAACGCAGTTGACTCTGTGCACTTTTTACAAACAAGCTGGTATACACACATTTTGGACTGGCACTCTGCCACACCTCGACACTTGTATGTGTAATTGGTATTGGCAGAGGAGAAGTCTGACCCTTCAATAACCAAATTGCACAGCTTACATCTTGCTCGTTGACATGGATGTAAGCCTTGTTGCTGTGGCTCTAAGGGCTGCGATCGTGGATGGCGATGAGACAAGATCTCCCCAATATTTTTTCCTTGTCGGAAGGTCACTCGAGGTTTCTCAGCAAAGATGTCACGGGTTAGTGAGCTAGATGACAAGATAGGCTGTAACTCACGGAGGATAGAATTCAGCTTTTGAGCCCCAAAGAAAAAACTACCATGGGCACTCGAATGGCGCCGTCTTACGCGAAACTATTCATGGCCAACTTGGAAAATCATTTTCTGTCAAACAGGGAGAAGACTCCACTCATATGGAAGTGTATCACAGAAGACATTTTTCTGATAAGGACGCATAGTGAATTGGAATTGCAATTGTTTTTAGGAGAACTCAACTCCCAATATTCAATGACATTTACCTTGTCTTCCTCTTCATTTCACGCAACCTTTCATGACGTCGATATTACGCTGAATCACGAGGTGATCACAACAGCAGTGCACGTGAAACCTACCAACAAGCAACTATACCTGCACTATGATAGTTGCCACCCCCCTCACACGAAACGTGCGATCCCAAGATCTCTGTCAATTAGAGGTCACCGAATATGCAACAACCGAGAAAAGCTAGAAGGATATATTTCCACAGTGCGAGATAAACTGATGGAGAGGGGTTACCCAAGAAAGTTTGTAACAGACAGAATTGTCCCAGCAAGTGTTACCTACCAGCAGAGACCAAAAGTATTCACGAACCAGGTTCCATTGGTCACAACATTTTTCTTTGGGGCTCAAAAGCTGAATTCTATCCTCCGTGAGTTACAGCCTATCTTGTCATCTAGCTCACTAACCCGTGACATCTTTGCTGAGAAACCTCGAGTGACCTTCCGACAAGGAAAAAATATTGGGGAGATCTTGTCTCATCGCCATCCACGATCGCAGCCCTTAGAGCCACAGCAACAAGGCTTACATCCATGTCAACGAGCAAGATGTAAGCTGTGCAATTTGGTTATTGAAGGGTCAGACTTCTCCTCTGCCAATACCAATTACACATACAAGTGTCGAGGTGTGGCAGAGTGCCAGTCCAAAATGTGTGTATACCAGCTTGTTTGTAAAAAGTGCACAGAGTCAACTGCGTTCTATGTTGGTAAAGCAACGACCCTAAATTTAAGAATGAACAATCATAGGGCGTCTGTAAACCAAACTCGGCCACTCCCAGTGAAGGTTCACGCATCATCCCATGACGCAACATTTGACCCGTGTTTTGGGGTGAAAGTCTTGAAGAAGCTACCTGATACTGCCAATGACAGAATGCTGCAGCAATCAGAGAGAGCGCATAGATGGGTACTCGGAGCTAATCGACCACCTGGCCTCAACTTAAATGATTAAGTGAAAATATATCAAAATTATTATTATTATCTCAGCCATGGATACGACTGTCCCGAAGAACGCAAGTTAAATCTTTTCTTTCTCTAACTACTTTTCTGTGATCAAGAATACAATTCGAAATATCAGATTTACTTACTTTTCATCTTTTATTTGTGAAACTTCTATTCTAAATTTATTAATCTATCATATAGTTCAGTAGAACCGAACAATCAATAAGTGCATTTATATATATATATATATATATATATATATATATAGCATTTCCGAATTGAGTTAAACTTTTTCCATTTAGGTTTAGTCCTTTTCCATTTAGGTTTAAACCTTTTCCATTTAGAAATTGGTAATATTCTTCAAAAATTCGCTCATGGGGTCATGCTGCATGACTGGACTTTTTTTTGACTGATTTTTCAACTTTGAAATTTTTGAAAACTTGATACATATTCTTATAGGAAATTTTACGCGGATTCCGAATATACCACATGTGCTGAAAAATAGCTATATGCTGAAAAAATTATTTCGCACAGCAAATCGCAAAAAACAGTCTATTTTGAAATTTTTGACTACATTTTTGAAAATTTCAACCCGAAGATGTAATTCGATCATGCTGGCCAACGAACTTGAACTTTCGTTTTGTGTCCTTAACATTTTAAAATTTGTTTGAAGTTTCTAGCACAATTCTACGGGCAGTTATCGTCTGGAATGACACATACATAGATACATACATACATACATACATACATATATACATACATACATACATACATTAAAAAAATGCGTTAAACTTCAGAATATGATTCAGAATAGCCTGAAACGGATTTCTGCATAAATTTTTTTTCAAAAATTCACATTCTACAAATTTTGAGGCGAGAGCAATAGCTTAATCTTCTTCAAAAATTCGCTAAAAGAGCAAAAAACGGCTAAAAATCGTTAAATTTATATTTTTCAGCAGAATATTGCTCAAATAAAGTTTATCAACTATACAATAGAACATGAACAAATTTATGTTCAAAATTATGTTGAAAAATTTTCTCCAATTTCATTAAAATGTGCTAAAAAATCAACAAAATCTGCAAAAAAGTTAAAAATCTACAATCTCCTTTTGAATTGCCGAATATTATTTAGAACGAGTTTTTTGCCATAATATTGGTAGTTAACAATTTCTTTTCCCTCAAATTTCCCTCAAAATCCTTAATTTTCAAAACAATTCATCATGCTGCATGACTGGAACTTCAATAATATTAAAGCCTAATTTTCTCTCCCAATTGCCAAACTAAAAGTAAAATTGAATATACCATTTGAAAGCTGAGATTTTGAGAATGTTTCCTCCCATCAAATGCCTTCCCCAATTAGTCTTTTTCAAGAGTAGAAATACGAATGGAAAAAAGTCAAATCCTAGGAAATTTTCGAAATTTGCTTTTTAGCCTCTTTTTGGTTTATTATTTTCAATAATAAGCCTATGTGATCGTGTAGCAAAAAATTAGTATAACCCCCCCTCAAACTTTGTCACTTTACGTTTCAAGGTGCGTAGAATCCAAATTTGAAATGTCCGTCCGCCGTCCGCCGTCCGCCGTCCGCCGTCCGCCGTCCGCCGTCCGCCGTTCGCCGTCCGGGCCATAAAAGGCCTAAGACTTTACTTAAAAAACCCGTTCTTTCGCACATAGACTCCATTTGGAAAACTGTGGAAATTATAAGGAATTTAGGTGCCCCCCCCCCCAGAGGTGCTATGGGGGCCTAAATCCTCATAAACAGGTAGAGGAGAGTAACAGGCATCCCGTCAGAGAGATACCACCCCTACTAATAGCTTTTACTGAGCCATGTTCGGGGAAGGTTGATTTTCCTGTCACCAGGAATTCCATCCAACGCCAAACCAGCTGCCTAAAATGATCGAGCACCGCGTGGTTCCCATTGATTCCTCAACGGGACGCCGACAGCGCTATCTCTGGTGCTCTGACGGGAGCTTGATGGGCCTCTCAGGAGGTAACTCTGTTACACTCCTCCCCTTAAAGACATACTTGATTGAAGATCAAGTATGGTAATTGGGTGGAATAGTGAATAGCTGAGAACTGATGCTCATTCGTTCATGAATAGCTGCATTGGCGTTTTGGATGGGGAAATAGAAATTAAAACTGGATTTTCAATGAAGCTTCATAAGAAGTATCTTCAATGAACAATCGGGACAAAACGGATGCTCAACGATGGAGACTTATACCTTAGGAAATTAAAATATATATAGAAATTGAATGAATGAAAATCAAAGAATGACGACTGGCTTATTAGGCACAGACACTGGCTGACTAGGCACAGTAAGATTAAATTGCCCAACTGTGGGGACTTTAAATTAAATTGCCCAACTGTGGGGACTTAAAATTAAATTGCCCAACTATGGGGACTTAAATGGTGAACTGGCTGACTAGGCACAGATCTCTGGCTGACTAGGCACAGAAAAAATATAATATTAAATGAAATTTAAATAATATAAAATATAAATGGGGAATAAAAGAGAGAAATTATAATTCAAAGACCAATGAAATTATTTATATACCAAAGGGTGATAATGGGAATTCCTTCTGGAACCCCGGGCCATGTTTCTTCTGAAACATTAACGCCCCAAAAAATAGTGGATTGGACTACTAGGCGTCAGCCGTGCATAATCCAAACCACGCTCTGCTACCATATAAGGAATTAAGGTGCCCCCCCCCCCCCCCCCCAGAGGTGCAATGGGGGCCTAAATCCTCATAAAAAGGTAGAGGAGGTAAAGAGGCATCCCGTCAGAGAGATACCACCCCTACTAATAGCTTTTAATGAGCCATGTTCGGGGAAGGTTGATTTTCCTGTCACCAGGAATTCCATCCAACGCCAAACCAGCTGCCTAAAATGATCGAGCACCGCGTGGTTCCCATTGATTCCTCAACGGGACGCCGACAGCGCTATCTCTGGTGCTCTGACGGGAGCTTGATGGGCCTCTCAGGAGGTAACTCTGTTACAAAATTAAGGTCATTACAAGTATTTTTTATTGTAGCATGCGCAGTAGCTATTAATGATAATATGTTGAAATTGATATGAGGTAATTAAGTCATCTTCTTCCGACTATCATCCAAATTTAAGCGAAATCAAACGACTTGTGTGAAAAAATGGATCATAATGGAATTAACGTTTGCGAATGCGCAGAATGAAGTATTGATTTGCCCACAATGAAACTGATAGGGGACCATCTACAACCCAACCCGCGCATTCTGTGACAATTTCATCGAAATCGGATGAAAACAATGGGAATTAAGGTGGTTATAAGGATTTCACATAGGCACATGCGAAGTAGCTATTGATGATTCAATCATGTTGAAATTGATATGAGGTAATCAAGTCATCTTGTTCCAACTATCATCCAAATTTAAGCGGAATGAAACGACTAGAGTGTGAAAACGCTGCAAATTATTTCACGAAGGTTTATTATTTTTTCAATTGAGTATGATCGTAGTTTTAGTTGGCTAGCGTACGTCATAAGGCCCGTCCAGACTCCTCGGCGTGTCCTATTTCGAGTTGCCACAACCTATACTTCTATAATTATATACGCATGTTTATATTTCTCGATTTGAGCTCCTATCTATTCAAATAGTTATTGCCTTAATAATATCATTATCTAAGTACGTACGAATAGTCGAGAGGATATGTTATTAAATATGCGTAGGAAAAGCATTGGTATTAACACTCAAATATGACCTATAATAAAAACATATATGCATGCCTCGAAGGAACGCTGTACCCACCTCATGGTGCCGCGGCGCCTCCTCTCACTCCACCCCCCGCTCACCCACCTCACCACCCACCGTGACCCCCTACCAAGCGTGCCAGGCGTGCGTCTAATACGTCTAACACTCAAAGCCTCAAAAAGACACTTTTTTGCCCGTTTTTGGCCCATAGCATCTATGCGAGTAAAGCGATCGGGATGGTTAAACGTTATTTTTATTTTTATTTATTATACACGGGCATGTGCCCAATTACAATGTAAATTACATATCGTGAAATATATATATTTGAAACATAAATTCAGGTGGCAACTCGAAGAGCTAAAATTAATAAACTATAAGTATTTATATCTTAAAAAAAGAGACATTAAAAAAAAAAAAACAGAACAATTAGCTATACAGCAAAGAAAAAGAAAACTTCAATTTAGGGTCCGCTTAAGTGCAACTATTGAATCGAAAAATAAATCAAAACTATCGCTCTTTATACTATTAAATGCTGATTGAGCCCTGCGAATCGGACTGTTGAGAAGGTAATTCGTTGGAGATGTAGGATTATAAAATAAAACATTACTTCTGGTACTGTAGGGAGGTATATGGAAATTAAGCTTTTGGAGTAAATGGGGACAATCAATTTTGTTATGAAATAGCTTAAAAACAAATAAACAGTCTGCAGTGTGACGTCGACTATCCAGGGTGGAAAGATTGCACTGTTGTAGAATATCCCTATAATTGAAATCCGAAAATTCTACACCCTGCTTGAAAGCAACATACCGTGCAAATCGACGTTGTACTCTCTCAATACGCTCAGCAGCATTAGCATAAAAAGGAGCCCATACAATAGCGCCATATTCCAGAATGGACGTCACAAATGCGTTGTATAGAACTACTAAAGCACTTATGGCACTAACGTCTCTCGTATTTCACTGTAAAAAACCCAGGGATTCCATTTCTTTAGCACAAAAATATTGTCAATGTGAGGCAAGAATGTCGAATCAGCATCAAAAAGCACACCTAAGTCCTTGATTGACGTCACAGGACTCAACCTCACACCACCTATGCAATAATCAAAATGCAATGAGGCAAGCGATCTGCTGAACGTGATTGTAGCGCATTTATCAATATTGAGAAACAAATTATTTCTGTTGCACCATCCATTCAAAGGGCTAATTGAATATTGTGAGAATCGGATTCGGATTTAACCATTGAATAAATCTTAGGACCAACTAGACCCCAAATGAACAGGTTTTTCAAGTCAATTCTTAGGCCTTTTATGGCCCGGACGGCGGACGGCGAACGGCGGACGGACATTTCAAATTTGGATTCTACGCACGTTGAAACGTAAAGTGACAAAGTTTGAGGGGGAGTTATAAAAATTTCTTGCTAAACGATCACATAGGCTTATTATTGGAAATAATAAACCAAAAATGGAGCATAATGGAATTTACGTTTGCGTGTGCGCACAGTGAGGTTTTGATTTGGCAACGATGAAACTGACAGGGAACTGTTCACCTTCTAGCCCGCACATTCCCTGAAAATTTCATCCATATCGGATGAAAACTGTGGAAAATAAGCTTTTTACAAAGATTCGCGGACACACGACAGACACACACACAGACAGACAGACACGAAACCGAAGTTGTTCAGATTGGTCTAACACGTAAATGCGAGTGAAAATTTTGATTTGTAGAACAAAAATGCTTTTTACCCCGAAAGTGAAAACAATGCTCCCGCAACTTTTAGGTAGACTCGGAAGCAATTCAAAACCTCTATTTGGATAGTAGATTTAATCTAGAATACGTTTTTTGCCATTAAATAATTATAAATTCCCTTGTACTCAAAAAGCTCAAATTTCAATACAATACAACATTATACACGATAGTTTATGAAAATTCGCTCATACAATCATGCTGCATAACTGGAACTTTTTGAAGTCTAATTGTTTCATTGATAAAGCTGAAAATAATAATAATAAGGATCAGTGTAATGGATGGTAATATAGCATCAATTTTATTAAAACTCACGGAATATTCAATTTCATGTTATATTTAGAAACCAGGAAGGTATAAATGACCGTGTTGCACTCTGGTTCCATGTTTCACTGCCATTTTTAAATAAAAACTCACTGTTTAAAATTATTCAAATTGTTTCCGAAAATGGAAGAAATCAATATTTGCACAGGTTTGCGGAATAAACGGTTTGAAAATTCAAATTCAGCATTAAATTCTGTAAAGAATGTTTCTAGTATCGAGACTTGATGTAGTGGCACTCATACTTTTTTAAACTGACAATTTTATACCACTGGTTTTCAAAATCCAATTTATGATAAGAAGAGATTGACACTGAAACTTTATATTCAAAAGTTGAGAATATTATTCGTTAAAACCTTTGGGAGAATCATTTCAGTTCAAACCAAGATGATCAGTGTGTGTGTGTGTGCGCGCGCGCGCGAGCGCGTGCGTGTGTGTTTGTGTGTCATTCCAAACGATAACTCATAACAATTTAACATAATATAATACGATAATTTAGGAAAATTTGCTCATATGATCATGCTGCAGGAATGCTGCTTCCATTGTTTCTTTTTGCCAGAAAAATATTTTTTACCTCAAAATCATCATTGTAGTGAGAATCTGCAGGAAATAGGTAGATTAGAGGAAATTGGGACCAGGTGACAAAAATCTTCACATTTTGAAAACAGGGTTATATATATGTGTGTGTGTGCATGCGTGTGCGCGTGCGTGTGCGTGTGTGCGTGTGAGAGTGTGTGTGTATGTGTCATTCCAAACGATAACTCTCCTTAGAATCAAGATAAAAATTCCGTTCTTATGCCAAAAAATCAAGCATTCCAAACGGAAGGATGAGTTTGCTGAAAATTAAAAAATTTTGCTGAAAATTTTACTTTAATTTCATGAAAATTTTCTATTAAAATCGATTTGAAAAAAAAGCAAAAAAAGCTAAAAATCCAAAAAAAAATTTGAATAGCAGATTACTATATAGAATACATTTTTTTCATAAAAATAATTATTCACTTTTTTTTTGCACTCGAAAAGCACAAATTTCATAACAATTTAACATAATCATAATACGATAACTTAAGAAAACTGGCTCATACGATCATGCTGTATGAATGGTGCTTCCGTTGTTTCTTTTTGCCAGAAGAATATTTTTAACATGTATCATGTTTTAGCCCTGGGGTCCTAGCGAATTTTGCGAGTCAATTTTTTTCCGCGCACGAAATTAATTACAGTGATTTCCGCCTACAACCGAGTCGTTGCTAGGGAAATGGTACTTCGTCGTTTTTCATCCCACAAAATTCGTTGACCATTCGTTCGAAAGCTCTCGATTTATCCAACAATATTATGTTAACTACGGCGAAGTGCGTGTCCAACAAACTGAGTTATGAGCATGGTTATATAAATAATTGTTTACACACAGGTGATCATTCTCAATAATTGATATTATGAACATGATTGCAACCGCTTGTTAATTTCTGATGTTTTCATAGAATTTTTTTCCTCAAGATTGGAGTGTTGACAATTGTTAGAGGAAATCGGGTCCAGGTGACTAAAATCTTCACAGTTTGAAAACAGGGTTTTTGCCGCCTTGGCACCACTGTGACGTCACTACCTCGAGCTCTGCTCATGTCCGATGTCCCCTATCATATTCGTTTTATGTCCGTGGGCACTTCGATATATCGGTGGAATCGAGTTGTCGCTATTTGTACGCAATCGGTCACCTCAACGTTTGATATAAACAAGTCCGAAGGCTTTAGCCGGCATCCTGATCCAACTTGTTGCGATTCGCGTGAGCCCCCACGTGTTTCTCATCAATCTCGATCATAACACCGCCATGGTGAAACCTTTCTCGCCATCCCATGTAAGCAGCGTGAGTTAGTCATTCACTTCCGCATTAATCGTAGTTATTCCTTAATTTCCTTAGCGTCGTACAGTTCGTATTGTCATTGTAAGGTTTGAAGGTATGTAATAAACTTGTCAACTGTTTAGATTTATTCGGACGATGAAGGTGACAGTGCGACGGTGGTGATCGGAGAAAACGATGTTCACGAAGAACCTGATATCGCGAATTTGGACGTGTTTCCTGAAAGTGGTTCAACAACTCGCGTATACTTCAGACGTCGGATAGCTGCAGATAGCAAGGTATTTGTCGTATATAATTTTCCCATTTTTAGGGACGTCGCTCCCAAGCTTTTCGGAAAGTTTAAGGCTTCATGTTGACCTCCTTGTTTTCCATTAGGCCCAGAAAACGTTACAATCAGTATATACCTTATCTATATCACCCTATATATTATCCATATACCCTAGTATATACCCTATCAGTATAGAACATATCTGTTAGCCAATTATATGTCAAGTATACCCTCTTGTTTATGCACAAGCACCCCGATTTGTTCAATTACTGACGTATGTCCAATTATTGTGTATATTCTTTTCACCCTAATGGTCAAAATATTATACCTACTCCTCAGTCACGTTTAAAAAGGACAGCACGCCACATTTTCTATAGTATGCCGCTATTACTGCGAAAAGCACCCTCTACTGTAACCAACCCTACTAATTATAAAAGATCAGCGTACAAAAAATTGTGTTTAGTTGCCGTTTTTCTCAGGAACGTTCCATTTGTGAAAACATTTTTAGAAGTATTTATATGGAGTAATGTTTGGAGTCAATGATCCAAGTTGTTTACTGTTATAAGTTGAATGTGGTTTTTCGCGGTTTTTTGTGCTCAATGTATAGGAAGGATTCTTTTTAGTCCGTAAGAAGTTACAAGTTCGCAACACATCCATGTAAAAATTGGGAGTTCACTCCCCCACACAGAGCGGAACAATGTTCTACGGAGTGGGAAAATTCTAGTCAATTAAGTGGACCTGATCATTCAAATACTGCTTTACACTTCTTTTTCTTCTATACTCATTCCCACAAACGTATTCTTGTAATGTTGGAGGAATAAATTTCAATTTCATTTCATACGATTCCGAAAAAACGCTTGCCAATCTGAGTGGGCGGTCTAGTTTCCATATAATTTGCTGTCGGTTCAATAGAATATGGATGGAAGGGAGACGAGGTTTTATCTCGAGTCCTACGTTAAGAGAATAGGGCTGATTCCCGTCCGAGAATCCGAAACTAATGTCTTCATTTTGGACCATTGAATATCTATTCTATACATTATATCTAATATATAGAATATCTAGAATATTTAGACTATATTTAAGTATCTTAAAGGTAATTTTAGTAACAATAAAACAAGTTTGATTTCATAATACAACCAACCAGGAGCAAAGATGTTGCTATGCTTGCACTTCCTTTTCAACGGACCACTCTGGCTCAAATGAACTATTTATATAAGGGTGCAACAAATTTCAATGAGCTACCTAAAAAGATAAGGAAAAAAATCTTGGAGGGGAAGGTAAAACGATTTTACTCGTTCCTATACGAAATTTATTCATAAGCAGAATAATAATAATTAGCAATAAGAATGTAATATTTAATAAATAAAAATAAGAAGATAAATGATAATATGTAAATAATAATAAGAACTAGTATTTTAAATCAATTTTTGTTAATTTATAGATACTAAGAAAAAGACTTTCTGGACTCTAGACCCCGCCACGAGCTTTATGCTCATATGGGGCTATAATTTCCAATAAATAAAGTTGTGTGAATTTATCCTATTTTTACATGCAATATCATAATTTCATTTTTTAATTTATTGTAATGAAGAATATGGAAATAAATTTAAAAAAAAAAAAATAATAAGCAGTTATCGTGAGGCCATCGCTCATTTACCGAATTTCGGGAAAACTCGGCCTAGTATATTTATTATTACGGGACCAGCTGAAAGCTAACCGGCTAAATCCCTGATCATTTCATCATAAAAGGGTCTGTTTGCTCGGATTTTCGTCTGCAACAACCAATTTGAGTTTGCATTTGCTATGGCTACTACAACCAATCACATCAAAATTCAAGGGATTTCGTAGAAAACTTATACACAACAACTCCCTCGACTTAGAACGAAATCGGACGATAGATCAAGTCTAATTAACGAGATAATAAATTAACGTTTGCGCATGCATACCTACACTAACCGCTTTTTTGAGAAAGGTGGAATTTCAAAAAAGTGCTGAAAAAATCACTAAACAGCAAAAAAGGCTAAAAATCGTTAAATTTATATTTTTTATTAGAATATTGCTCAAATAAAGTTAATTAACTATAATACAGAACGTTAAAAATTTATGCTGAAACATGTACTTAAATTTCATTAGAATGTGCAAAAAAAATCGGTAAAAACTCCAAAAAAGTTAAAAATCCAAAATCTCTTTATTGAATCTATATCTATAAAAGAGGATGTATGTATGTATGTATATATGTATATTGCCTATAGACTCCGAAACCGCTCGACAGATTTTAATGAAACTTTCAGGTATTATTAGGCATGATTCAAGGATTGTTCCTGTAAAGTTTGGTGCAAATCCGTTCAAAGGGCTCTGACCCAGAGGGCATAAAAGGGTGCAGTGTCAGGTTTTAGAAATTTTAGTGATTGTAGAAATAGTTGAACAGAAAGTACTGGTACCTTCTTGACGGCCTACTACATTTTTTTTGACATATTATGTCTTTACTATGGCACATAAATGAAAAAGCGTCACGCGGGGAGCGACACGCGGGGAGCGTCACGCGGTGAGCGTCACGCGGTGAGCGTTACGCGGAGATTCCCTAATGATCCCACGATTCTGAGATTTGGTATGTAGCCCCTTGAGGGACTTCTGAACACAACTGACCGATCCCAGATCAGCTGAGTGGCTCTAGAATCCAGATTTTTCCCTAATGATCCCACGATTCTGAGATTTGGTATGTAGCCCCTTGAGGGACTTCTGAACACAACTGACCGATCCCAGATCAGCTGAGTGGATCTAGAATCCAGTTTTTTTCCTAATGATCCCACGATTCTGAGATTTGGTATGTGGGCCCTTGAGGGACTTCTGAACACAACTGACCGATCCCAGATCAGCTGAGTGGCTCTAGAATCCAGTTTTTTCCCTAATGATCCCACGATTCTGAGATTTGGTATGTGGGCCCTTGAGGGACTTCTGAACACAACTGACCGATCCCAGATCGGCTGAGTGGCTCTAGAATCCAGTTTTTTCCATAATGATCCCACGATTCTGAGATTTGGTATGTGGGCCCTTGAGGGACTTTTGAACACAACTGACCGATCCCAGATCAGCTGAGTGGCTCTAGAATCCAGTTTTTTCCCTAATGATCCCACGATTCTGAGATTTGGTATGTGGGCCCTTGAGGGACTTCTGAACACAACTGACCGATCCCAGATCGGCTGAGTGGCTCTAGAATCCAGTTTTTTCCATAATGATCCCACGATTCTGAGATTTGGTATGTGGGCCCTTGAGGGACTTCTGAACACAACTGACCGATCCCAGATCGGCTGAGTGGCTCTAGAATCCAGTTTTTTCCATAATGATCCCACGATTCTGAGATTTGGTATGTGGGCCCTTGAGGGACTTCTGAACACAACTGACCGATCCCAGATCAGCTGAGTGGATCTAGAATCCAGTTTTTTCCCTAATGATCCCACGATTGACTTAATAACAGTTTAAAATTACGATCAATAAACAAATTTAATTTGGGCGCAGCAACGCGCGCGGGGGGAACGCTAGTCACTAAATATTATTAAGAACCTACAATAGGTACCTATTCTAGAACTATCCTAGGTATTTAGAACCTAGGAATATGGGCCATAGAATAGGTACCTAGTTAACAATTTCTTTTCTCTCAGTCCTTAATTTTTAAAACAATATTACACAAAATATTGCGATAATTAACGAAAAGTCGCTCTTACGATCATGCTGCACGACTTGAACTTTTTCAGTATAATTTAGTGAATAAACTGGTTCATGTCCGATTTTATCGTTGATAATTTTTTTGGCTGAAATTCTGCTAACATTAAAATTCAAAAATTTTCGGCCGTCTTTGGCCACTTTTAGTAATTTTTTTAACACATTTTTTGAAATTGGACCAATTTAATGTGCTCAAAAAGTGCTGGCTAACAAACCCGATTTTTCATGTGGATAGCTTGATTTTTTGGCGCAAGAACGGGATTCTTATCTCAATCCTAAGGAGAGTTATCGTCTGGAAGGACACACGCACACAGGAGTTCCACAAGTTGTTCTTCCCCTTCTAAAATCCTTATTTGTGGGGGTATTTGAAAAACATTTTTTTGATTCTTCATGATTTTTTCCATGGATCTGAAATAGGACCACGTTGCGCGATGCGCAATTGCGCAACCGTGCGCAATCAGCACCAACTTTTTTTTGTTAATAGGAGCTCCGTTTTTTATAGCAGGTTTGAATGACGCAAAATTTCCTGAATTGATGACCCCTCACTCGAATTTTTTTTTTACTGCGCGCAACCCGTATCGCAAGCGCGCAAAATTGTCCAACTATCGAAATTGCGCAAAACATGGATTCTGGTAACCCACATGTGTGGTATATGAATTTTCATTGTTTTCCACCCTGATTCACATGGTGCTATCAGTTTCTTGATTTGACTCAGTTTTCGCGGAATAATGGCCGAAATTCGGATATTTTGCATGAAAAAAACGCTGCAAATTATTTCACAAAGTTTTATTATTTTTTCAATTGAGTATGATCATAGTTTTAGTTGGCTAACGTACGTCATAATGCCCGTCCAGACTCCTCGGCGTGTCCTATTTCGAGTTGCCACAACCTATACTTCTATAATTATATACGCATGTTTATATTTCTCGATTTGAGCTCCTATCTATTCAAATAGTTATTGCCTTAATAATATCATTATCTAAGTACGTACGAAAAGTCGAGAGGATATGTTATTAAATATGCGTAGGAAAAGCTTTGGTATTAACACACAAATATGACCTTGAAAAAAAACATATATTCATGCCTCGAAGGAACGCCGGCGCCGTACCCACCACAAGGTGCCGCGGCGCCGGCGCCTCCTCTCACTCCACCCCCCCGCTCACCCGCCCCTCACCACCCACCGTGACCCCCTGCCAAGCGTGCCAGGCGTGCGCGCGTAGAAAAATACACTTTTTCGCCCGTTTTTGGCCCATAGCATCTATGCGAGTAAAGCGATCGGGATGGTTAAACGTTAGGACCAACTAGACCCCAAATGGAGTCTATGTGCGAAAGAACGGTTTTTTTAAGTAAATTCTTAGGCCTTTTATGGCCCGGACGGCGGACGGCGAACGGCGGACGGCGAACGGCGGACGGCGAACGGCGGACGGCGGACGGACATTTCAAATTTGGATTCTACGCACCTTGAAACGTAAAGTGACAAAGTTTGAGGGGGGGTTATAAAAATTTTTTGCTACACGATCACATAGGCTTATTATTGGAAATAATAAACCAAAATCATCGTTTTTGACGTGTGTTCGCACATGAAATTTCATACATTTCCATTCCCTTTCCTTGTATATTGCATTTCGGTATTTTTTTTAATAACAAGTGAAACCTTTCATTATAAGGATAACTCCATCAATCGAGGTAAAAAAAAACTACTTTAATATCTAGGTATTCGTGTTGGTTGCCGTCCTTTCTCGCAGGAGTACTGGTATGAGGGTGGAAGTTAGGCGAGTTCTGCCTTTACATATTTTTTATTCTTTCTTCGCAACTAGTTTCGCCTATAAGAGACTTCAGGTGCTACAAGGTTAAACAATACGGTTTTTTATGGTAGACTAGCTGGTTCACCCGTGCGTTGCACAGGTTGACTTGAACATTATCAAATAGCCTGTGACCCAAGTAAAAGTAATTCTGATAGATTCGCCCACTCAGATCCCCAGTTGGTTCAGTGACGTTCAAAACGCTTTAACATCCTCACCCCTCCCCTCCCCTCTGGGTCAGATTTCAAAAATTTGAAAAAAGTAGTCTTTGACATGAATTGAAGTAATCCAAACATACTCGACAATCAAATACCCAGTTTCTTCAGTGATGACAAAGATATCCCGTTTCTACCCCCCCCCCCTCCTCCCTAAAACACCCCCTTCTATGGGTTAGATATAAAAATTTTCAAGTAACCTGTGATTTAAGTTAGAATACTCCAACATATTCGACAACTCAGATCCCCAGTTCGTTCAGTGACGTTCGAAACGCTTTAACTCCCCCACCCCTCCCCCTCCACTGTGGGTCAGATTTGAAAAATTTGAAAAAAGTAGTCTTTGACTTGAATTGGAGTAATCCAATACTCGACAATCAAATACCCAGTTTGTTCAGTGATGACAAAGTTCCCTTTCCCCTCTCCTCCCCCACACACCCCCTATGGGGCAGATTGAAATTTTAAACCTTTTAAACCTTCTCTGGACTTCCCCAAATAATTTAAGATCAAAATTAGCCAAATCGGTTCAGCCGTTCTCTAGTTTTACTGAGACTAACGAACAGCAATCGATTTATATATATATATGACTTTTCGTTAATTATCGCAATATTTTATGTAATATTGTTTTAAAAATTAAGGACTGAGAGAAAAGAAATTGTTAACTAGGTACCTATTCTACGGCCCATATTCCTAGGTTCTAAATACCTAGGATAGTTCTAGAATAGGTACCTATTCTAGGTTCTTAATAATATTTAGTGATTCAATAAAGAGATTTTGGATTTTTAACTTTTTTGGAGTTTTTACCGATTTTTTTTGCACATTCTAATGAAATTTAAGTACATGTTTCAGCATAATTTTGTACATACATTTTTAACGTTCTGTATTATAGTTAATTAACTTTATTTGAGCAATATTCTGATAAAAAATATAAATTTAACGATTTTTAGCCTTTTTTGCTGTTTAGTGATTTTTTCAGCACTTTTTTGAAATTCCACCTTTCTCAAAAAAGCGGTTAGTGTAGGTATGCATGCGCAAACGTTAATTTATTATCTCGTTAATTAGACTTGATCTATCGTCCGATTTCGTTCTAAGTACTCCAACAGACTAAATTAAATCTTCTGCAAAATTTGACGAAATGCAACGTTGTATGGATCATGTTCTACCCTAATTGTACGTATGCTTCTACCATCTAGTTAGTAAATAAGTATAATATGAACAACCCTCTGTATATCTACCATAGAAAACCTTATTGTTTAACCTTGTATCACCTGATGAGGCCTCTTATGCGAAACTAGTTGTGAAGAAAGAATAAAAAATATATGAAGGAAGGAGCCGGCTAACTTCCACCCTCATACCAATACTATAATATATCTGTTTCGATAGAAAACTTTTCGATCTTTGCGGTCGTATAATAGAAAAGACCCTCTCGTTTGATACATTCCAGTTTTTGATGTGATCTGCTGCTCACTGGACTTGTATTTTCAATCCTCGTATTCATCCTACCACGTTCTTCCTAAGCGCTTATGTAAATTATATTACTATTGCAGATGGATGGACACAACAACCTGCATGCGTCACATCCATCCAGAAACATGATGAGCCCAGCGGACAGTGTGAGAGCCTTGGAAGATTATCTTCACCAGAACTTTTACAGTTCCGACGTGGGGCAATTCACTGCGGATATCGAGGTACGCTTTCCATTACTCGAAGAGGACCTAAATATTGTGTAAACTAGATGGGTACATACCTACTCTGAAACAACTTCTTATTTCTGTATGAATGATGATTTTTTTTTCTCTTACCTTCTCGAAGGGTCAATAGGGAAAATTGCAATCAGTCATTTATTTTATTTTTTTTTAATGCCAGTAATGCAGCATGATTATATGAGCGAATTCCCGTATCCTGGATCCCAACTCCCGATGACATTGGTACCCCTTTCTGGGTGAATATTAAGATTCTTCAAGTAATTTCTGACTCAATGCCTTTTCTATTGCGTCAGAATCTGGCAAGTGGCTTGTACCGTTGGACTCGTACATAATTTCAATTGTTGCAAGAATGATACAGTTCTTTGCAATTGGGCTTTAGTCTTGGATTTCCAAAATAATCAAATATCTTGAAAGTCACGTTACAGTCGTTGACGTTTTTCGTATTCAGTTTATCGAGAAGGTTTGTTAGTTTTTTATCTTTTTGAACTTCATTTTCCAAATTATTTGGTTTCTTAATTTATTGTGTAATTTTTTATTAGTTTTACATTTTTTATGAAAATAAGCAACTGAGGCCGTTGGCTTTGCATGTATCACTTATTGTTAACTACAAGATCGTTGATACGTCTTTCACATTCATTTTCATCGTTATACTCGCATCTCGGTACGTTTTGAACAACCTGTCTTGATGATTCAGATATTTTTTGGTACTCAAATTTTCTTGTATTGTCCATTTTTTCGGCGATTTCAATCTCAGAAACTTCAGCATTGATCCCTCCATTTGAGATAGTGGTTTTAGTTTTTGGGTCACTTTTCAGATCAACTTCATTTTCTGTTTGTTCTGCATTAGAGATTAATATATTTTCTATTTTAATTTCTTTTAGTGAAGGAATACAACCGTATACTTCCTGCAGTTTTAAGAAATTTCGTTTGAACTTTTGCAGTTTTTAATTAGGCACAAATCACAGGAGCTTCTATAGATAATATCAAATCGGCATTCACCTGTATTTCTTTTTGCATCCACTCTTCAGATACTGTCACTGGACCAATCACTACGTGGTCCCAGTTTTCGTACTCTAGAAGCAATTTCTTCGCCAGATTCGCCCATGCACCATAATTTTCTTTTCCCCTCAGGGCGTGGATTGAATCGGAGATCCAGAATTCCATAATTTTTCTTTGAACTTAACTTGATTTTCAAAAGCACTTATATCTGTACCTAATTTGTTTTGTCGCAGTGACCGATGCTGAGGCTCATAACCTCTTATAATTAAATAATGTGGTACACAGGTTCGTGGTCTGATACAGAATTGAAAATGTATTTTTTTAAATGTAAACATCGTTGTCAGCGGGCCAGGTTAATGAACATATGAACTATAACAATATAGAGGCAGGACTTGGATTCCAACATATTTCCCTTACCTTCCTGAAGGGTCAATAGGGAAAACTGCAATAAGTCATTTTTTTAGTGTCAGTAATGCAGCATTATTGTATGAGCAAATTTCCGTAAATCATAATTGCTTTATACTTAAGCAATCTGCTCCAACACTAACACATTTATGGCGATTTTTTTTTTTTTTTTTTTAATTGTTTTAATAATATTCTACTTTAGAAACAAAGTTTTGAATTTCAACTTTTTTCAGTGTTCATGGAATTGTTTTAGCAAATTTCGATGAAATTTGAGTACCAGTTGTAGGACAATTTTTGCAAAAATTAGGTACTTAATGTTCTAGTTGATAGCTGATGACATTTTTTTAAGTAGTATGTGGCTGGAAAATAATAATTGAACGATATTTAGCAAGTTATTGAAATTTTAAGCACATTTTTGAAATTTAAGCAAGTAATTGCGCTCTAAAAGTGCTGTCAAATGATCTTATTATTTCGGTGTCTGACAGAAGTGCAGGTTATACGGCTGAAAATGGACAAATGCGCCAGTGCTTGTGGGACGGAAACACCGGTGCTTATAGCGGGCTCCAATATCACCAAACTATCCACATCATTCGGTTCTATTTACCCAACTAATCTGTATTTTACTAAAAGGATTGATTTTGGACATTTTTTATCTTTGATATGTGAGCCTGTGAGCATCCATGTCTTCATCCTCGTTTCGCCTTCATAATTTGGCATAGCTAAATTACTATCATAACCTCCAGCGCTTTTGGGGACATTGGGGACAAGCGCTTATCATTGATTTGGAACTGAATCCTTGTATCTAGGAATAGCAATGTCGCATGCCTCATTTATCGCACGAATGAATCCTAAATAAGTAATTTCATCATGTGTTGGTTCCAATTATTCAATTTTAACTGAAATTTCACCCAGGCAGCTCTGTTTACTTCCACTTACGCGTATGTTTGCGTTTGATTGGCACTTCGAAATCATTTGTTGAATATAATATTGAGAAATGATCTGATCCCATAGGGTCCAAATGAACCTCCCATAAAAATGAAGGAGCTATTTGTGGAGAGCAAATTGTAAGGTCTACGGCGGATTTGTGCAGGGTGCCTAATCTTGGCACTAGTGTAGGATCGCCGACATTCAGATACACCAACTTTAGTTCATTGAGTGTGTCGATTAGATTAGAGCCCTTTCCATCTGTATAGTCTGACCCTAAACATCTGTGGTGAATGTTCAAATCTACCCCGATCAACTTTGGCGAGGGGATCGAGGTGAAATAGTCACACCAATCGTTTACTGAGATGTTGTTGTTACTAGAGTTATACAACGAAACCGCATTCAAGTTATTTCCATTTGGAAATTTGAGTTGCACTCCGAAGCTTTGTAGATCATTTAAACGTTTAATGTTTGCTGTGATATCTTCATATGGTAATTCATCTCTATCTCTATTACTAGCCGCTCCGGCTCGCTACGCTCGCCTCCACGTCCATCCGGGGGGCAAGCCCCCCGGACCCCCCATTAAATTGCTCGCTTCGCTCGCAAAGTGTGGCATGTAGGGAATATTGCTCGCTTCGCTCGCAAAGTGTGGCATGTAGGGAATGTTGCTCGCTTCGCTCGCAAAGTGTGGCATGTAGGGAACGTTGCTCGCTTCGCTCGCAAAGTTTGGCTGTATACATGCGATGTATTACAATTGAAACGTGTAGGGGATGTTGCTCGCAAACGGTAGATCTCTAAGGGTAGAGATGTAGGGGATGATAGATAGATCTCTGTAGGGGATGTTGCTCGCTCTGCTCGCTTGAGGAAGTTATACTGCCCACCCAACTTGGCAGACGTTTTTTTCTGTTGGAAATTCTTACAAACAAATTAAATCTTATAAAACTACGTGGAACCACGAAAATTTTATTAGGGGATGTTGCTCGCTTCGCTCGCAAGGTATACCTGTATATCCTTGAGGAAGTTATACTGCCCACCCAACTTGGCAGACGTTTTTTTCAGTTGGGAATTCTTACAAACAAATCAAATCTTATAAAACTACGTGGAACCACGAAAAGTTTATTCGGGGATGTTGCTCGCTTCGCTCGCAAGGTATTGCTGTATATTTGTAGGAAAAAATCCGAATTTATTCTGTTGAAATGGCTCTCGCTTCGCTCGCAAGGTACCTGCTCGCAACACCCAAACACCGAAACCTGTACCTGAGTTATCGAACCCCAAAGACCTCTGTCTTCCCAGAGCCTTCTCGCGAACACGGCAAAATTAATTTCTGATGTTAAACGCTTCTCCTCGCTTCCGCTCACGATTTGACCAACTTAACGTCACTTTTTTCGATATCCGATTTCGGATTCAGATTCGGCGGACCCAAAGCTGTATTTCGCCCGCAAAAACCGTTCCGAAAAACGTACCTTTATGGGGTATATTTTAATCGGAAAAAACCAAGTTTTTCGGCGGACTTTTCGAGAAAACGGGTCCGTACTCTCGCATTTTTTTGACGCATTTCCCGATACTTTTTTCGCGATCCGATCGCGCCGTCGTCTTCCTCGTTCAAAAACCTACGAAACCGGTATTTTTCCGGAATTGTCGACGGCCGTTTAGAGGGGTAGAGGATGCGGGGAAGTCCAAAAAGCGCACATTAATTCTTACTTCGACCCCCCTCCCGCCCTACGGCCCATGGTTCGGCTGGGATTAGAAAATTTTAAATTCGCTCGCTCCCCCTTTCGGAAAATCCCAAGAAGATCCCCCCACTCGTAGACTCCCCCCACTCAGCCGTTTGGCCGTGCATAGACACGACAAACAGACAGACAAACGGAGTTTCATTCTTATAAATAGTATAGATTTATAAGAATGAAACTCAGTCTGTCTGTTTGTCTGTTTGTCTGTCCATGCTATGCACGGCCAAACGGCTGAGTGGGGGGAGTGTACGAGTGGGGGGATCTTCTTGAGATTTTCCGAAAGGTGGAACGAGCGAGTTTAATATTGTCTAATCCCAGCCGAACCATGGGCCGTAGGGCGGGAGGGGGGTCGAAGTAAGAATTAATGTGCGCTTTTTGGACTTCCCCGCTTCCCCTACCCCTCTAAACGGCCGTTGACAATTCCGGAAAAATACGGGTTTCGTAGGTTTTCCTACGAGGAAGACGACGGCGCGATCGGATCGCGAAAAAAGTATCGGGAAATGCGTCAAAAAAATGCGAGAGTACGGACCCGTTTTCTCGAAAAGTCCGCCGAAAAACTTGGTTTTTTCCGATTAAAATATACCCCATAAAGGTACGTTTTTCGGACGGTTTTCGCGGGCGAAATACAGCTTTGGGTCCGCCGAATCTGAATCCGAAATCGGATATCGAAAAAAGTGACGTTAAGTCGGTCAAATCGCGAGCGGAAGCGAGAAGAAGCGTTTAACATCAGAAATTAATTTTGCCGTGTTCGCGAGAAGGCTCTACGAAGTCAGGGGTTCGATGAGGCGGGGCTTGCACCTGACGAGAACGGGTTGCGAGCAGGTACACGCACTTACGTCTTGAAGGGTATACAGGTATACCTTGCGAGCGAAGCGAGAGCCATGTCAACAGAATAAATTCGGATTTTTTCCTACAAATATACAGCAATACCTTGCGAGAGAAGCGAGCAACATCCCCGAATAAACTTTTTGTGGTTCCACGTAGTTTCATAAGATTTAATTTGTTTGTAAGAATTTCCAACAGAAAAAAACGTCTGCCAAGTTGGGTGGGCAGTATAACTTCCTCAAGCGAGCGAAGCGAGCAGCATCCCTTACAGAAGTTAAACCTACCCTTAGGGATCTATCGTTTGCGAGCGAAGCGAGCAACATTCCCTACATGCCACACTTTGCGAGCGAAGCGAGCAAAATTCCCTACATGCCACATTTTGCGAGCGAAGCGAGCAATTTAATGGGGGGTCCGGGGGGCTTGTCCAACGGCTGGACGTGGAGGCGAGCGTAGCGAGCCGGAGCGGCTAGTTACGTATAAGAAGGGCCACACCTCCACATCCGTCGCTCCTGTCCTCTCGTACAATATTATATCCTCGAATGTTGAATTGACTGGAGGCAGACAACCAGGTCTCGCTTAATAATACCATTGATATATCATTGGAAACCAACATTTGCTCTAAATCAGATTTTTTTTTTTTTTTTTTTTTTTTGTAATATAGACCGAGCGTTCCATTGTAGAAACTTTATTGAGTTCATGAATCTTAATGTAATATATTATTCAGGTATTTGTTATTCGTTTTCAGACTATTTATGAGTAACTGTTATGGCGTGCGTATCTATTTACCTGTCTGCGTCTTTTATACTGTCTTTAATAATAGCTTTCATTAGGTCTTCGTCAACATTATTTCTACTCATGTATTCTTTTAGTTTTTTGAAAATAGAGAAGATGAGATTAGCCATTTCTTCGTCGCTTTTCTCTTCTGTTCGTCGAAAAAATTCCGATCGTTTTTATTGTACCCCCAGGCTGATTTTTCAAAACTGGGAGTGAGTGACTCATCGAATTAAAGGCTTCCATACTTTTATTTGGCGTGATTTCTGTGATTTTACGTTTACCTCTAGTACCAGTTGTGTACAATCTATTTGGCATTGTGTCATTTGTTAACGGGGGAAAGGATTCTAAATCATCTACGGCAAACGATGTGTTAATTTTGTTTGCGTATGAGTTACAAGTGGCTATATTTTTTGTATCATTATACAAAACGTAACGGTTGGCCATTATATTTTTGATTGATTTCTCAGTGTTGTACTGTGCGCATAAAGTATGATTCGATGCAGAGTGATTCAACTTACAGTGAACACAGTACTTTGTACTTGCACCGCATAAATCACTAGTATGCTCTTCACTACTGCAGTGCTCACAACTCAGCTTTCCTTTGCAAAGTGGCCGCACCTCCAACATTTCTTACACTGAACTATCCGTTCAATAAATGGTTGGACTTCGCATTTAATTGGTTGGACTTGTGCGTTTTATTTATTTATTTATGTTTATTTTCATTTTATTTTGTTCGATTCACAAGAGTTGCTTTTGGAAAAATATCAAGTATTTTTCTTTTAAATGCAGTAGTTAAACCTTATTCCTAAGCGAATATTAAGGAACAGTTATGTTGATAACGTTATCTTGGGTGTAGTTAATGAGGAAGAAGCTTTAGAATATTACAATTATGAAAAATACATGTTTGGTAAAGCACGTATGAACTTGAGAGAATGACGATCAAATACGTCAATCCTTAAAGATTTTGATAAAACTGATTCAACCTACATGAAAATATTAGGTATGAAATGGAATACAGCAAATGACACACTGCATATTTGTTCATGTCACAAAACAGATAGTGATCAATTAAAAAAGGAAGAAGTCCTCAGTTTACGTCTTCGTTCATTGATCCTCTTGGGTACATTTGACCAATTATTCTTCAGCAAAGTCAATTCTAAGAAAATTATGGAAATTGAACAATTTGTGGTGATCCACGAAATGCAAGTCTGGTCTTAACTTGGAAAAAATAAAATTAGAATTGGAAGATATTCCAAATTTACAGATACCACGTTTTATTGGTAGACCAAATTCGAATTCCTTAAAGAGATTGTACTATTTTACTGATGCTTTACAAAATTCTTACTCAGCAATCATTTACCTAGTACTCCAAGACATAGATCAAGATGTTAGTAGCAAATGTATTTTTGCAAAATCAAGAGTCGCTCCTTTATCAAGCACAACCATTCTCAGACTGAAACTACTGGGAGAAGTTATTGGTACTAGATCATTACAATAAGTGGAAAGAGAGTTGGATTTTGAAATTTCAAATCGCTTTCTTTAGACGGACTCGAAATGTGTTCTTCATTGCCTAAAATCAGTCAGAGTGCTGCGCGTATTTGTAAAGAATCGTTTACAGGAAATTAAATCAAGAGGAAATTTAGTATCATTCAAATATTTATGTACCTCCTAAACAAAATCTTGCAGATATGGCAACGAGAAAGATTGAATTCAATAAACTAACAAAGTGCTGGGCCTGTTTGGTTAATAGACTCTTATGATTATTGGCCAGATTAGTATCAGTTGTACGGAAGATGAGTCTGCCAAATTCTTTTAAACGCCAAATAATTTACATGAACCATAATCATTTCCATGGATCACTGCTACTGTGATTGTTTTACGTTTACGATCATCTGGAGAGTGCTCACTTTTTGAATCGGCCTATCCTCTTTGATGTTCTTCTATTCTCAGTGAATTTGTGTTTGGGATTGCAGGTTACATGTTATTTGATCGTATAAGAGCCTGAAAGAACCTTGAACAATTTGAAATATTACCAGTAGTTCTGGCCAACTGTAGGATTCTGGAATAGGAAGCAATAGTAGTGTGCCTCCATTTTTAATACTACTGCGAAGGAATAATGTTTTCCGTAGGATTTGCTAGAGCTGCTTCTCTTCTCAGTTAAACAATGTTACATTAAAACTTCAAAATAAAAACTTATTTCTTGCGTATTTTATGAAGTTTAAGCCAGTGCATGAATCGCTAGTGTCACCTAATAATGAAATTTGATGTCGACTGCATGGTCTAATGTTTTCCTTTACCACCCTTTAGCTGTCAAGAGAGAGGAGCCGGTACTTTTCCGGCAACCAAATGGACAGACGTAACGAACTGGAAGTCTCAGACGCATCAGATGCGTTGATTCCGTTTCAAGCGACGCAGTCAGTTGCCAGGCACGTCGGAACCCTTGAAATTCAAGAGAGAAACTTCAACCTCTTCACTCCAATCAGTTACTTGGAATCGGAGTCAGTTCTGCAGGCCAAACGCAGCTCGACCAGCTTCCGAGTGTGCAGCTGGATTCACATCATACCAGAGAAAGTCAAACCCCCGATGCCTCAGCAGGAATCGCATTCGTCACAGAGCTCCCTAGATCAGGATTGGCCTGGCCAAAACTGTAGAGCTCAAAGCACTCAGTTCTCCACCCCTTCTTACAACTGGCAAATGGTAAGACTTTACATCCATACAATATTACCATACGTTTGTCCATCCTCTCCATTCTCAAATACCAGTAGTTTATGATCCCACAAGCCGGAAAGCCCCAAGGCAAGACATCATTTGTTAAATGAGCGAGAAACCTGTCAAATTACAATTCAAAGCAAATATGAAGCTCCTGAGGTGATAAATTTGGTATTTGTTTAGCGATTTTCCGTAAAAAATGAAGCTATTGTAATGGCTCCAAAAATTTTAAAATTCAAATTTTCAAAAATATCTCCATTGAAATCCGTTTTGAGATATTTTGAAACGAATCCTAGAGTTTAACGCTTTTTAATGCGTATATATTTGTGTGTGTGTGTGTGTGTGTGTGTGTGTGTGTGTGTGTGTGTGTGTGTCACTCACGATAACTCTCCTTAGGATTGAAATAAAAATTCCGTTCTTGCGCCAAAAAATAAAGCTTTCCATACGAAAGGATAAGTTCGTTGGCCAACACTTTTTGAGCACATTAAATTGGTCAAAATTAAAAAAATTCGCTCAAAAATCACTAAAAATTACTGAAAACGTCTAAAAATCGTAATAAATTTAAAAGAGGAATTTAGTCAAAAGAAATTGATAAACGATGAACTGAAACATTGAAAAATTGATTCACAGAATTATAGTGGAAAATACACTTAAATCACATTAATATTCGCTAAAAAATCGATTAAAAAACCGAAAAATTACTAAACTTCCAAAATCTGATTTGAATCGTAGAATATGATTTTGGACTAGTTTATTTGCCATAAAATTGGGGGTTAATAATTTCTTTGTACTCGTAGTGCTAAAATTTCAAAACAAAGTAACATAATACAATACGATAATCTACGAAAATTCGCTCAAATGAGCATGCTGCATGACTGGAACTTTTTTTGTTTCTCGTATTAGAGCGAAACGGTGAATTTATCGTTAGGGACCATTCATGCTCGAGACAGCTGTAATGATTTCTTGTTTTCCTAGAGTGTTTTGGTGGCACATAATGCACTCCCATAAACCATTTCGGCAACAGTTCGAAGGCTGGATATGTTTTGATTAGGTGCATAGTAGTAGAGTCAGTTGTAAATTCTTTGATCTGAATCCTCATATGCTTTTACGATAGAATTAATGTAGATCAGATTCGGACTTTGTTCAAGGGGAGGAGAGGGAGGAGATGCCCAGTTGTCCAAATCGCCTTTTCGTTTCATTATTTTTGATAATGAACGTTTTTTATGGAAGAAGAAAAAAATGGTTGACCGTCCCAGAAAATTAGTTGTATTACGATTCAAAATACGTAGATTCCAAAAATCAAATGATAAAAATCCGACCCTCCACTGTCAGAAGCTTTCCTTCAAAAATACTGAACCATAGTTTACAAAAGTTGGCATAATAAGCACACATCGGTTGGAGATGTGCCTAAAATCTTGGCAAAGTTTTTAATCAACCCAAGGAATAAACCTATAATAGGACTTCCTTCTAAAGCTACATCATGTAGGCGAAGCCCTCGTTATAGGAGGGACCACCAGAGGGGTGTGGGACAACCCAAGCATGAGAAAAAATACCCGAGTACAAATTCGTTTCAGACCAATCTAAGACCGAATCCTTGGAGAAAAAAAACCAGGGGTGTGTGTGTAATTTTGAGCTTTCAAAATTACACTCCAGGTTACAATTCTCACCCCACTTTCGTGATTCTTTTAGCGAATTTTAGTAGAAAATGAAGCGATTAAAGTCAAAATTTTCGAAATTTTTCTTCATTGAAATCCGTTTTGAGGCATTTTGAAACGGATCCTAGAATTTAACGCTTTTTGCATACGCACACACACACACACACACACACACACACACATATATATATATATATATATATATATATATATATATATATATATATATATATATATACATATACATATGTTTGTCCTTCCCGATCTCTCCTTAGGATTGAAATAGAAATTCCGCCTTTGCTCCAAAAAATCAAGCTTTCCAAACGAAAGGACGAGTTTGTTGGTCAGGTTTTGGTAGGTTTAATTGGTCAAATTTCAAAAAAGTTGCTATAAAAAATCACTAAAAATGGCTTAAAAAACGGCAGAAAATTGTTAAATTTATATATATATATATATATATATATATATATATATATATATATATATATATATATATATATATATATATATATATATATATAGGTATATATATATATATATATATATATATATATATATATATATATATATATATATATATATATATTAATTTATTTTATTTTATTTATTTTTATTTTTTTGAGAATTTTCGAAAGAAGTTTATTAAAAATGAACTAATAAATTCAATTTTCAGAAATGAATACATTTTCATTTCATTATCATCAGCTGAAAAACTTTTAAAAAACTGCTGAAAAAGCTAAAAATCCGGAATATTATTCGAATAGCATAATATTATTTAGAACATGGTTTTTCCCCTTCTATGAAATTGGTTTTAACAATTTCTTTTCACTCAAAGTCTTCAATTTTTCAAAACAATGTAACATGATATAGTAGGTACCTACAATAATTCAAGAAAATTTGCTCATACGATCATGCTGCATGACTGAAACTTTCTATTCAATCCCAATTTTAATCTAGTTGTGCTTCGAACCTTGGAAATTTTGGATTCGCCACTGCTAGGATGTTGGAGGGGGTAATAGCCGAACCTTTTGAGCGCTGCCCAAGCTACAGTTCTTAAAAGATTTACGTGATTATTATTTGTTCCTTCCCAATTTCAGTCTAGTTGTGCAACAAACCTTGGAAATTTTGAATTCGCCTCTGCTAGGATGTTGGAGGGGGTAATAGCCGATTCTTTTATGAGCTGCCCAAGCTTTAACTCTCAATAGATTTTTGTGATTCTTTTCAGTTCCTTCCCGATTTCAGTCTAGTTGTGCAACAAACCTTGGAAATTTTGGATTCGCCACTGCTAGGATGTTGGAGGGGGTAATAGCCGAACCTTTTGAGCGCTGCCCAAGCTACAGTTCTTAAAAGATTTACGTGATTATTATTTGTTCCTTCCCAATTTCAGTCTAGTTGTGCAACAAACCTTGGAAATTTTGAATTCGCCTCTGCTAGGATGTTGGAGGGGGTAATAGCCGATTCTTTTATGAGCTGCCCAAGCTTTACTCTCAATACATTTTCGTGATTCTTTTAGTTCCTTCCCAATTTCAGTCTAGTTGTGCAACAAACCTTGGAAATTTTGGATTCGCCATTGGTAGGATGTTGTAGGGGGTAATAGCCGATTCTTTTATGAGCTGCCCAAGCTTTAACTCTCGATAGATTTTTGTGATTCTTTCTAGTTCCATCTCAATATCAGTCTAGTTGTACAACCAAACTTTGACATTTTGGATTCGCCATTAGCCACCCATACACGAGCAGATATCTGCGACAGATATCGCGTTTTTTAAACGATATCTGTGGGAAAGATCTGTGCGTTAGTGGGCGTTAGAAAATGATGAAAGATGTGAAAATCGACCAGAGATATCTGCGAGAGTTCAAATCTAGCAGATGGTAGTCGGGCGTCCCCCTTAACCTGCAGACTTCTCGGAAGCGATGTCTGTGGTACACAGAACTGTTCTATTGGATCGGGCAGCGTCCCTTAACGTTAAGATGTTCAGTTGTCCACGTGTGTTTTCCCCTGTGAGATCTCTCCTCTAAAGAACTCAGTTTCTATTGGTGGTTTTTTGTGCGGTATCAAAAAATGGGTAAAAAAGAGTGGCCAAACGAGTTAATTGAAATGATGATCGACATGAATAGAGACAGACCTTGTCTGTGGCAGTTGAAGCATGTTGACTACATGAACAAAAAACGTCAAAAACATTGCTTACGACGAAACCCATGACTTCTCCCAAACTTGTATTTTTTTGGCTTAGCCGTTTTATGGGCAATTAAAAAAAAATACCCGCCGCAAAAGCCGCTAATTTACGCTTTTTACTACGGAAAGTCACTAACCCCATGGCATCAACTTACGGAATCTGTGACCGATCTGGAAAAAATTTCGGATTTGACCGATAACTCGAGTCTGCCAGACGAACGTCGGTGACAGACCTGAATCTGTCAGATTTCATCCCACGAACGAACAGATGACATCGGGCATTGGTCAGGTGACAGATCTCGGGCATGAAAGATCGGCCGATAAGTTTTTCGTGTTAAGGGGCAACGACCGATCTCATCGGTCACTCCAGATCGTTAGCGATATCTGTCAGATGAGATCGGGCGACCAAATCTGTCGCAGATATCTGCTCGTGTATGGCGGGCTATTGGGAGGATGCTGGGGGGGGGGGGGGGGGGTAATAGCCGATTCTTTTATGATCTGCCCAAGCTTTAACTCTCAATAGATTTTTGTGATTCTTTTTAGTTCCTTCCCAATATCAGCCTAGTTGTGCAACTAACCATGGAAATTTTGTATTTCCATTGAGAGGATGTTGGAGGGGGTAATAGTAATATCTGATTCTTTTATAAGCCGCCCAAATTTCAACTCTCAACCAATTTTCGTGATTCTTTTTTTGTTCAATCCCAATTGTAGTCTAGTTGTGCAACAAACCATCAAAATCTTGGATTCGGCATTGTGATGAGGGGTGGTGAGCATTATAGCCGATCCTTTTTTATAGCCCAAGCTACAATTCTCGACCAATTTTTGTGATAATTTTTTAATTAAGAATTCATCAATTCTGTCTAGTTATGCCAAACAACCTCAAGAGTCTCAAAATTATCGGTCGTGGTAAATGGATGGGGTAATTCCGGTAAACCATGATTTTTCCTTTTTCTCGTCCATTTTTCTTCTTTTTCATAATCTTTTGGTTTAGATTGGTAAAAATTTGGGATCTCATTTTGATGACGAATTTTTTTGAGAAAGAGTGATGGAAGAGGAAGTGAACTGCGCTATTCACGCTGTTCCTAACTAATTTTGGTGATTATTATTACGAGTATTTTGCTCAGTGTTTGGTCTCTCTGAGGATCCCTTCTCAGTTAATTAAAATGTCATAATGATTAGAGGGTTTGAGGGGGAGGGGGGTTAGATACCGATATATTGAGATATTTTCAAACTATTCCCGTGAATTTTTCTTTATTTGCTTTCACAATGTAAAAGCATTGTATCATACTTTATTATGGTTGAGAGGATGCTCATACTTTATTAATTGGTGGGGGGGGGGGGGTCCGTACATCCCATGACGGTGTGGAGGAGGGTATTTATGCCTAGCAAGTTCATGTTTGGTTAGTAAAATCGTGATGTATGTTTCTACGTATAAAATTTAATCGTTATTTCAAAACTTTTCGAAACTAAAGGTCTGTTTTATCGTTTGTCGAAGAATTTACTCCAATGGATCGAATGATACCATCCGAAACAACCGTTCGCGTGGGGGGGGGGGGGGGGGGTCAACACGACTGTGAAACTGTTTGGAAAATAGGAAAACGGGAAACTGAATTTAAATGCAGAAAAATGGGTCCCCGGTGGGAATCGAACCCACATCTTTCGGTTTTTCATATCAACGCCTTCTCCATCTTCGAAACTCGTAGCGACTTCTTCATTCAGGAGTAGGATGAACTTGAGCTAACTCATCTCGATCCAATTCGGTAAAATGGTTTGGTATAAATTGTTCAACAAATATATATATATATATATAAACTAAAGACATTAGTGGTCTGCACTGAAGGGTTATTTAATTGCAGAAATAACTCCTGGAGTAGTGATGTGCAGCGCTTTGTATTTCATCCGGTATGAACTGTGCGCCTTCACTTCTTACGAACTAAATAGAATCACTAGCCACGAAACTGCGAAAACCGATTTCAATTAGGAAAGAGGAAGGAAGAACGTTGTCTATTTTCACGAAAAAAATAAATTGTAACACATGGAAACTCTTTATTTTTTTGTGGCAATAGGTAAACAAGTTTTTCATTACGTTTTCTTACTTCTTGAAAACTGTCCGTGTACCCATTCGTACTCGCTATAACTGATGTACGCACAAGAGAGAAAAGCTAGGATCTTTCGGGAAAATATGTTCTGTGATTCCTACTCTTCTTTTTTTGATTTCTTGGGTTGTCCAAGTTTTTACGACTAGCGAGATATATCATGTGACAGTTACGGAGTCCTTACGGAATACAACTGAAGTAAAATGTGTTAAAAAAGGTGACGAATTTCACCAAATCAGAGATATGTCCTCACAAGTTTGAAGGCCATTTTATGAACCGAGTCTACGAGTGTAGTAGATTTTTTTAACAACCAGCGCTGCTGCTGACCTGAACTTCGTCAGGCAGCAGTTGTTGTGGTGTGACCGATCAACACCAACTGTTCCAAAACTCAGCTCATCAGCTGAGTCCGCTGCTGCACTGCTGCACTGCATGAGTCAGTAGATGGTAAAGAACTCCGACAGTGCCCTGAATCCCCCATTTCTTTCCAGTGGGTGGAATAGGCTTCTGAGGGCATAGGGGCTCGCGACTATCGCTATTCTCACGCCGACCGGGTGGCAACTTTATCCACCTTGGTGAGAGGTTCAAGTAGTAGTCGTGGGACTATGGACACCCTTTGCCGTGCCTGTCGGGGTAAAATGAGAATCTGTATCATGTGGTGCAGCAGTGTCCTCTTATTCACGGTGGTCGCATTCTTCGTCACGATGCGGTTGCCAAGCAGATAACAGGCGCTTTGCCATCCTGACATCAGCGGTTGGGATGTCGAAAAGGAGAGACTATATCACATGCCTTGTGGCCGGGGAAAGAAGCCGGATATCGTAGCCATCTAGCCGAATGGGTATGCCATAATCCTGGATCAGTAAGGACGTGGAGCGGATCTGGCGAGCTAAGATAAGTAAATATGATATGTATGATCTGCGGAAAGCAATATACCAATAACATCATGGTCGTTAGCATGTCAAGGCGCAGGGTGTGGTGCGGGAAAAGTGCTACAGAGTCACTCGAGTTGGGGATCTCAGTGGGAGAGCTCCGAGGTATCAACACCCGCGTCCTTAGGGGCTCTTATTTCAACTGGTAGTCATTTTATAGGGGCACTTCCTCTCATCCCACACTTCCTACTCCTCCTGCAACTTTCCTCATCTTTATAGCCGGCGTCGGGTAAACCTGGGCATCCTCCCTGCTATTTTTCTATCTATTTGTTTATTTTTAATTTAATGCTGTGCCCCCTCAGCCTCTAAGGAAAGTTTTGTTAAAAAAAAAAAAAAGAAAAAAAAAAAAAAAAAAAAAAAAAAAAAAAAAAAAAAAAAAAAGTGTGTGTGTGTCATTTCAGACGATAACTCTCCTTCGGATTGAGATAAAATTATTTTCCAATGAAAGGATGAGTTCGTTGGCCAGCCCATTTTTAGTGCATTGAGTTGCCAAAATTTCAAAAAAATGTGTACAAAAATTCATAAACAATTGCTAAAACTACTAAAACCTGTTGAATTTTTGTTTTTTAACTGAATTTTAGTCAAAATAAATTTATTAACGTTGAACAAGAACACTATAAAATATATACACAAAACTATGTTGAAAACTGTACTTGAATATCACTAATATTTGCTGAAAAATCTATAAAAACTGAAAAAAAAAATGAAAATTTAATATTTTTTTGACTTGTTGAATATTATTTAGGACCAGATTTTGGCTATAAAATTAGTAGTTTACGATCTCTTTGCACCTAGTGTGCTCTAATTTCAAAGTATATATATATATATATATATATATATATATATATATTTATTTATTTATTTATTTATTTATAAATTTTTTTACAAATTAGTTTTAGACATACAGGGCCTCATAACACGTAAATTGATGCGAATCTGCGTTCATAATATGCGGATATCAAAATGCGAAAAGTCATTCAGAATCGTCAAGCGAGGCGCCGGGTGAATGAATTGAGCCGCTACTGAAATACGTTCTGGGTGGAAGTGTCGTGTGAAATGCGAATCTAAGAGAAGTGCAGAACCAAAAGACGTGAAATTCAAGTTTCTTTCGGGAGAGCGAAAATGAGGAGATAAGCGGGCTACGACTACCAACCTGAGTCGCCCATTTCGTCTAGTTAGTGCGGCACTCGGATTTGTAAATGAGAGGGGAGGGAAATATCGCCACTTTTTTTTATCTTTTTTTTTTTTTTTTTTTTTTTTGAAAAATTGTAACCGTGTGAAGGGCAGCTGTGTTACCTACCCAGTGCTGTCATATTGATTGTGGGGCTCCTCTCCCCTACCCACGGCTGCCCCCTCGCCGCCTCCTACCTGACAAGTAGTCCCATCGTGTGTGGACAGGACAGATAGAATTAAGCTGTTCACCAACTCATCGTCCGGCCTGACGGATCTCAAACCACCTTTGAACCGTTTGACACTCCGGTTTCCTCTCTGTTGTGCCCAAGATTCGGATAAATATAATCTTTATTGTCCGGGTATCGTTTGGTTCCCTTTTCCGCCGCTAGGTTGCCGAGCAACCCTCCCCTCGCTTGAACCTACAACACTCATTTAGTTGCCGCACACTCTGAAACCAACTTGTGTTTTGTTTATAGTAGTTCAGCACAAGTTTACATTTCTTTCTGAACCTTCAATTGTGTTTTGCTCCTAATCTGCTGTATCATAATTTACCGCCAAATTATCTTCAAACTGTAAGTATCGTAAAAACCCAAATTTGATCTTCCAACAAGCTCAAACCGTAAGTCGATGAGCTCGATGATCGGTTTTTGCTGTTGTTTTCATGCAAATTCCTACCGAACATGATGTTTCAATAGAACAATATTCTCTTCTATTTGAAGGTTACACTATTAAGGCTGAGGAAACATCAAATTTCAATTGAATTCGTGTGTAAACAGTCGAATTTCTAGTATTCATGTTCGGTAGTCACTTATAAAATCATATTCTCCTAAGTCCTATTAGAAATTACCACGTATTACCGACTTTAGTATCATGACATTAGCATGGATAGATTGGACGTTTAATTGTCACTTGAAAATTTATTGTTTTGAGTTGAAATTTAAGAAGGCGGTAATGTCACACATTCAAACCTTCTCCTAATACAAGCTCGAGTTATTGTTTTATTTCTAGTTTTTTTTTCTCTATATATCATGGCAACTATGTATTTGTGGAATATCTGAGTGGATGTTACGGATAATCAATTCCATCTCCTTGGTTACCTCGTCAACATTCCGTGATCCGTCGAACACACACAAGAGCACGCACCTGCTATAACATGTTCAGGTTATGTAGCTATCACGATTTGGGAGGCTGGGACAATTTTTAGAGACCACCACCCACAGCATGGCTTCCATCCCCGAAACGTTGGTTTTCTTGTACGTTTGAGTTATTTTCATTCACAAACAAGATATCTTATCTATCAAGAGGTCAGGCTTCAGTAACACTCTGAGTGCGATAAAATTGCATTTTAATAACATGTATTCTTGATCATCAAATTAGGATTCTAGGATTTAATATATTATATTCTTCGAGTTATAGATGACAAAAAAATGGTAGCTGCTTGTTTTTTCTACATTTATGTCAATCAGAAATTGATTTTTTCAATGAATTAATTTAAAAACCTCATATAAGTATTCATTGATAACGGCAAAATGATTCAATATGATTAGTGTATGATTTACCTTTCAAATTTAACTGAACAGAAGTAATATTGTCTGATTTATATGTTTTATTTATTTATTTATTTTTAATAATATCTACATAATTTTTGATATGTCGTTGTTTGAGAGCTGAGTTAATATTATTACCCTATTGGTAATTCAGCTTTCAATGTTATTGATAAAATCAGTTAATTCGTAGAGTCAAATTGAATTGTTATGTTTTTATCGTTCAGGTTTTGTCATTAAAAAAATGAAAAAGCGTACAGCTGATGGAAGCGCGGTGGAAATATGATGAGGGAAGGGAAGACAATTAAAAAGCACGTCAAAGCTGGTGGTGGTGATGTGGGATGGGAAGGGGGGGGGGGGGTTCGAGCCGGTTGTTAGGGGAATAACGGGGTTTGATGAACAGTTGTGGTGGTGGTGGGGGGGGGGGGGGGGGGGGTTGTGAATGGGCCGGTATCGATCCGACTAGGCACGCCAGCTTCCCTAATACCAAACTATTGATTTTCATGCGTCATGTCCGTATAAGTTCCCTTGATCGCAGCCAACCTTATTCTGCGCCCTGTCCACTCGGCTCATTCATCCGTCACCGGATCACTTCCGCAGTTCACCGGCCGCCGTACGGTGGAAATCCCTTTAAACTCCTCAAGGGATCTCGAACGCCAATGAAACCAAATGCACGTGTTGTTGTAGGGTCGAAGGAGGGGTTAGCCTTCTCCACAACAACTACAGTTGTTATTTCAACTTAGTACACTTACACTCGTTTTTTCCCGTTAGTGCATAGAGCAGCGCCTAGAGCAAGGTCTTCAGATGATAGCTCATCACGTATTTTTTACTCGTATTATTTCACGTATGCCCCATCACTGAAGTTCCTTCAGTACTTCAACGTCATAGATTCCCTTGAATTAGAGATCGTGTAGAAACTTGCATTCACTCTTCTCTCTGCTTTATCAGCTACCTACGCGAACACGAAATAACTTGGTTCATGTGAATTGTTGTAACGAATCTAGGTAGATATATAATCCTCCTAGCATTAGCATTTGTCAACTGCCATACCTCACTTAAAACAATATTCCGCTTTATAACCGACTTTGCGCCCCTACGTTTCCATCTACACCGCATAGGGGTCACGTAAAGTTCAACCCTATGCAGACTATGTGAGGAGACAGACGAAACAGCATCCCACATAATCTTCGAGTGCCCTGCACTCACCTATCGCAGATTTGAACTCTTTAAGGCACAAACCTCAATGAGGTCTATTCGAAGAGAACAAATAATCAAGGGACACACATCCCTTACTCTAATACTCGGGTTGAATCTCTTTGATTAAACGCAAAACTCTCAGAAAAGTACAATAAGCCACCAGGTTTCCGAGCTTGGGGCCCAAAATAACCCCTCCGTGAGAGTTTTCCTATTCATCCACATCTACATCTACAGCCATACCTCATTGAATACATCGGTTTTCGCAACCTTGCTTGGTTCCTACTTTGATGGGTGACCGCCTGGTAACCGCCTGCCGTTGGTTTTTTTCCCCCGTGCCTCGTATATCAATCAATTTTTTATCTGTCTTCCACTTTACTTAATCAGCACCTGTGGAATAGTTCGAAGAATACAACGACATAATGTAGTTACTCTTTTAGTCTAAAATCGTAAAAGCAGGTATCGACAACTGCGTTCTCTCCCAAGTAGTTGATTGTGGATATTTCGCACCCGTCCTAGAATAAGGGTACAACTCAAAAATCGCGATTTTTGAGTTAGTTGTGGTTCTGAGAAGTAGAAACGGTCTAGTTTGTCTGTAGAAGGTGGAGATATGTGTAGGGCACTCTAATTCCGCTAGACAGTGCGTGTGTCTTTCTTCTATGGAGGGATTAACCAATTCACGTCCTAGGAAGAAAGACACAACTCAGTTGAGTTCAAACAGTCTGTGTCTCGTTTTGAGTTGTTTCCTTTTTGTATGGACAATTTTAACTTGTGTCTTTCTTTTCTGAACACTTTGGATCCTGACTGGTGAGATTCAGTGTTTGAGTTGGAACAACTCAAAAAATTCTTAAAAAATCAACAAAACCGTTCCCCCCACGCCCTTCCCACTGACAAAAAAACTATTTATTCACCATGGGGCGTTAGAGTAATAATGTAGGAAACAAGTTACGCAAAGATAAATTATGTTCATCGTGTTCCAAAGAACGGGTAGCCAATGGTGTAGAAGGAAAACTTTGAATGCGATTTGCCGAAAATGACAATTTTTGAGTTGTACCCTTATTCTAGGATGGGTGCGATTTGGCTGACGAACGAAGTATGCTGTTCACGTAATCTGTAGAATTTGATTAAATTGTACAATTACCTATTCTCATCATAGGTTTTTCCTGTCCTTGGCAGATTGTGGACAGAGGTCACTGAGCTGATTAGAGTGGTACCCCAAGATGCAGTTATACTCTACCGCATCCAGAGATATAATTCAGGAGTTCATTGTCTCAAGTTCATTAGGAATAAAATTAGCGTCACACGCTCACTCTGCTGATGAAGGGTGGCTCCTCTAGATGCAATTATACTCTACTACTCTCAGCGAGGCCCCGTTCCGAATTTCAGTATCTTATGTTGAAAGAACAAAATTGGTTACTCATGTAGTAGGATTAAGAAAAAGCTGTTTTCTCGTATGTTTCTGTATTGAGCTTACTCAGCTAATCAGAATGGAGTCCGTCAATTCATTCATGAGACTTTAGTTGCCTCAGATAGGCTTCCTATCAAATATAAAATTCTTTGGTGAGAGTTTCACCTTACTGCAGCATTTTCAATGGGCCTTCAGGTTTTCTCATCGAATGCCCTATTCACTTACATTTTCTTCTCCATATTGCCGCGAATAAGTGGTTGTCCACAGGTCTTCATTGAAAAATCCTGTCTGCCCAGCAAATGCCCGAAATCTTCCTCAGTCAGCGTTTTACAAAAATTTGGAAAGGAACTTAGTAACTTTCCAAGTCTACGGCTGATATTTCCCCCGTGCTTACATGTTTTCTGCTTTTCTCTGGTCTTGTAAACTTCGGGTTATAAATGTTAACCTCAACTGCATCCCAACAGTTAATTCCCTCTCCATTTTCTATCGAGACCATTCAATTATTTATCATGTAACTGGCCGTAGACGTAGTAAAATATTCATTTCAGCAGTCTTATTTCAGGAGTGTTCCCCCTCTATGAGAACGCACTAACTCCGATGCGTAATGTTTTTCACCTGCCTTGCAAAGTCCTTCCCCTATATGTTTTCATCTATACAGCGTTTTCTCATTGGCTCAAATATACATTTTTAACGGCAGATACAGAGAAAGCCATTGTATGACAATGTATAGATAGAAACATCAGTAATAGTGGAAGTATTGCTAGCTGGTTAATCCTTGTGTAGCACAGGATGTTTATAGAATAAACATGACTGAGACTTCAAACGTATTGTCGAGTAATGCAAGAATTGAAGGGATCTTCCATTTTGCCATCAAGTCAGGGCAGTAATTTTTTTTTTTTTTTTTGTGCATTAAGACCTTACAAATCGGTAGACTATTGAGGCCTAGGCAGCTCACACACAATTGTTTCTTTGCACAAGTTGGTTCACTTAGTATACGGTTTTTCCCAAGGATTCATGAAATTATGAACATATTCCTCATTACTGAGATGTACCATCTACTATATTCTGAGATTCCATAATGAAATGATTCGTCACGGAATGAGATATTCCCGCCCAATTTATTGCTATTTGAAATCCAGGTTCCCTATTAAACTTTAATTTTCTAGGGTTAGCAGGACAGAATTCAGCTCATTCAGCTGATCAGGACTGAGCCCGTCATTTCATTCGTCTCTTGATGTCTAAGAGAGGCTCTCTATTAAATTTCAACGTTGTAGTGTGAACAGGAGAGAATTCAGCTCAATCAGCTGATCAGGATGGAGCTTGCCATTTCATTCGTCTCTTACTGCCCAAAAGATGCTTCCTATCCAATTTCAATTTCTTTCGATGAATATGAAAGAATTTAGCTCACTCAGCTGATCAGGGCTGAGCCCGTAATTTCATTCATCTCTTGGTCTATGAGGGGCTCTCTATTAAATTTCAACCTTGTAGGGTGAACAGGAGAGAATTTAGCTTAATCAGCTGATCAGGATGGAGCTTGTCATTTTATTCAACTTTCTACGTCCGAAAGATGATCCCTATAAAATTTCAATTTCTTAGGGTGGTTATGAAATAATTTAGCTCACTCGGCCGAACAAGACTGAGCCCGTCATTTCACTCGTATCTTAATGACTAAGAGAGGCTCCGTGTCTAATTTCAGCTCCCTTCAGTAAACATGAGAGATATTTGCTCTTTCAGCGGATCAGAACAGATTCTGTCATTTCATTCGTCTCTAAATATCCCAGAGAGGTTCCCTATTAAACTTCAATTTCCTAAAGTGAGCAGAACAGAATTTAGCTCACTCAGCTGATCAGGACTGAGCCCTTCATTTCATTTGTCCCTTGATGCCTAAAAGAGGCTCCCTGTAAACTGTCAGCCTCCCTATGTGAACATGAGACAATTTTGCTTTTTCAGCTGATCATGTTGGCGTCCGTCATTTTCTTCGTCTCTAGATATCCCAGAGAGGCTCCCAAATAAACTTCTGTATTCTAGGGTAAGCAAGACAGAGTTTAGCTCACTCAGCAGATTTGGCTAGAGCCCACAATTTAATTCATCTCATGTTCCAAGGAGACTCCCTATTACACTTCAACATTTTACGGTGAAGAGAAGAGAATTCAGCTCAATCAGCTGATCAGGACGGAACTTGTCATTTCATTCGTCTCTTGATGTCTAAGAGAGGCTCCGTGAGAAACTTCAGCTCCCATTCTGTCATTTCATTCGTCTCTAAATATCCCAGAAAGGTCCCCCACTAAACTACAATTTCATTGCGTGAGCAAGACAAAATTTAGCTCACTCTGCTGATTAGGACTGAGCCCATCCTATCATGTGTCTCTAGATGTCTAAGAGAGGCTCCACGTCAAATTGCAGCTCCCTTCCGTGAACATGAGGTATGTTTGCTCTTTCAGCTGATCAGAGCAGATTCTGACTTTTCGTTCGTTTCTAAATATCCCAGAAAGGTGTCCTATTAAACTACAATTTTCTTGCTTGAGCGGTACAGAATTTAGCTCACTCAGCTGACTAGGACTGCGCCCATCATACCATTTGTCTCATGATGCCTAAGAGAGGCTTCCTGTTAAAGGTCAGCTCATTTCAGTGAACATGATTTTTTTTTTTTTTTTGCTCTTTCAGCTGATCTGGACGGATTTTGTCTTTTCTTTCGTTTCTAAATATCAGAGTTAGCAGTTAGCTCACTCTGCTAACTAGAACTTAGTCCATAATTTCATTTGTCTCTTGATGTCTAAGGGAGGCTAAATGTCAGCTTCCCAATGTGAACATGAGACAATTTTGCTTTTTCAGCTGATCATGTCTGCGTCTGTCATTTCATTCGTCTCTAGATATCCCAGAGAGGCTGCCTAATAAACTTCTGTATTCTAGGGTAAGCAGGACTCAGCAGCTCAGTAGAGCATCACTCAGTAGATTTGGCTAGAGCCCACAATTTCATTCATCTCTTGATGGTCCAAGGAGACTCCCTGTTACACTTCAACTTTTTACGGTGAACAGGAGAGAATTCAGCTCAATCAGCTGATCAGGACGGAACTTGTCATTTTATTCGTCTCTTGATGTCTAACAGAGGCTCCGTGTGAAATTTCAGCTCTCATTCTGTCATTTCATTCGTCTCTAAATATCCCAGAAAGGTCCCCCATTAAACTACAATTTCATTGCGTGAGCAAGACAGAATTTAGCTCACTCTGCTGATTAGGACTGAGCCCATCCTATCATGTGTCTCTTGATGTCTAAGAGAGGCTCCACGTCAAATTGCAGCTCCCTTCCGTGAACATGAGGTATGTTTGCTCTTTCAGCTGATCAGAGCGGATTCTGACTTTTCGTTCGTTTCTAAATATCCCAGAAAGGTGTCCTATTAAACTACAATTTTCTTGCTTGAGCGGTACAGAATTTAGCTCACTCAGCTGACTAGGACTGCGCCCATCATACCATTTGTCTCATGATGCCTAAGAGAGGCTTCCTGTTAAAGGTCAGCTCATTTCAGTGAACATGATTTTTTTTTTTTTTTTTGTGCTCTTTCAGCTGATCTGGACGGATTTTGTCTTTTCTTTCGTTTCTAAATTTCAGAGTTAGCAGTTAGCTCACTCTGCTAACTAGAACTTAGTCCATAATTTCATTTGTCCCTTGATGTCTAAGGGAGGCTAAATGTCAGCTTCCCAATGTGAACATGAGACAATTTTGCTTTTTCAGCTGATCATGTCTGCGTCTGTCATTTCATTCGTCTCTAGATATCCCAGAGAGGCTGCCTAATAAACTTCTGTATTCTAGGGTAAGCAGGACTCAGCAGCTCAGTAGAGCATCACTCAGTAGATTTGGCTAGAGCCCACAATTTCATTCATCTCTTGATGGTCCAAGGAGACTCCCTGTTACACTTCAACTTTTTACGGTGAACAGGAGAGAATTCAGCTCAATCAGCTGATCAGGACGGATCTTGTCATTTTATTCGTCTCTTGATGTCTAACAGAGGCTCCGTGTGAAATTTCAGCTCTCATTCTGTCATTTCATTCGTCTCTAAATATCCCAGAAAGGTCCCCCATTAAACTACGATTTCACTGCGTGAGCAGGACAGTATTTAGCTCACTCTGCTGATTAGGACCGAGCCCATCCTATCATTTGTCTCTTGATGTCTAAGAGATGCTTCACGTCAAATTGCAGCTCCCTTCCTTGAACATGAGGGATGTTTGCTCTTTCAGCTGATCAGAGCGGTTTCTGTCTTTTCGTTCGTTTCTAAATATCCCAGAAAGGTCTCCTATCAAACTACAATTTTCTTGCGTGGGCAAGAAAGAATTTAGCTCACTCAGCTGACTAGGACTGAGCCCATCATATCATTTGTTTCATGATGCCAAAGAGACAGAATCCCTGTTAAATGTCAGCTCCCTTCGGTGAACATTATGGTTTTTTATGCTCTTTCAGCTGATCTGAGCGAATTCTGTCATTTCGTTCCTCTCTAAATATCCCAGAAAGGTCCCCTACTAAACTGCAATTTTCTTGCGTGAGCAGGACAGAATTTAGCTCACTCTGCTAACTAGGACTGAGTCCATAATTTCATTTATCTCTCGATGTCTAAGAGAGGCTAAATGTCAGCTTCCCTATGTGAACATGAGACAATTCAAAGCTGATCATGTCGGCGTCCGTCATTTCATTCGTCTCTAGATATCCCAGAGAGACTCTCTAATAAACTTCTTTATTCTAGGGTAAGCAGGACAGAATTTAGCTCACTCAGTAGATTTGGCTAGAGCCCACAATTTAATTCATCTCTTGATGTTTCAAGGAGACTCCCTATTACACTTCAACTTTTTACGGTGAACAGGAGAGAATTCAGCTCAATCGGCTGATCAGGACGGAACTTGTCATTTTATTCGTCTCTTGATGTCTAACAGAGGCTCCGTGTGAAATTTCACCTCCCATTCTGTCATTTCATTCGTCTCTAAATATCCCAGAAAGGTCCCCCATTAAACTACGATTTCACTGCGTGAGCAGGACAGTATTTAGCTCACTCTGCTGATTAGGACCGAGCCCATCCTATCATTTGTCTCTTGATGTCTAAGAGATGCTTCACGTCAAATTGCAGCTCCCTTCCTTGAACATGAGGGATGTTCAGCTGATCAGAGCGGTTTCTGTCTTTTCGTTCGTTTCTAAATATCCCAGAAAGGTCTCCTATCAAACTACAATTTTCTTGCGTGGGCAAGAAAGAATTTAGCTCACTCACCTGACTAGGACTGAGCCCATCATATCATTTGTTTCATGATGCCAAAGAGACAGAATCCCTGTTAAATGTCAGCTCCCTTCGGTGAACATTATGGTTTTTTATGCTCTTTCAGCTGATCTGAGCGAATTCTGTCATTTCGTTCCTCTCTAAATATCCCAGAAAGGTCCCCTACTAAACTGCAATTTTCTTGCGTGAGCAGGACAGAATTTAGCTCACTCTGCTAACTAGGACTGAGTCCATAATTTCATTTATCTCTCGATGTCTAAGAGAGGCTAAATGTCAGCTTCCCTATGTGAACATGAGACAATTCAAAGCTGATCATGTCGGCGTCCGTCATTTCATTCGTCTCTAGATATCCCAGAGAGACTCTCTAAATAAACTTCTTTATTCTAGGGTAAGCAGGACAGAATTTAGCTCACTCAGTAGATTTGGCTAGAGCCCACAATTTAATTCATCTCTTGATGTTTCAAGGAGACTCCCTATTACACTTCAACTTTTTACGGTGAACAGGAGAGAATTCAGCTCAATCAGCTGATCAGGACGGAACTTGTCATTTTATTCGTCTCTCGATGTCTAAGAGAGGCTCCGTATGAATTTCAGCTCCCATTCTGTCATTTCATTCGCCTCTGCGTTATTAAAACAAGTAGTAAGCCTAATTACTACCAAATCACGTTATTATACCTCGAGGATAGTTCATAGTTAGATAACTACTATGCGTGTACTTCAGCTGATTTCATCTATATACCGTTTTAGGCAACTTAAGATTTTATCATAAATAGAGATCTCTCCTACGATTAGTGAACCATTTCTGTCTCATGAAAACTGACGGGTTTACATTTCCGTGGGAACGCTTTTTTTTCCCCTGTCGGACGAAAATTTAGAATGACCCCCAGAGCTAAACATATATTCGTCAGAAAGGTGAAACTTTCGAATATCATTTTTAGCGTACTTTCAAAGAACAAATAACCTATTTCAAAATTTTAAATTTGGGGGGAAGGGGAGGGGACCCCCTACAAATCTATTTCATTAATCAAAGAACACAATCTTATATATTAACGCCGTATTTATATACATATAGGTATGTATATATGGTGCATTTCCAGATGATAACACCCTCGTTCCATTGCAGAAAAATCCGTATTGGCAAAAGACAGGTCGAGTTCGATGGCCAACTCAAAATTTCAGGTTCACATTTATATAATTTAGTGACCGGAAAAATGCTAAAAAGTCCAGTCATGCAGCATGACCCCATTAGCGAATTTTTGAAGAAATCTTCGACGTTTCAGTCGCTATTGATCGTGTAGAGAAATTTTAGTTTATGATTTTGATAGACAAACATGGAATCAAATTCTATCTACAGCATGGTTCTAGCCTTAAACAGCATGGTTCTAGGATTGGTTATACAGGTATACTTCCATAAGAGTAGTTCAATCTGAATTTGGACAATGTTTCATGCAAATATTACCGATTTTTACAACTAGCGAACGGCATTATTTCGATTTTTGACTGATTTTTCAACTTTGAAATTTTTGAAAACTTGATACATATTCTTATAGGAAAATTTACGCTGATTCCGAATATACCACATGTTAGTATGCTGAAAAAATTATTTCGCACAACAAATCGCAAAAAACAGGCTATTTTGACATTTTTGACTACATTTTTGAAAATTTCAACCCGAAGATGTAATCCGATCATGCTGGCCAACGAACTTGAACTTTCGTTTTGTGTCCTTAACATTTTAAAATTTGTTTGAAGTTTCTAGCACAATTCTACGGACAGTTATCGTCTGGAGTGACACATATATACATACATACATACATACATACATATATACATACATATATACATACATACATAAAAAAATGCGTTAAACTTCAGAATATGATTCAGAATACCCTAAAACGGATTTCTGCATAAAAATTTTTCAAAAATTCACATTCTACAAATTTTGAGGCGAGAGCAATAGCTTAATTTTCTTCAAAAATTCGCTAAAAGTTGGTTTTGTTGACAATAGGGCATGGAGGGTGTCACAGTCGAAGTGTTTTTCAGCGCTGAGTCTATTGCAACCACTCCCAGATTTCTAAGATTCATAATAAGTGAGAAAAATCTATGCTTAGGTTAAAACTGCCCATAATTGATTAAAACTTTGCATTTTTTGAGTTTTGCACTGATATACAACTTTACGTTAATATAAACAGGTATCTCGAACACGTTATAATTGGACAGCACCAAATTACAGAGCAAATATTTTTGCGATGGTGTAAAAAAGACGCCTTCATTTAACTGACAGGTATCTTGGCATTAATTGACACCCTATCTTTACCAATACCCGTCGTTTGATGTATGTTTAATGCCCATAATTGACCAAAATTTGGTAGTTTTCGAGTTGTGCTGAGTGTCCTGAAATTTTCTCTGCAATTTCCTCACACGGATATCCCAGAACATTTATTGAGGACATGGTTGGTCTCAATGATCAGAATTTAAGTGCCAAATTTAATTGTATCCACAACTTTTCTTTGAAAATTCGCTGTATTAGTCATGCTGCATGAATGAGTAGTGTTCTTTTTAAGTTGGTTAAAAATACACCACATTGCAATATTCATATAGGTAGGTGCAGAATATACTTATCCAAAATAGTACCTATTTATTGTATCAGTGTCACCCACACTGCCCAAATGAAATTGATACAATTTACTCCGCTACATTCAATCGTTGTGAAACACTCATTTCGGCGGAATAACATCATTTTCAAATTAAGTGTAAGCTATGAAATGTTAATCTTGATAGCGTGACAGCTGCTCAATAGGCGCCCGGCCAGGTGGGCACACAGCGTCATATGGCGCGGTTAGTCCGTTACCGCACGTAAATATGCGGTAATGCGTATCAGGTCCCGCTGATAATGAAATGACGAATCACCCCAGCAAAGATTAAAACGAATGAACCTACGAAATGCAATTGCTCTCTGTCTTCTCGTATGTACATAATTATATACACATTTTGAGGATCCGTTACACACAATAACTGCAGAGTGAGGGGGAGGGAGGAGTAGGAGGAGGAGGGAGGGAGGAGGAGGAGTGAGGGAGGAGGAGGATGAGGATGAGGAGGAGGAGGAGGATGAGGAGGGAGGAGGAGGGGTGAGGTAGGAGGAGGATGAGGAGGAGGGAGGAGGAGGAGAAGAAGGAGGGAAGAGGAGGAGGATAGGATCACTAATGTATACATATAAATATACAGGGTGATTCCCTCGCAGATGCAAAAAGAATTTGGGTGAAACTACATCAAAAATGGAGTAAAATGCCGCCAACCGCATATTTTTATCTCAAGATATGATTTTTTAAAGGTTTTTTCAGGAAAACCGTGTTTTTTTTCTTTTAAACTCAAATTTCTCCACTTTGCTTCATTTAATTTTAACTTTCAACATCTCGAGATATGATTTTTTAAAGGTTTTTTCAGGAAAACCGTGTTTTTTCATTTTAAACTCGGATTTCTCCACTTTGCTTCATTTAATTTTAACTTTCAACATCATTTTCGGTATCAGCATTAAATTTCCTATAAGAATAGTGTACTTGGGTTCTTAAAAAGTACCATCCGAAGACCCTCACATCAGCTCAAACATTGACGATTTTGAAAAAATAATATTTCTGAGAATCTTTGAAACTTTACTACTCTTTAAAAAATAATCCTGGAAACTGGCAAATCTCATGAAAACTGCTTCGTCTAATACTATTTCCAACGGTATAATGAAGTTTACTTTTATTTTGTTATTTAGTGGAGAAAATTATGTTTTAATGTTAAGAAATGTGGGTTTTTCAATGAAATTGTTGGTTTTCTCGCAAGATGACCCTTCATGAACCAACGAGTAAGGGGTCGGTTTTTATGTATTTTTTCTCGCTGTATCGAATGGAAACTCTTGCAGATCTCTCAACTACGTTATAATCGAGTTTTACACTTTAATGTACTAGTTATACCCCATAACACACATACATTTAATCGTAACAAACAAACTAAACATTTGCGATTTTAAGTGTAAAACTCGGTTATAACGGAGTTGGAGAGATCTACAAATGTTACCATTCGATACAGCGTGAAAAAATACATAGAAACCGACCCCATACTCGTAGGTTCATGGAGGGTCATCTGTCGAGAAAACCAACAATTTCATTGAAAACCCCACATTTTTTAACATTAAAACATAATTTTCTCCACTAAATAACTAAATAAAAGTAAACTTGATTATACCTTTGGAAAGAGTATTAGACGAAGCAGTTTTCATGAGATTTTCCAGTTTCCAGGATTATTTTTAAAACAGTAGTAAAGTTTCAAAGATTTTCAGAAATATTATTTTTTCAAAATCGTCAATGTTTGAGCTGATGTGAGGGCCTTTGGATGGTACTTTTTAAGAACCCAAGTACACTATTCTTATAGTAAATGTAATGCTGATTCCGAAAATGTGGTCAAAAGTTAAAATTGAATGAAGTAAAGTGGAGAAAGTTGAGTTTAAAAGGAAAAAAACACGGTTTTCCTGAAAAAACCTTTAAAAAATCATATCTCGAGAACGGATTGAGATAAAAATATGCAGTTAGCGGCATTTTACTCCATTTTTGATGTAGTTTTACCCAAATTTTTTTTGCATCTGCTTGGGAATCACCCTGTATATGAAGTGTGAAGTTATTGACTGGTATGTATGTAATAGAGATGGTTTTCTTGAGGATCAGTCATAAGATTTTGATTTGCAAAATTTTCGGTAAAGTTTATTACCATTCTCAAAGCATGGAGATGTATACAGTTCAGTTTTTGTTCACAAGTAGCACAAACTTATTAGAAATTTGGACAGAGTTGGATATTAGATATGCTGCACTGTTGGCTCGAGAGCTTTCTACATTCTCAGAGTTAGATATTATACATGCCGTACTGTTTGCTCGAGACCGTTCTACATACTTCAGAGAGTATGTAGAAAGCTCTCGAACTTAAAGTACAGCATATATAATATCCAACTCTGTCCAAATTTCTAATAAGTTTGTGCTACTTGTGAACAAAACTGAACTATATACTACTCCATGCCTTGAGAGAGGTAATAAACTTTAACGAAAATTTTACAAATCAAAATCTTATGGCTGATCCTCAAGAAAACCATCCCTACACCTCTATTATATACTGTAATTGTGAGCAGATACAGTTACCTGAACCTGCTAGTAATGTATCTGTACTCGTAGTTACAATTTGCCCAACTCTGTTGCGCATGTACAACTACATTTAATCTGAAATCAATGAAATTCAAAGAGGACCATCTCGTTCCCAAATCGGATAATCCATAAACATCTGATGATTAGTGTAGAAATGATGCTTGTCACTGGAAATTACTTGTTCTTGGTTCCATCATTTGCCCCGGCGGTTAAGACGTATCAGGAAGCATTTACCCAATCTCACATAATACTTGAAAATGACGTCAAATCGGACGCAAAGTATATACCTACTAATGATTGCTTAAGGGCTTTACGTCGGCACATACCCAGTTGATACTACCGAACTGTCCTATCTTTCCGATCATTCCTATTTTTCACACTACTGATGTACCTGTCAATTCTTGATGATACGAGAGTGATACTGCCTTATGATTTCGAAGATAAGGCTATGGCATTACCGATGGTACCTCGACCACGTTCTGTCAGAAATCGTTGTCCCATCTTTGATGTTACGATTGAAAACGATTGAGAAATACCCACCCTTGGGTTTGAAAAAAGTACGCCTAAAACTATTTTTGAGAAAGCAAATATCATTTTAAGAATGTTGATACTAATATAGGAGCTACGATCAATAGGTATTTTTAGCTAAGGATGGAAATAGTAGTATCACAAAGGGCGAAGGGTCGCGGCATGACGGAAAAGATACGATGACAAAAACTCATAGAAAACAAACTGCTTGAGTAGGAGAGCGCTTTTATCCACGTATATCAATAACTGCACGGAAATTATAAAATAAACACGTTGAAAGGTATCCTCGTTCATCCATTCATCGATCGATTTCGATTCCACAGGCTGGCATCGTTGTTAATAGAACACAAATATAGTCTCAGCTGACTAGAAGTACATTTTAATTCTAAATTCCCAATTGGATGATTGCTAAAACTCGCATGAAAACCAAATGTCTTATTACAATCAAAGAAACTGAAATGGCAAAATCATCACGATAAGTTCCAGTCATGCTAGTTTGATCTTTGGAGCGAGTTTTCTTCAATTGCCTATCGTATTATAATATAATAAATTGTATTGGGATTTCAGCTATTTTAGTACAAAGAAATTGTTAAAAACCAATTTTATGGCAAAAAAACTCAAATAAAATTCGTCGATTCAAAAAAGATTTTGGATTTTAGATTTTTTTGCAGTTTAATACGCTTTTCAGCACAATTTTGTGAATTTTTTTAATGTCCTAGTTAATCTTTGGCAATTTAGTTTTGAATGAAGTTCTGCTAGAAGTTTAAAATTTAACGATTTTTGGCCATTATTTGAGCGATTTTTGGCCATTATTTGAGCAATTTTTTTTAATTTGACCAATTTAATGTGCTCAAAATGTGTTGGCTAACGAACTCATCCTTTAATTTGGAAAGCTTGATTTTTCGGCGCCAGAACGGAATTTTTATCTCAATCCTAAGGACAGTTATCGTCTGTAATGATATATATATATATATATATATATATATATACATATATACCTATATGAAGAAATTTTTCAAAAAATTTGTTTCAAATTTTCTGAGCCATTGCAATAGATTCATTTTTTACGAAAATTCACTAAAAAGATGTTTTGCTTTAACTGTGAGCTTTCCTTTAACCTTTAATCGTGATTGTGAACCACATAGTCGACCCTATAAAGGTTTAACATACAACTTTCATTTCGTTGAGATCGATCGACCCACCTTGGAACGTGCTTTTTCTTGAAGTTCGAATCAACAATAAATTAAACCCTCAGTTCGACTAGCAAAAGACATGAAATGCCGAGTGCTATAAGTGTGAAGGCTCGATGGTTTGGAGGTCATCCTTGATGCCTGTCACAAGATAAGTAGGAATTCCCGATAGGAATAGTTCGGTTTATTCCTTCAAACAAGTGTTTTGGCTTTGGGTCTTCCATCGCAACGGTATAACCGACCTTCGGTTATCGACTAGTTTTAGAATCAATACCTTGGATACACATCCCGATTGTCATTCAGAAGTGCCTACATTTTCGTATTCTTCCAACAATCCTGACCGTTTTTACATCATCACTCAAATGCTCGGACTTCACGTCGATGTGTGCCTCATATGGGTATCGAATCATCAGTCGGGTCGATGAAATCAGCATATATGCTCGTTTCGTTTTCTGAATGTTTAAAACAAAAAATTGGGAAGGTACCTTCCAGTGCTTCCCCATAATTTTTGGAGACAAAGCCACCCCTGCATCGTCCCCTTAGCCTACCAAGACGGGGAGAAGGGGGGGTGGGGGTGTTACAACTTACTTCACCTAAAACCTTAATATAGTCGAACTAATAGTCCGAAAGTGGTAAAACTTACACAGTCTTTGGAAATTTTCATAAAAATCAACACAATAGATTTGACGTTAGCTAATTATAATTTTAACTTGTATTGGTAGTAGTCATAACCACTCATAATCCGTAGCTCTGAATCGTGATGAATTTCTAGAGCTTTTCTAGAAACCATCTTTCGACTATCTTCGAATTTTGAGACGATTCGATATATTGGATCGTGAAAAATATACATTTCTCACCTGGAGTCTTTTCTAGAAGCCGCCACTGTTAAATTGCGTCTGCGGCGCACCCCGCGATGTGGGGATTGATTTTTGTAATAGAACTGAATGATGTGTGTAGATTGGTGGTTTGGATGCTCGCAAGCTCTCATCTCAAAAATACATAAGATCAAGTAGTCATTCCGTTAGTACAAAGTCAGTACTGAACAGTATACAGATTAGTTGGACAAAACAGATGTTTTCCTTGAGTCCTTTGTACAAACAAAGGTAATGTAAATGAGTAATTGTTAATGTGAATACACATAATAAACACAAATAAAACGCTATTTGCAGGTACACTACCTACAGTTTTTATTAGTCTCAACAGCATACTAATCTAGTATATTTCAAACCAGTCTGAATTTTTACTATGGAATTAATTACGTGATATTACGCATTTTTGGGATGCGAGCTTGCTATCATCAAGACCACCAATCTATACTATTCTGATCTATTACAAAATTGATCCCTACATCGCGAGGTGCGCCGCAGATGCAAGTTGACGGCGGCCCTCCTCTAGAAAGTCTCTATAGCTCTTGATGTATAAATGTGTGTTATAAATGTAATACATGAAATTCTTGTAAACGATCATGTGAATCCTTGTAAACGGTTGTGCGTTTATCATTTAACTTAATCGCTACATTGCTCTCGTTGTATTTTAGAAGCTGACCTTTGTTGAATCCCTGAAGATACGATTATCTCTTATATAAAGAGAAGTCCAAACAGTAATTAGAGAGTTCCTGAAACGATAGGGAGATAGAGATGAGGCGCCTTATCGTGAACGGAAAACAATACTGCGCATGTGCGGAGAGATGAGGCGCCTCATCTCCAATAAGACAAATTTATTTCACTTAAACATAAGACGCTTTATCCCAAACTAACCTATCTCATCCCTTCCTCCCTATCGCAGTGTAACCTTACACACCGATAACAGTGATGTTCATTTCTTGTTGCTATTCATGATTCATGAAAGTTATATTCATTTTCTTGTTCATAAATTTTCAAAATCTGCCATTGCAAAACGTTTTCGTGGATAAGAAAAGAACTAGGAATCTTAGAAATGCTGGAAACTGAACACAAGGGATAGGTGGGAAAATCCCTTTGGTGGTTCAAGGTTACTTGAAGATGAGTAGCGTCACTTTAAGATAAAAAGTTCCATTCATGCAGCATGATCGTTTGAGCGAATTTTCGTATATTAGGTATCGTATCGTATAATGTTGAATTGTTTTGAAATTTGAGCTTTTTGAGTGCAAGGAAATTGTTAACCATTAATTTTATGGCAAAAAACGTATTCTAAATAATAACCTGCTATTGAAATAGAGGTTCTAAATTTTTAGCTTTTTTGCAGTTTTTATCAATTTTTTAGCAAATTTTGATGAATTTTAAGTACATTTTTCAGCATAATTGTGTACATACATTTTTGGATGTTCTATTTTATAGTTAATAAACTTTATTTGAGCAATATTCTACCAAAAAATATAAATTGAACGATTTTTAGCCGTTTTTATCCATTTTTAGAGATTTTTTTAGTACATTTTTTGAAATTTGACCAATTTAATGTGCTTAAAAAGTGTTGTCCAACGAACTCATCCTTTCTTTTGAAATGCTTGATTTTTTGGCGAAAGAACGAAGTTTTTATCTCAATTCTATCGAGAGTTATCGTCTGGAATGACACATACATATATACTTATATATATATATATATACATATATATATATATATATATATATATATATATATATATATATATATATATATACATATACTAGCCGCTCCGGCTCGCTCCGCTCGCCTCCACGTCCAGCCGGGGGGCAAGCCCCCCGGACCCCCCATTAAATTGCTCGCTTGGCTCGCAAGGTGTGGCGTGTAGGGAATGTTGCTCGCTTCGCTCGCAATGTGTGGTATGTAGGGAATGTTGCTCGCTTCCTTCGCAAAGTGTGGCAGTATACATGCGATTTATTACAATTGAAACATGTAGGGGATCTCTAAGGGTAGGTTTAACTTCTGTAGGGGATGCTGCTCGCTTCGCTCGCTTGAGGAAGTTATACTGCCCACCCAACTTGGCAGAGGTTTTTTTGTGTTGGAAATGACTATCAAACGCGGCACATTTTTGTATGTTGTATCATAAAAAATAGAAATTAAAAATTTTGTCTAAAAAATAAAAAAAAAATTTAGGGGTGGACCACCCCTAACATTTAGGGGGATGAAAAATAGATGTTGGCCGATTCTCATAGATACCGGATAAGCACAAAAAATTTCATCAAAATCGGTCAAAAATAAAAAAAAAAATTTAGGTGTGGACTACCCCTAACATTTAGGGGGATGAAAAATAGATGTTGGCCGATTCTCATAGATACCGGATAAGCACAAAAAATTTCATCAAAATCGGTCAAGCCGTTTCGGAGGAGTATGGCAACAAAAACTGTGACACGAGAATTTTATATATTAGAAAAAAGCGTTAAAATCATTTCAGAATACCTCAAAACAGATTTCAATGAAGAAAATTGTTGACAATTTTTATTTTAAAATTTTTGGAGCCATTGCAATAGCTTTATTTTCTAAGAAAATTCGCTAACACTAATTCGGCACTATTGACTTTATCAGGTTAGCATACGCTGTCGCTCGCCCAAGATGATTAAATCCCCAAGCAACTTATCCCAATTAACTTATCGTTCAGGAACTCTCCATTGATTCGTGTTTTTCAAATGTCTAGACGTTATTTCATTCATACTTTGGCTCGTTCATTCTGTGGTCTACGCTTTACAAAAGACGGTGCAGTTCCCGTCAATCGTACCCTACATTCCAGGACGGAGTTGCGTTGTACCGCTGGACAAGCCAGTCAATACAGCAGTTTCCGAGCAACGATCAAAACGACCGATGATTCATTTCAATCTGATGAAGAGGGGAAGAAGGTGACGGGATGTGAGCGCACAATGGAGCCGCGTCGCTTCAAGGAGGGTGGAGGTCGTTGAACCTGGGGAAAGCGGCATCAGAGGGTGGGTTATGACCTCAGGGGCTCATGGCTGGATATCACCCCTGCACTCGGCACCCTTTCAAAATGGCAAGTACAGCACAGAGGGGAAGACTCGCCCCCTTCTAACCGTGTTTGCTCTCATTCTGACTCTTCCTCTGTTCAAATTCAAACGACGTCCACAGCTGGGGAGAAATTTCTGTCATGGGAAAGGATTTCTTGAACTCTCCTCTACTATGTTTTGATAGATGTAATCTAAATTCTGATCACGAAGTTTGGTACCTCCTTCTCTCTGAGAATGAACGCGTACGATACACCCTTTGAGCATAAATACGTAATAAGTAGGGTAAACCTGTACAATTAAATTCGAACGCTCATTAAAATACTTCACTCGGCGCATGCGCAAACGTAAATTCCATCAAACATAGTTTTCTCACGCCCCCGTTGTCCGATCTCGCTCAAATTTGGAGGATAGGTGGGAGAGGTTAATTTGAGCATTACCTAGAAATTTCAACATAATCCTATCATTAATAGCTATCGCGCATGCGCAAATATGTATTCCTTTTTAAACGAGCCTAATTTCAACCGTTTTCATCTGATTTTGATGAAACTTTCAGGGAATGTTCAGGGTTCAGGGGGGAATTCAGGGTTAGGCTGTAAATGGTCCACTATCAATTCCATGCTTCTCATTTTTGTAACACCCTAGTCGTCCAATCCCGCTCAAATTTGGTGCTTAGTTGGGATACAATTGTTTAATTATTCCATGTTAATTTTAACATAATTGCATCATCATTAGCTCCTGCACATGCGCGAAAGTGTACTCCGAGGAACAAGGTCTAGTTTTCATCAGATTTTGATTATATTTTCTGGGAATTTGTGGGTAAGAGTGTAGACTGTACCCGACCAATTTCATGTTTCTCAAATTATTACTCCATTCTGCGCATGTGCTAACAAAAATTACTTTAAGCATCCTTTTTCCTTTTTTTTTTTTTTTTAAGATCTTTCTTCTCAGAAGCAAGATGCGCCATATTCCGATCATATATTACAGACGGGGTTCAATAATTATAGACCAGTGATCTGAAAGGCTATCTAACATAAAATGGCAAACTTATTTCTGTTCTAGAACCAAAAATTTCAACCATGTATCATGTTTTCTCCTCGATCGAAACACCAGCTCAATGAAATCATCAGAAATTAACAAGCGGTTGCAATCATGTTCACAATATCAATTATTGAGAATGATCACCTGTGTGTAAACAATTATTTATATAACCATGCTCATAACTCAGTTTGTTGGACACGCACTTCGCAGTAGTTAATATAGTATGGTTGGATAAATCGAGAGCTTTCGAACGAATGGTCAACGAATTTTGTGGGATGAAAAACGACGAAGTACCATTTCCCTAGCAACGACTCGGTTGTAGGCGGAAATCACTGTAACACTATATGTTTCGTGCGCGGAAAAAAATTGACTCGCAAAATTAGCTAGGACCCCAGGGCTAAAACATGATACATGTTAATTGACGTCATCATCCTGAAGCTGTTTTTTTCGCATAAAAACGCACAAAAATAACTGAGATATGGTTGTTTTTAGCGGTGTGAAACGGGGAAATGAGTAGCTCTTAGCGAATTTTTGAAGAAAATTAAGCTATTGCTCTCGCCTCAACATTTGTAGAATGTGAATTTTTGAAAGATTTTTATGCAGAAATCCGTTTCAGGCTATTCTAAATCATATTCTGAAGTTTAATGCATTTTTTATGTATACGTATGTAGGAGTACGTATGTATATATGTATGTATGTATGTGTCATTCCAGTCGATAACTGTCCGTAGAATTGTGCTAGAAACTTCAAACAAATTTTAAAATGTTAAGGACACAAAACGAAAGTTCAAGTTCGTTGGCCAGCATGATCGGATTACATCTTCGGGTTGAAATTATCAAAAATGTAGTAAAAAATTTCAAAATAGCCTGTTTTTTGCGATTTGTTGTGCGAAATAATTTTTTCAGCATACTAACATGTGGTATATTCGGAATCAGCGTAAAATTTCCTATAAGAATATGTATCAAGTTTTTAAAAAATGTTAAGTTGAAAAATCAGTCAAAAATCGAAATAATCGAAGATTTCTTCAAAAATTCGCTCATGGGGTCATGCTCCATGGCTGGAATTATTATTATTATTATTTTTTTTTTTCACCTGGAAACGCACACACACACAGTACAATTACATGATGCCTGCTTTTTAGTTAGTAAAAACGGAACAAAAAACCATTGTCGGGAGCTGAAAAATGAATTAATTTGGCTAGTAGTGTAAACCTGTACACTTGCATTCGAACGCTCATTAAAATTGACGTCATCATCCTGGAGCTATTTTTTTCGCATAAAAACGCAAGAAAATAACTGAGATATGGTTGTTTTTAGCGGTAAAACTAAATGAATGCATTTTTTAGCTCCCGACCATATTTTTTTTCGTTTTCTACTAACTACTAACTAAAAAAGTCCAGTCATGCAGCATGACCCCATGAGCGAATTTTTGAAGAAATCTTCGACATTTCAGTCGCTATTGATCGTGTAGAGAAATTTTAGTTTATGATTTTGATAGACAAACATGGAATCAAATTATTAAAAATAATTAGGAGGTACTCATACTTTATTATTATTAAACTAATCTTGTAGATTTAAAGACAAATGTAGGTAAATATTCATAGATTTCGATGTCCAATGTGGTCAACTAGCGAACGGCATTATTTCGATTTTTGACTGATTTTTCAACTTTGAAATTTTTGAAAACTTGATACATATTCTTATAGGAAATTTTACGCTGATTCCGAATATACCACATGTTAGTATGCTGAACAAATTATTTCGGCAAAAAACAGGCTATTTTGAAATTTTTGACTACATTTTTGAAAATTTCAACCCGAAGATGTAATCCGATCATGCTGGCCAACGAACTTGAACTTTCGTTTTGTGTCCTTAACATTTTAAAATTTGTTTGAAGTTTCTAGCACAATTCTACGGACAGTTATCGTCTGGAATGGCACATACATACATACATACATACATACATATATACATACATACATGCATACATACATACATAAAAAAATGCGTTAAACTTCAGAATATGATTCAGAATAGCCTGAAACGGATTTCTGCATAAATTTTTTTCAAAAATTCACATTCTACAAATTTTGAGGCGAGAGCAATAGCTTAATTTTCTTCAAAAATTCGCTAAAAGCTTCAGGATAGGCCGGTTTGGAGCTTAAAATCAACCATATCTCAGTTATTTTCGTGCGTTTTTATGCGAAAAAACAGCTCCAGGATGATGACGTCAATTTTAATGAGCGTTCGAATGTAAGTGTACAGGTTTACCCTACTATAATATGAAGAGCTATTAGTGGTAGATGAGTCGTCAAACCATAGGTGCCGCTTTTGGTCTGCAATGGACCAGGTAAAATACGCGACTTTCAATATGGCCGTACACTGATCAGCTGATGTCATATGATGAGATGTTAATCGTTCGATCTAAATTCGGAAGTACCCATTTATAGTTTCCTATAAATCGAATTCGAATAAGCTTACTCGAATTGTTCGACGCAGGATGTTTTTTAATTTATTTGATAACTAATATCTATTGCGTACTACGAGCAGGTGCGTGGCGGGATGTGTAATTTTCCGGGTCCAGCGCGACGCCAGCGGCACGTATTAACTGACATGAAAACTGCGTTGAAATAAGGGCAAAAACCCTCCATATTATTTATACCCAAACAGCACACCTAACTATAATAGGAGAGAGCAATCAGTAACTTAGTATCAATTTTCTAAATCGATGCTAAATCGAATTAAAAAATCGATACTCAAAAAATCATTCTAAAAATCGATTTTTTTTTAATTACTGTTATTTACGTTTTAAATGCAATTATAGTTTTGTATGTTATTTCACAAATTCTTGTATTCAGCATTGAATTTGTGTTTTTCCCTTGATAACCTCAAGGAAAATTACATAAAAATACACGAAATAAGTTTTTCTTACTTGCTAGTAATAGGTAGGTAGGTCTGAGATAGGGCCTTCAAAAAAAGGACAATAACAGCGAAATTAAAATATAATTACACATCATGTAAAATTATTGCATTGTCTAATTAACTGCTAAATTGTTAAATTAATTGCTGATTTGAGGGTATCTAGCTTGTGTAACACTGAAGAAGATAGGTACTATAGATAATATTGATGGGCAACATTAAAAGAATAAAATAAATACATAAAATCGAGTCACGATTTTTTTAAAAATCGGAATAAAAATATCAATCAAAATTCTACTAAACTCGTCAAAATTGATTTTTAAATAATCGGAAATCGATTTCCCTTTCATACACCTACCTACATATTTCGAAGTACTCCGGCAACAATTTGCATAGAAGGTAAACTGTTTTGTAAATGTGTTGCAACGATGATACATACGAATAACAAACTGGTTAATTAAGAAATAATTCGTAACTGGAAATTATTCGGAATGAATTGCTAACTATGTTCCAGTTAATCTCCTTAGAAAGAGAGTTGTGAAAGAAGTTTCACGTAACTTCATTTAATTTATAGCTTTGACAACCATTCGTGAACAATGCAAACGAGTAAAGCAACCCGTTTTTCGATTTTCGTAATCGATCTGCTATTAACTAAGTACGTAACATGGCAAAATATTGTTTTTACATTCCGTTGTTGTAATCATGCTTTCAAGGACTTTAAACCGTTTTTTAAATTAGCTGTAGGTTCGCTCAAATAAGATTGAAGTGACCAGTTTCGCCGTGGTCCAGGTCAGTATATTGCAGACTGCCAACATGTTCCCATATCCCAATCCTTATAGGTATACTTGGTATACATGCGTAATCGTTCTATTGCAACCTACACCTGGATTCTCCTTGACATACTTTATACATTAATGCTCCAAGCCGATAGTGGTCCTTAAACACAGTTCCGTATAGTGACTGATAACCACCAACATCTCTGTAGTTATAAATCCCATTCCATAGACTTTTCCCCAGTCACCTTTTTCTTGGTTATGAATTCATTCATACAATAGAGATTTTCAGAATTCGTCATTCTTCGGATGTGCGCGCCATCACTTCCAACTTACTTTTCCGTTTTCAACATTGTTGTCGTGGCTTGGACAGGTACTTTTACATGTTCATCCCTTTCCATTTCGACATTACTCTGACTTTCAATAGAAATGTGGATGAAGGTAGCTGTAGAGTACAAGGCCTCGTAGAGTGAGAAGAGTGACACCCTGGAACTCTCAGCCCCGCCTGGTGCATAGGACAACACCCCAGAACTCAACGGTTAGTGTCCAACCTAGCTTTGGCGCAAGTGAAACATTGTTTGGGTAGCAGAATGTATGGGGAGAAGTACTACCTCCCGTGTAACCGAGACATCGTTTGGGTAGCAGAGGTTATGTGGAGAAGTACTACCTCCGATGCAAGCGAGACATTGTTTGGGTAACAGAGGTTATGTGGAGAAGTACTACCTCCGATGTAAGCAAGACATTGTTGGGGTAACAGAGTTTATGTGGAGAAGTACTACCTCCGATGTAAGCAAGACATTGTTTGGGTAACAGAGGTTATGTGGAGAAGTACTACCTCCGATGTAAGCAAGACATTGTTTGGGTAACAGAGGTTATGTGGAGAAGTACTACCTCCGATGTAAGCAAGACATTGTTGGGGTAACAGAGGTTATGTGGAGAAGTACTACCTCCGATGTAAGCAAGACATTGTTTGGGTAACAGAGGTTATGTGGAAAAGTGCTACCTCCGATGTAAGCAAGACATTGTTTGGGTAACAGAGGTTATGTGGAAAAGTGCTACCTCCGATGTAAGCAAGACATTGTTTGGGTAACAGAGGTTATGTGGAGAAGTACTACCTCCGATGTAAGCGAGGCATCGTTTGGGTAGCAAAAGTTATTTGGAGAATCACTATCTTTCGTCTGAGCGAGACAGTGTTTGGGTAACAGAGGATATGTGGAGAAGTACTACCTCCGATGTAAGCAAGACATTGTTTGGGTAACAGAGGATATGTGAAGAAGTACTACCTCCGATGTAAGCAAGACATTGTTTGGGTAACAGAGGATATGTGGAGAAGTACTACCTCCGATGTAAGCAAGACATTGTTTGGGTAACAGAGGTTATGTGGAGAAGTACTACCTCCAATGTAAGCAAGACATTGTTTGGGTAACAGAGGTTATGTGGAGAAGTACTACCTCCGATGTAAGCAAGACATTGTTTGGGTAACAGAGGTTATGTGGAGAAGTACTACCTCCGATGTAAGCAAGACATTGTTGGGGTAACAGAGGTTATGTGGAGAAGTACTACCTCCGATGTAAGCAAGACATTGTTTGGGTAACAGAGGTTATGTGGAAAAGTGCTACCTCCGATGTAAGCAAGACATTGTTTGGGTAACAGAGGTTATGTGGAGAAGTACTACCTCCGATGTAAGCGAGGCATCGTTTGGGTAGCAAAAGTTATTTGGAGAATCACTATCTTTCGTCTGAGCGAGACACTGTTTGGGTAGTAGAGGATATGTGAAGAAGTACTACCTCCGATGTAAGCGAGACATTGTTTGGGTAACAGAGGATATGTGGAGAAGTACTACCTCCGATGTAAGCAAGACATTGTTTGGGTAACAGAGGTTATGTGGAGAAGTACTACCTCCGATGTAAGCAAGACATTGTTGGGGTAACAGAGTTTATGTGGAGAAGTACTACCTCCGATGTAAGCAAGACATTGTTTGGGTAACAGAGGTTATGTGGAGAAGTACTACCTCCGATGTAAGCAAGACATTGTTTGGGTAACAGAGGTTATGTGGAGAAGTACTACCTCCGATGTAAGCGAGGCATCGTTTGGGTAGCAAAAGTTATTTGGAGAATCACTATCTTTCGTCTGAGCGAGACACCGTTTGGGTAGTAGAGGATATGTGAAGAAGTACTACCTCCGATGTAAGCAAGACATTGTTTGGGTAACAGAGGTTATGTGGAGAAGTACTACCTCCGATGTAAGCAAGACATTGTTTGGGTAACAGAGGTTATGTGGAGAAGTGCCACCTTCGATGTAAGCAAGACATTGTTTGGGTAACAGAGGTTATGTGGAGAAGTACTACCTCCGATGTAAGCAAGACATTGTTTGGGTAACAGAGGTTATGTGGAAAAGTGCTACCTCCGATGTAAGCAAGACATTGTTTGGGTAACAGAGGTTATGTGGAGAAGTGCTACCTCCGATGTAAGCAAGACATTGTTTGGGTAACAGAGGTTATGTGGAGAAGTACTACCTCCGATGTAAGCAAGACATTGTTTGGGTAACAGAGGTTATGTGGAGAAGTACTACCTCCGATGTAAGCAAGACATTGTTCGGGTAACAGAGTTTATGTGGAGAAGTACTACCTCCGATGTAAGCAAGACATTGTTTGGGTAACAGAGGTTATGTGGAGAAGTACTACCTCCGATGTAAGCAAGACATTGTTTGGGTAACAGAGGTTATGTGGAGAAGTACTACCTCCGATGTAAGCAAGACATTGTTGGGGTAACAGAGGTTATGTAGAGAAGTACTACCTCCGATGTAAGCAAGAAATTGTTGGGGTAACAGAGGTTATGTGGAGAAGTACTACCTCCGATGTAAGCAAGACATTGTTTGGGTAACAGAGGTTATGTGGAGAAGTACTACCTCCGATGCAAGCGAGACATTGTTTGGGTAACAGAGGTTATGTGGAGAAGTACTACCTCCGATGTAAGCAAGACATTGTTTGGGTAACAGAGGTTATGTGGAGAAGTACTACCTCCGATGTAAGCAAGACATTGTTGGGGTAACAGAGTTTATGTGGAGAAGTACTACCTCCGATGTAAGCAAGACATTGTTTGGGTAACAGAGGTTATGTGGAGAAGTACTACCTCCGATGTAAGCAAGACATTGTTCGGGTAACAGAGTTTATGTGGAGAAGTACTACCTCCGATGTAAGCAAGACATTGTTTGGGTAACAGAGGTTATGTGGAGAAGTACTACCTCCGATGTAAGCAAGACATTGTTTGGGTAACAGAGGTTATGTGGAGAAGTACTACCTCCGATGTAAGCAAGACATTGTTGGGGTAACAGAGGTTATGTGGAAAAGTGCTACCTCCGATGTAAGCAAGACATTGTTTGGGTAACAGAGGTTATGTGGAGAAGTACTACCTCCGATGTAAGCGAGGCATCGTTTGGGTAGCAAAAGTTATTTGGAGAATCACTATCTTTCGTCTGAGCGAGACACTGTTTGGGTAGTAGAGGATATGTGAAGAAGTACTACCTCCGATGTAAGCAAGACATTGTTTGGGTAACAGAGGTTATGTGGAGAAGTGCTACCTCCTATGTAAGCAAGACATTGTTTGGGTAACAGAGGTTATGTGGAGAAGTACTACCTCCGATGTAAGCAAGACATTGTTTGGGTAACAGAGGTTATGTGGAGAAGTACTACCTCCGATGTAAGCAAGACATTGTTTGGGTAACAGAGGTTATGTGGAGAAGTACTACCTCCGATGTAAGCAAGACATTGTTTGGGTAACAGAGGTTATGTGGAGAAGTACTACCTCCGATGTAAGCGAGGCATCGTTTGGGTAGCAAAAGTTATTTGGAGAATCACTATCTTTCGTCTGAGCGAGACACTGTTTGGGTAGTAGAGGATATGTGAAGAAGTACTACCTCCGATGTAAGCAAGACATTGTTTGGGTAACAGAGGTTATGTGGAGAAGTACTACCTCCGATGTAAGCAAGACATTGTTTGGGTAACAGAGGTTATGTGGAGAAGTGCTACCTCCGATGTAAGCAAGACATTGTTTGGGTAACAGAGGTTATGTGGAGAAGTACTACCTCCGATGTAAGCAAGACATTGTTGGGGTAACAGAGGTTATGTGGAAAAGTGCTACCTCCGATGTAAGCAAGACATTGTTTGGGTAACAGAGGTTATGTGGAGAAGTGCTACCTCCGATGTAAGCAAGACATTGTTTGGGTAACAGAGGTTATGTGGAGAAGTACTACCTCCGATGTAAGCAAGACATTGTTTGGGTAACAGAGGTTATGTGGAGAAGTACTACCTCCGATGTAAGCAAGACATTGTTGGGGTAACAGAGTTTATGTGGAGAAGTACTACCTCCGATGTAAGCAAGACATTGTTTGGGTAACAGAGGTTATGTGGAGAAGTACTACCTCCGATGTAAGCAAGACATTGTTGGGGTAACAGAGTTTATGTGGAGAAGTACTACCTCCGATGTAAGCAAGACATTGTTGGGGTAACAGAGTTTATGTGGAGAAGTACTACCTCCGATGTAAGCAAGACATTGTTTGGGTAACAGAGGTTATGTGGAGAAGTACTACCTCCGATGTAAGCAAGACATTGTTGGGGTAACAGAGTTTATGTGGAGAAGTACTACCTCCGATGTAAGCAAGACATTGTTGGGGTAACAGAGGTTATGTGGAGAAGTACTACCTCCGATGTAAGCAAGACATTGTTTCGGTAACAGAGGTTATGTGGAAAAGTGCTACCACCGATGTAAGCAAGACATTGTTTGGGTAACAGAGGTTATGTGGAGAAGTACTACCTCCGATGTTATCAAGACATATTTTGGGTAACAGAGGTTATGTGGAGAAGTACTACCTCCGATGTAAGCAAGACATTGTTTGGGTAACAGAGGTAATGTGGAAAAGTGCTACCTCCGATGTAAGCAAGACATTGTTGGGGTAACAGAGTTTATGTGGAGAAGTACTACCTCCGATGTAAGCAAGACATTGTTGGGGTAACAGAGTTTATGTGGAGAAGTACTACCTCCGATGCAAGCGAGACATTGTTTGGGTAACAGAGGTTATGTGGAGAAGTACTACCTCCGATGTAAGCAAGACATTGTTTGGGTAGCAGAGGTTATGTGGAGAAGTACTACCTCCGATGCAAGCGAGACATTGTTTGGGTAACAGAGGTTATGTGGAAAAGTGCTACCTCCGATGTAAGCAAGACATTGTTTGGGTAACAGAGGTTATGTGGAGAAGTACTACCTCCGATGTAAGCAAGACATCATTTGGGTAACAGAGGATATGTGGAGAAGTACTACCTCCGATGTAAGCAAGACATCGTTTGGGTAACAGAGGATATGTGGAGAAGTACTACCTCCGGTTTAAGCGAGACACCGTTTGGGTAACAGAGGTTATGTGGAGAAGTACTACCTCCGATGTAAGCAAGACATTGTTTCGGTAACAGAGGTTATGTGGAAAAGTGCTACCTCCGATGTAAGCAAGACATTGTTTGGGTAACAGAGGTTATGTGGAAAAGTGCTACCTCCGATGTAAGCAAGACATTGTTTGGGTAACAGAGGTTATGTGGAGAAGTACTACCTCCGATGTAAGCGAGGCATCGTTTGGGTAGCAAAAGTTATTTGGAGAATCACTATCTTTCGTCTGAGCGAGACACTGTTTGGGTAGTAGAGGATATGTGAAGAAGTACTACCTCCGATGTAAGCAAGACATTGTTTGGGTAACAGAGGTTATGTGGAGAAGTACTACCTCTGATGTAAGCAAGACATTGTTTGGGTAACAGAGGATATGTGGAGAAGTACTACCTCCGATGTAAGCAAGACATTGTTTGGGTAACAGAGGATATGTGAAGAAGTACTACCTCCGATGTAAGCGAGACATAGTTTGGGTAACAGAGGATATGTGGAGAAGTACTACCTCCGGTGTAAGCGAGACATCGTTTGGGTAGTAGAGGAAATGTAGAGCTGTACTACCTCTGATGTAAGAGACACCATTTGAGTAGTAGAGGATACATGGAGAGGTACTACCTCCGATGTAAACGAGACGTCGTTTGGGTAGTAGAGGATATGTGGAGAAGTACTACCTCCGGGTAAGCGAGACATTGTTTGGGTGGCTGAGGATATGTGAAATACTACCTCCAGCGTAAGCAAGACACCATTCGGTTAGCAATATGTGAAGAAGTACTACATCCGGCGTAGACGAGACACCAATGAGGCAGTACTGAAGGATAAAATCCACCAGTGTAGCTGGACACTGCTGAATACGGGAATAGCTACGATGAGGTGAGGTGATAGAATCAGGTGGAAGTTTGAATTAGAAATCATGGTCGGCTCAGCTAAGGACACACTTTTATACTCCAATGTAGCCGTTCTAACTGCCGTTAGGATCATGGGCTCAAGCTGAATCGACTTGTATTTATTTAGGCGAATCTGCATATCTCTATCTCTATTATTTATAAGAATGAAACTCCGTTTGTCTGTCTGTTTATTTGTTTGTTTGTCTGTCGTGTCTATGCACGGCCAAACGGCTGAGTGGGGGGAGTGTACGAGTGGGGGGATCTTCTTGAGATTTTCCAAAATTGGGAGCGAGCGAATTTAAAATTGTTTAATCCCACCCGAACCATGGGCCGTAGGGCGGGAGGGGGGTCGAAGTAAGAATTAATGTGCGCTTTTTGGACTTCCCCGCTTCCCCTACCCCTCTAAACGGCCGTTGACAATTCCGGAAAAATACGGGTTTCGTAGGTTTTTGAACGAGGAAGACGACGGCGCGATCGGATCGCGAAATAAGTATCGGGAAATGCGTTAAAAAAATGCGAGAGTACGGACCCGTTTTCTCGAAAAGTCCGCCGAAAAACTTGGTTTTTTCCGATTTAAATATACCCCATAAAGGTACGTTTTTCGGAACGGTTTTCGCGAGCGAAATACAGCTTTGGGTCCGCCGAATCTGAATCCGAAATCGGATATCGAAAAAAGTGACGTTAAGTCGGTCAAATCGCGAGCGGAAGCGAGAAGAAGCGTTTAACATCAGAAATTAATTTTGCCGTGTTCGCGAGAAGGCTCTACGAAGACGTCAAGGGGTTTGTCAGGTATTTCACAATGTTACCTGCAGGCCTATTTCAAAAGAATAAATACGGGTTTTTTCCCACCTATATACAGGTATACCTTGCGAGCGAAGCGAGCAACATCCCCGAATAATCTTTTTGTGGTTCCACGTAGTTTTATAAGATTTAATTTGTTTGTAAGAATTTCCAACAGAAAAAAACGTCTGCCAAGTTGGGTGGGCAGTATAACTCCCTCAAGCGAGCGAAGCGAGCAGCATCCCCTACAGAAGTTAAACCTACCCTTAGAGATCTACCGTTTGCGAGCGAAGCGAGCAACATCCCCTACACACGTTAAACCTGCCCTTAGGGATCTACCGTTTGCGAGCAAAGCGAGCAACATTCCCTACATGCCACACTTTGCGAGCGAGGCGAGAGCCATGTCAACAGAATAAATTCGGATTTTTTCCTACAAATATACAGCAATACCTTGCGAGCGAAGCGAGCAACATCCTCGAATAAACTTTTTGTGGTTCCACGTAGTTTCATAAGATTTAATTTGTTTGTAAGAATTTCCAACAGAAAAAAACGTCTGCCAAGTTGGGTGGGCAGTATAACTTCCTCAAGCGAGCGAAGCGAGCAGCATCCCTTACAGAAGTTAAACCTACCCTTAGGGATCTATCGTTTGCGAGCGAAGCGAGCAACATTCCCTACATGCCACACTTTGCGAGCGAAGCGAGCAATTGAATTGGGGGTCCGGGGGGCTTGCCCCCCGGCTGGACGTGGAGGCGAGCGTAGCGAGCCGGAGCGGCTAGTATATAAGAATATGAATAATATTGTTGGAGCTCATCAATAAATTATCATTCACCCGAAAGAGAGATAGCAATGCTCATTAATCTTCTCACACGGATTCGTTTATCTATTAATCATTTCCATGACCTATGACATCTATCATCACGATACTCAAATACATCCTATTCTCTGTTCCTCGAGGGAATTTAAGCTTCGAGATTAAAACACCAGGCCTAAATTATTCATTGTTATACGCCGCTTATCCCAGGAGGGTCTCAATGGAACACTCCGCCGCTAATGACCTGTACTTTGACAAAATATGCTCTATTCACGTGCAGTAGGTGCTTGTCTACCTATCTCACTTGACATGCTGTTATCTGCAGGGAAAACTGATTATTAAAATACAAGTTGCACGCGAGCCTGGGAAGTAAACAAACATTATTATGTTCTTATTTGGTCAATGTTTCCCTCTTCCTGCTTACGAAACCAAATGCTCCCCAGAGCAGTGTCATTTTGTCAATGTCACTACATAGACTTACGAAGGCAAAGACTTGCAATGACCTATTTATATCTTTGCTCTTCCGTGTTCTTGACGGTTTCAAGCAACGCAACGTTTAATATCAACCTCTTTTGTCTGTAGTAACTTCAGCTTTATCATCAATAGTGGTCATTTCTATTAGCTCAGATGGTTCTCCATTATTTCTTAATCTTCCCAACAGAGACCATTCTCGGTACGAATTTTCCATAATGAAACATTGGAACTTCATCATTTATTTATATTTTCCAACATACAGTATTAATATTAGGTTGAATGAAATAAATGTAATCCATTTCTGTTAAGACACCAAAATGCTACATTCATGGCCGTTGGTTTGAAAGTCATCGTGGTTATAACACCAGGTTATAATGCTTATTAATGTTCAGTCTTTACGTATTCTGTGGGCACACAGTACCCTGCAGTAGCATACAATGTTGATACACATTGCCATAGTATATGGCGCTCTGTCTTACTCGCTTCATTACATCATCTCAACTCCGTACCGGTCCAATCATGCTACACTAAAGTCCTCCATAATCTTACAATTTTTCTTTAAACCTTAGCTTGGAACAAATCTTGAGCCGTTACATATATGCTCAATTTAGATAGCTGTTCTGCTTTCGGCTCAAATATAGTTTATTAACTTAAACTTAAATATAGTTAATTATGGTGAAAAATGGACACTTTCCCGTTATACACCCCCCACCAGTCAATTTGTCTTCAACACGCCCGCCCGATGTTTCTCGGCATTACTTCTTACTTAGATTATGTTATGTTATATTACGTATTCTTGAGATGCGAGCTTGCGAGCATCCAGTCCGCCAAAGTGAGTGGGTCATTCTCATTTCATTTGCCGCTTTCATGTCCCTGACGACGAATTCTCACAATTCTTGACCAAAACTACCGATTTTGGGGGAAAAAAGACTAGTATCAACGAAGAGATCAACGAAGAAATAATTTGACTGCCTAAAATCCCCTTTAACCAATACACAGTGATGACGAATGAAACCTGAAATCCTGGTAACTCATGAGTGTTACCGTCCCCTCCTACCTAACATGTACGTAGAAGTTAGGTAGTTACGAAACAATGACAATCTAGAACTGGCCAGGGTTGCTAGCTCCAGTAGGTCGGTTCCTCTTTATTTAGAGTAAGGATTTACATTTTTAAGATTTTTCCCAACCCGTGAAAAACTAATTTTTCAGTCAGTCCCCCATATCTCTTCTCAATGGGACCACAGGAGTGTTACCATTTTTGCGATCAAGAAAACCGATGGAAAATGGTGGGAAACAGTCAGATGTGAAGGTTATATTGTCCAGTTGAAGATGTGAGACTGCAGTGGAGTGCTTGGAGTTGCAGCAGTTTTTACAGTGAAAGAAGCCTAAAAACATGAGGAGTATTTTTATTTTCAATCATGAGTGTTACACTAATTACGAGTGTTGTTAGTGCTTAAACAAAATAATCCGATATCAAGAACCATACTGCTTGGTGACAGGTTTCAAACAGTAACCATCCCCGAGTTTTGCCACTTCATCATCCTGTGTGACGCCAATTTTACTGGAAATTCTCATGAGTGTTACCTCTCGGGAGTGTGACCAAGGATGGGAAAAAAATACATAAAATACAACATCAATGAAAAACTCACTCTTCATCTATGGGACACAAACCTGCAATGTACAATGAGTAGTATTTGCCGATCTAACCTCATTTTCGAGCACTTTCATATTTCACGTCACTGAGGTTCTCAAACGACCCAAAGCGGCAAATGAAATGAGAATGACCCAAGTATACACATCATTCTGACCTACATGTCCAACTAATCTGTATTTTTACGAAGGGATTGACTACTTGATGTTATGTAATTTTGAGATGCGAGCTTGCGAGCATCCAGATCACCAACCTATACACAGCATTCTGATCTATTTCTGCGAATTAATGTGCATTCTACTTGTGCGAATTCATGTGGAGGCAATCAAACCACAACCACGCCAATCTGTTTCAACAAATCCTCACCGACATCGGCAACTTCTGAAAACGCGGTAATTCTTTTAGCGAATTTTTGAAGAAAATTAAGCTATTGCTCTCGCCTCAAAATTTGTAGAATGTTAATTTTTGAAAACATTTTATGCAGAAATCCGTTTCAGGCTATTCTGAATCATATTCTGAAGTTTAACGCATTTTTTTATGTATGTATGTATATATGTATGTATGTATGTATGTATGTATGTATGTATGTGTCATTCCAGACGATAACTGTCCGTAGAATTGTGCTAGAAACTTCAAACGAATTTTAAAATGTTAAGGACACAAAACGAAAGTTCAAGTTCGTTGGCCAGCATGATCGGATTACATCTTCGGGTTGAAATTTTCAAAAATGTAGTCAAAAATTTCAAAATAGCCTGTTTTTTGCGATTTGTTGTGCGAAATAATTTTTTCAGCATACTAACATGTGGTATATTCGGAATCAGCGTAAAATTCCCTATAAGAATATGTATCAAGTTTTCAAAAATTTCAAAGTTGAAAAATCAGTCAAAAATTGAAATAATGCCGTTCGCTAGTTGTAAAAATCGGTAATATTTGCATGAAACATTGTCCAAATTCAGATTGAACTACTCTTATGGAAGTATCCCTGTATAACCAATTTTAGAACCATGCTGTTTAAAACGTACCTAGGTAGTAGGTGCTTTAAAAAAAAAAAAAAAAAAATGTAATCACAACTGATGAGTTTACTCTGTGCATGTGTTAATAATTTGATTCCATGTTTGTCTATCAAAATCATAAACTAAAATTTCTCAACACGATCAATGGCGACTGAAATGTCGAAGATTTCTTCAAAAATTCGCTCATGGGGTCATGCTGCATGACTGGACTTTTTTCCTTTTTTTTTTAATAATATATATCTTCCCACAGCTTGGAATTGTCACCAATTCTACGTAAATATGTAATCTAAGTAAGAAGTAATGCCGAGAAACATCGGCCGGGCGTGTTGAAGACAAATTGACTTGGGGGGGGGGGGTTATAACGGAAAAGTACCGAAAAATGTACTTAAATTTCATTAAATTGTTCTTCAAATCGGTAAAAGCAAAAAAAAAAATTTAAAAATCTCTTTTTGGATAACCGATTATTATTTACAACGAGTTTTTTGCCATGAAGTTGGAAATTAACATTTTCTTTTCACTCAAAGTTCTCAATTTTCAAAACAATGTAACATAATAATAGTACAATAATTTACGAAAATTTGCTCATACGATCATGCTGCATGACTGGACTTTTTTTTCTTTTTTTTTCCTTGGTCGACTACAACAGTTCATTATTGAAAATGATGAACCAAAATCTAAAAAACTGTTTCATTAGGGGGGGTTAGACCAAGAAATCGGGCCAGCAACGAAAGTGATATTTACTAGATACGATTGCGTGTTACTAGTTGGTCCCCTAACCAGGTTCTTCACGAAGTTTGAAAAACTGGTTGTCTAATATGACGAACTCGATTTTGCGTCTTATTCACAATTCTAGATGACGGAAAACGATACCGAATTCAATTTTCGGTTGATTTAACGACGAGCGTAATCAGGGACAACTTTTAAAACTTTTACAGTGGTTTTAGTCGATTCTGTGTGGCGAAAACTATGGAAAACGATACCAAACTCGATTTTCGGTTGATTCGACGTAGATCATTCTCGCCGACCACAAGTTCCGATCATCGAATCTTAATCAAAAAGCATGCAGCTAATTTCGGATGTGTAGAGTCTTCCCATCAAATTTCAAGATGATTGCTCCAAAATTGCGGCCTGTGGTAAGGAACACACACACACATACATACACAAACTCACACGGACAAATGCTGGCCGAGTCAACGTAGTGACTCAATTAGTTAAGGCAATTAAAGAAAAATTTGCATTAGCTTTGATGAATCGCCAGTGTTTCCCTAAGCATATTGACGCGTGAGGTTTTCCTCTCATACATTGTTTGAATACTCGTATATTGCATCAATAACCAGCAGCATACATTGACAGGGAAGACTTGATTATCGACCTTTCGTAGAATATTAAGCGATTGCAACGACTCCAAAAGTTTTAATATATTTTTTCTTCTCCATCGAAATGAGTTTTAAGGCATTCTGAAATCATCCTAAAATTTGACGCTTTTTCAGATGTATACAGAGTGTCCATGTCTTACTCAGTTTCCATGACATACAGAGAGTCCATGACGTACAGAGTGTCCATGACATACAGACTGTCCTTGACATACAGTTTCTATGACACACCTAGTGCAAATGAAATGATCAAGTAGAGTGTCCATGACGTACAGAGTGCCCATGGCTTACAGAGTGTCCATGAAATACAGAGAGTCCATGAAGCACAGTGTCCATGACATACAGAGTTTCCATGACATGCAGTGTGTCCATGACATGCAGTGTGTCCATGACATACAGAGTGTCCATGACATACAGTGTCTATGACACACAGTGTCTATGACACACCTAGTGCAAATTAAATGATCAGGTAGTGTCCATGACGTACAGAGTATCCATGACATATAGACTGTCCATGACGCACAGAGTGTCCATGACTTACAGTGTCCATGACATGCAGTGTGTCCATGACATACTGAGCGTCCATGACATAGAGTGTCCATGACATACAGTGTCCATGACATAGAGTGTCCATGACATACAGAGTGTCCATGATGTACAGAGTGTCCATGACATACAGTGTCCATGACGTACAGAGCGTCCATGACATACAGAGTGTCCATGACGTACAGAGTGTCCATGACATACAGAGTGTCCATGACTTACAGTGTCCATGACATGCAGTGTGTCCATGACATACTGAGCGTCCATGACATAGAGTGTCCATGACATACAGTGTCCATGACATAGAGTGTCCATGACATACAGAGTGTCCATGACATACAGAGTGTCCATGATGTACAGAGTGTCCATGACATACAGTGTCCATGACGTACAGAGCGTCCATGACATACGGAGTGTCCATGACGTACAGAGTGTCCATGACATAATGACATACAGTGTGTCCTTGACATGTCGATGACACATCTAGTGCAAAAGAAACGATGAAGTAGAACGGCATCGCAAATGGAGCAGTCCTGCCAAGCGCACAATCCTAGCTCAATTCGTTGCCAAGCTATAATTTGTTAAAGGGGTTTTTTTCTCGAGAAAACCATGTTTTTTACATATAACCCCCATGGATCTCCTCTTCAAACCAAGACTTCTCAACTTTTGACCACATTTTGTGAATCAGCGTTGAATTTTAGTTGAGAACTGACGATTTTCATATTCATTTATTATCAATCAAAGTCAAGCGTTAATTTTTCTCAAAATTAGAAATTTGAAAAATGTTTAAAAATTAGCCAATCGGTCAAAATTAATGTTGTGGACCGTCAAATTTCACAAAATCAACGCCACAAACGACTTTCACAAAGTCAACTTTCACAAAACTGCTTCATTCGATACTCTTTCTAACGACACAGTCCATTCCACCTTTACATTGCTAAGTGAAGGAGAAAATTGTGTTTTAAAGATGAAGCGTGAAAAAATACGTAGAAACCGACGCCAAATTCGCAGGTTCATTGTGGGTCATAAAAAATAAATAAATAAATAAAAAATGAAATATTTATATATATATATATATATATATATATATATATATATATATATATATATATATATATATATATATATATATATATATATTATATATTATATAAATATAAATATTTCATTTTTTATTTATTTATTTATTTTTTTATGACTCACAATGAACCAACGAATTCGGCGTCGGTTTCTACGTATTTTTTCACGCTGTATCGAATGGTAACACACGCAGATCTCTCTAACTCCATACACGGAACCGCCTCCGTTCGGTTTTTATTTATTTATTTTATTTTATTTTATTTTATTTTATTATTATTATTATTATTTTTTTTTTTTTTTTTTTTAATATGAGCAAATCGTATCTATCGTATCTTCGAACGAAAGATAGGATGAGTTCGTTGAACAGCACGTTTTTAGCACAGTAAAATGCTAAAATTCCAAAACTTGTGCTAAAATAAATGGCAAAATTCGGCAAGGCGTCATTAAATTTACTCAAAAGAAGTGTACAAACTATGAACTAGAACATTGAAAAATGTATGCACAAAGCTATACTTAACTCCCATCAACACGTGCTGAAAAATCGATAAAAACTGCAAAAAACGCTTGAAATCAAAAATTGTCTAACATTGAGCTCGCGCACTTTTGCACACATTCGCAGTACGCGCAATCTAAATTGATTTCTTATTTCCTATAAAAATCCCCAATTTATATTTCAGACTTGAATTCTTCGTAATATTTAAAGAAAAATGACCGGGCACTCAAAATTTTTCATTCGCAAATATGCGAAAAATAATTCAACGTTCTAAAATTGCGCACAGAACGTCTTTTTTCAAGTTACTGAACTTTTTTAAAGCTATTTAATCGCGGGTGAGTAGGAGACCAAGCCACTTACTAAAACTGCGTCTTCTAGAATCCAAATGTTTTGAAAACCTAATCCTCACACATGCAATCTAGGATTCTACGAAACTGCCTTTATAAAAGCAGCATTTGCTAACAAATGTTTTTTGTTTTAATCGGTTATTCGGCAATAACAATAACTGTATTAATAAAACATTTCAATAGTTAACTAAGGAATAATTCAAATATTAACCATTGACTTTTTCGAAAGTAATTATCTCAATTCAACCTATTTCATTTGTTTTGTTTACATTTCATTTATTGAGACTTGGTTTATGATCGATTTGAGTTTAGGAGAGTTTTTGTATTTCTCGTAAATTAATATTTTTCTGAAGATGGAAGATATCTCTCTCTCTCTCTCTCTCTCTCTCTCTCTCTCTCTCTATATATATATATATATATATATATATATATATATATATATTTATATATATATACAGGGTGTCCAACGAGACATTCACCGCCCCTCTAAAATCGTTTTTTGCAGCTAAATGAGAATTTTTATTAATATTGGTTTGAGAAAGAATCTCTTAATCTTGGTTTGAGAAAGGAAGATCTCTCTCTCTCTCTCTCTCTCTCTCTCTCTCTCTCTCTATATATATATATATATATATATATATATATATATATATATATATATATATATATATATATATATATATATATATATATATATATATATATATATATATACAGGGTGTCCAACGAGACATTCACCGCCCCTCTAAAATCGTTTTTTGCAGCTAAATGAGAATTTTTATTAATATTGGTTTGAGAAAGAATCTCTTAATCTTGGTTTGAGAAAGGAAGATATCTCTCTCTCTCTCTCTCTCTCTCTCTCTCTCTCTATATATATATATATATATATATATATATATATATATATACATATATATATTCAGCTACAATAGGCCATTACGGCCTCAGTGGCTTAAAAAAAAAAAAAAAATATATATATATATATATATATATGTACAGGGTGTCCAACGAGACGTTCACCCCCCCTCTAAAATCGTATTTTGCAGCTAAATGAGAATTTTCAATTTAATCATCATGGTTTTTTGCGAGAATCTCAAAAATAACGAATTTGCGCGTTGCGCACGTGCGCAATTAACATCAACTTCGATATTTTAAATGCGAAGCCCTATTATTTATTGCAGATTTGAATTCTACGTGAAAATTCATGAAGAAATGCCCCGTCAGTCAATTTTTTAGGTGAAAGCAAACGGGCGAGATTCCGCTCTAAAACATGTGAATTACTGAGTTTTTGAAGGTCAATTGACACTTGTAAAAATGATTTTGGAGTATTTATTTCGTGCTGAACCTCGTGATGGTGTTCATTTATTGATCTTTGCATCACCAACTTGGGGGAAACACCGAAAAACCCAAATTTTAGAACGCTTTGTGGTTTCTCGAAAGGTGTAAGAAATTTGCAATTCTTGTCAATTTTGCGGTGTTTTCCCAGGTTGGTGAATATTAATAAATGGACATCATTACGATGTTCAGCAAGAAAACATACTCCAAAATACTGTATTACAAGTATTAATTGAGTACCTTCAAAAACTCAGTATTTCAAATTGATAGCAGTTTTAGAGCGGAATGGCGCACTTTTGGAGAGGAATCGCGCCCGTTGGCGTGCACCTAAAAAATCGAGTGATGGGGCATTTCTTCGTGAAATTTTACGTAGAATTCAAATCTGCAATAAAAAATACGGGTTCTTGGTTAAAATAACGAAGTTTATGTCATTTTCGTCATTTTAGCGAATTTTTGAAGAAAATTAAGCTATTGCTCTCGCCTCAAAATTTGTAGAATGTTAATTTTTGAAAACATTTTATGCAGAAATCCGTTTCAGGCTATTCTGAATCATATTCTGAAGTTTAACGCATTTTTTTATGTATGTATGTATGTATGTGTCATTCCAGACGATAACTGTCCGTAGAATTGTGCTAGAAACTTCAAACAAATTTTAAAATGTGAAGGACACAAAACGAAAGTTCAAGTTTGTTGCCCAGCATGATCGGATTACATCTTCGGGTTGAAATTTTCAAAAATGTAGTCAAAAATTTCAAAATAGCCTGTTTTTTGCGTTTTGTTGTGCGAAATAATTTTTTCAGTATACTAACATGTGGTATATTCGGAATCAGCGTAAAATTTCCTATAAGAATATGTATCAAGTTTTCAAAAATTTCAAAGTTGAAAAATCAGTCAAAAATCGAAATAATGCCGTTCGCTAGTTGTAAAAATCGGTAATATTTGCATGAAACATTGTTTAAACAAAGTCCTCAATTGTCAAAACAAAGTAGCATAATATTGTACGATAATTTATGAAAATTCGCTCATACGATCGTGCTGAATGACTGGAACTTTTTGAGATTCTTGACAATAATCATGATGATTTTTAAAAAACTTCTCATTTAGCCGTAAAATAAAGATTTTAGAGGGGGGCACCCTGTATATATATACATATATCGGATTTCGACAAAGAACATTTTTTCGTTAAAATTTTTAGAGCCATTGCAATAGATCATTTTCTACTAAAATTTTCGAAGAATAAATATAACCTGCATACCCAGTGGTTATTTTAACCCTGCTCGCATCTGGAGGTGTAGAAGTGAAGAACAAGTTCTCGTGGGAGAGGGAGAAAATAACAGCGAGGGAAGGAAGGAGGTGGAGGACAAGGGGTGTAATGAAGCCTTGGGCGGCGAACTCCTCGAAGGGAGGGGAGGGTGGTAACCCGTGGGTAAGGGGGTGGGAACCCATGGGTAAGGGGTGGTAACCCGGCCGGGGGTGCGGTTGCTGCAGGGGAAACAGCCAGCTCTCGAGCTCAGCCTCGTTCTCCGCCGGGATCCTCGTATTGATCCCAGAGCTCACCGCCTTGGCGGGGGTGGCTGGCGGGGGGCGGCCGGGGGCGGCGAATGGGGGCGGCCGGGGGCCCTCTCAACTCCTGCTCGCTCCCATCTCTGCGCCACTACGAGTTTTTAGAGGTCAAAATAACTCCCACTACCGATCGATCTCGCGAATTTAAACTCCATTTCCTTCCCCTTGACCGGATCTTGTTTACGATGCTCCCTGGATAATTTGCAGAGTTTGCTATTTTCCATCCGAGGCAGATAAACACGTCAATTTATATGAGGCCATGCAGTTTATTAGGTACTAGCCTGGCTTTCTCGCACGCTTCGCTCGCTCGATGTGGCTGCTTGGATGCGATGGGATTTCACTGTTGAGTGGGACGTGTAGAATAATTGGAAACGGTAGATCACTAAGGGTGAATAAAGCGGGTGATTGGAAATGTGTAGGGGAGTCCATCCCGAGTCCTTATGAAAAAACCCGTTGAAACCCGCCGTGTGTGGAGGATATTGCTCGTTTCGCTAGCTCAGTGTGGGATGTATAGATGCGATGGGATGTATAGTCCATCCCCAAAAAACCCCGTTGAAATCTGACGTGTGTAGGGGATGTTGCTCGTTCCGCTCGCTGAGTGTGGGATGTATAGTCCATCCCCAAAAAACCCCGTTGAAATCTGACGTGTGTAGGGGATGTTGCTCGTTCCGCTCGCTGAGTGTGGGATGTATAGATGCGATGGGATGAATAGTCCATCCCGAGTTCGTAGGAAAAAACCCTTTGAAATCCGACGTGTGTAGGGGATGTTGCTCATTTTGCTCGCTGAGTGTGGGATGTATAGATGCGATGGGATGTATAGTCCATCCCGAGTTCGTAGGAAAAAACCCTTTGAAATCCGACGTGTGTAGGGGATGTTGCTCTTTTCGCTCGCTCAGTGTGGGATGTATAGATGCGAGGGGATGTATAGTCCATCCCCAAAAAACCCCGTTGAAATCTGACGTGTGTAGGGGATGTTGCTCGTTCCGCTCGCTGAGTGTGGGATGTATAGATGCGATGGGATGAATAGTCCATCCCGAGTTCGTAGGAAAAAACCCTTTGAAATCCGACGTGTGTAGGGGATGTTGCTCTTTTCGCTCGCTCAGTGTGGGATGTATAGATGCGAGGGGATGTATAGTCCATCCCCAAAAAACCCCGTTGAAATCTGACGTGTGTAGGGGATGTTGCTCGTTCCGCTCGCTGAGTGTGGGATGTATAGATGCGATGGGATGAATAGTCCATCCCGAGTTCGTAGGAAAAAACCCTTTGAAATCCGACGTGTGTAGGGGATGTTGCTCTTTTCGCTCGCTCAGTGTGGGATGTATAGATGCGAGGGGATGTATAGTCCATCCCCAAAAAACCCCGTTGAAATCTGACGTGTGTAGGGGATGTTGCTCGTTCCGCTCGCTGAGTGTGGGATGTATAGATGCGATGGGATGTATAGTCCATCCCGAGTTCGTAGGAAAAAACCCTTTGAAATCCGACGTGTGTAGGGGATGTTGCTCTTTTCGCTCGCTCAGTGTGGGATGTATAGATGCGATGGGATGTATAGTCCATCCCCAAAAACCCCGTTGAAATCCGACGTGTGTAGGGGATGTTGCTCGTTCCGCTCGCTGAGTGTGGGATGTATAGATGCGATGGGATGTATTCCATCCCGAGTCCGTAGGAAAAAACCCTTTGAAATCCGACGTGTGTAGGGGATGTTGCTCTTTTCGCTCGCTCAGTGTGGGATGTATAGATGCGAGGGGATGTATAGTCCATCCCGAGTCCTTAGGAAAAAACCCGTTGAAATCCGACGTGTGTAGAGGATGTTGCTCTTTTTGGTCCCTGAGTGTGGGATGTATAGATACGGTGGGATATATAGTCCATCCCAAGTCCGTATGAAAAAACCCGTTGAAATCCGACGTGTGTGGGGGATGTTGCTCGTTCCGTTCTATCAGTGTGGGATGTGTAGATACGATGGGATATATAGTCCATCCCAAGTCCGTATGAAAAGTTGAAATCCGACTTGTGTAGGCGATGTTGCTCATTTTGCTCGCTGAGTGTGGGATGTATAGATGCGATGGGATATATAGTCCATCCCGAGTCCGTAGGAAAAAAACCCGTTGAAATCCGACGTGTGTAGGGGATGTTGCTCGCTTCGCTTGCTTGGGGTGGGTTTTCTCTCTCGCTCGGAAACCATCGAGACCTACACCCCATGGTTCGGGTAGGGGTGGAAATTTTTAAAAATGCTTACAATCCCTTTCAATTGACAGTCCCAAGGGAATGGAAAAAAAATTAAATTTCAGGAAACGGGCAAATTGAAAATAATAAATTGCTGTATAATAATTTTCAGCATTCGATAAGTGGAACCACGAAAAAATGTTTGTTAAATGCTTGTATGGATTTGTTTTCCCCGTCAATTTCTCTGTTGGAAGTGACTTTCAAACACGAGGCCCTCCGCAATGTGTTTCAAAAGGTTGGAATGCAAAGTTCAGAGTACGTTTTGAAGGAATAGGAAGAGCGGTAGCTCGAAAACGAAACTTTTTGTTAACATTTTTGTTCATTAAAACTGGAAAGCACCATTTCATGCTTCGAAACTCGAATGGGTCTAAAATGGAACTTCAAGAACATTTTAAGATCAACCCAAGCAAAAACCGTCAACACTTACTGGGTATAAGGCGGAAAAAGAACAGCGGGGAACGAATTGTTTTTTGTTATTCCTCGCATATTTTTGCTGATTTCTCCGAGACGAAAGCATCTTTTGGCAATTTAGATGGTTCCATCGTGTTCTACGGGTCCGGGAACGTGACTTTGTTGCTGACATACGAAGTGCTCTCGATCATATTTTAACGTGGCAGCGGATAGAAGATCAAGCGCTCTTAAAAGCCCCCCCCCCCCTTCTCACCAGTCATCCAGACCACCAAACTATATACACTCATTCTGATCAACTTTTCCTCATACTTGTATCGCCTACATCATTTATCAACGGTAACTACCATCATAACAGGAACTTTTGCGCTGATTCCGAATATACCCCATTTCCCTATACCTGCCTAAAACAGCTTCTTCGACCCAAGGAATCGAGTTTTGTCAAATTTTCTCTAACTTTTTTACCTTTGGAACGACTTTCTTTTTCCTCAAGAAAGAAAAGTTTGGAGGAAGGAATTCTGCATCGAGTGAGGCCACGGCTACCTACTTACCTATAATTGTAACATAGACGGTTGTTCAGCCGCAGTCTTCTACTTTCGAATTCAAGCAGGGTTTAAAGTTGCATGATGGTCAACTATTCAACATCTATATCTATACTATTTTATAAGAATGAAACTCCGTCTGTTTTTCGTCTCTATGCACAGCCGAACGGCTGAGTGGGGGAGTCTAAGAGTGAGGGGATCTTCTTGGATTCTTCCGAAAAGGGGCATAAAGCGATATTAAAATTTTCTACTCAAAACCTAACCATTGGCTGGAGGACCACATGATGGATGGATGGCCACATTAAAATTTGATCGAAAGCACTTCGTATTTCAGCGACAATGTTACGTTTCTGGACCCGTAGAACAATGGGGTGCCATAAAAATTTCCGAAAGATGCTGTCTTCCCAGAGAAATCAGCGTGAATATGCGGGAAATGACAAAAACCATTTGTTCCCCGCAATGTTGTTTTCCGCCTTAGAGCCAGTAAATGTCACGGTTTTCGCTCAAGTTGGTCTTAAAATGTTCGCTGGAGTTCCGATTCGGTCCCATGCGAGATTCGAGACATGAAATTGTGTTTCTCAATTGTACTGAACGAAATGTAGTGAACGGTTTTCTAGCTACCGCTCTTCCTTATTCCGTCGAAACGTAGTTATCTGATCATTACCTCCGAACTACTTGATCTCGGCTCCCTGAAACACGGGGAAAAGTATTGCAATAATGGCCTGCTTTTAGAAAAATAGACGGGGAAAACAAATACGTACAAACATTTAACATCCGACAGTTCTGTTAGTACTGAAATGTTCTTAAAACTAAACTTTTCGTGGTTCCACATAAAGTGCCGCGTTTGATTGTCATTTCCAAAAGAAAAACTCGGCGCTCCGCGCCTCGCCAGGGGGCAAGCCCCCTGGACCCCCGGTTACCTCTATTTACATACTTCGGACGAAATTATTGAAACACAGAATGTGTTTGCGTTGTCGCGCAACCAAGTGACAACCAAACAAGCGTCATTGTTTACTATTCATTTATAACATCAATTTATATAGTTATAGTATGAAACTACGAAAAAAAATACGAAATAAATTCGTGATAAATCAAGAGCGATTTATCAAGTAAATGTCCTAAAGAGGCTACATACGAAATTACAGCTTCCTAGAGTGTAAAGTATAGAAATTAGCTTTAAAAGCCACTCATCTGATCCGGACCCTGGACATCGTCAAGTAAATGTCCTAAAGAGGCTACATACGAAATTACAGCTTCCTAGAGTGTAAAGCATAGAAATTAGCTTTAAGAGCCACACATCTGATCCGGACCATGAGCATCGTCAAGTAAATGTCCTAAAGAGGCTACATACGAAATTACAGCTTCCTAGAGTGTAAAGCATAGAAATTAGCTTTAAGAGCCACACATCTGATCCGGACCCTGAGCATCGTCAAGTAAATGTCCTAAAGAGGCTACAAACGAAATTACAGCTTCCTAGAGTGTAAAGTATAGAAATTACCTATTCAAATTATTTAACCTCCGCTTCACAAATCAAACCGTTTTCGTAATACTCAGATCACCTGCTATGAATCAAATCATCGAAACACAAGCTCAATGAAATCATCAGAAATTAACAAGCGGTTGCAATCATGTTCACAATATCAATTATTGAGAATGATCACCTGTGTGTAAACAATTATTTATATAACCATGCTCATAACTCAGTTTGTTGGACAAGCACTTCGCAGTAGTTAACATAATATTGTTGGATAAATCGAGAGCTTTCGAACGAATGGTCAACGAATTTTGTGGGATGAAAAACGACGAAGTACCATTTCCCTAGCAACGACTCGGTTGTACGTGAAAATCATCCGTCACACATTTCGTTACCATCCCGCGTTCCATTTTCGGCTAGTTAGTCCATGGCTAAAACACATTCTGTGTTAAAACTTCTGAAGTTGGGTGGGCAGTATAACTTTTTCACATAGAAATGCAGCAAATTATTACACAGCAATTTATTTTGCCCCTTTTATAAGATTTATTAATTTGTTTTCCATTCCTTTGGGATTGTTTATTGAAAAGGATTGTAAGCAATTTTCAAGTGAGTTTATGATAATTTCCATTCCCGTGTGATGGGTACGGGTGGTTCCTCTCTCGATTCTTGCAAATGCTATACCTTGCGGTGGTTCCTGGGCGATAAACTTTCAGGATATCCTCTGGGTGCAGCAGGTTAATCGCCTCTGCCCTTTGAAGGGGTAACTACTCCATTTCCATCACCTCCTTGTCATACCCGTGAGTTTGTCTAACTGTGTGAATGTGAATATGAATATAAGTATACTGGGAGTTTCGCACATGGTGAACCAAATTAATAAAACAAGACTAAAATTGGAGTGGAATACCGCCAACCGCACCTTTCTATTTCAATCCGTTCCCGATATATGATTTTGTTAAAGTTTCTCATGATAAAACCACGTTTTTTGTCATAAAAACTCACGTTCCTCCATAAAACAACATTTTTCAACTTTTGACCACATTCCTTCTGTAGGTGCTATTATTTTTGGGAATTGCATTCCTATAAATGTTACGGTTATTTTCAAGTTAAGTTCTGGTGTCAATTTTTCTTGTATCCAACTATATTTTTTAACGGGCCGTTATATATTTCTTTGCTTAGTTACTTAGGCACCTGCTAATATCTAACTTCACTATACTAATGAAAAAATAACAAAGAAATTTATTAGAAAATTTAAACATGAGTCTGAAAAGTAATACTAATAATCTGTTTTATTTGTAAAGGTTTGAAAGGCAGTACAAAAGTCAGAAGTAATACAAAAATATAGAAATAATACAAAAACAATACGAAAATAACGACTAAAACAAGAATGAAATAAATAGATAAGTCAGATGCAAATAAAAAAAATTAATTCAACTATGACTAGGGACCAACTTTCAACCACTTCACATGCTGGTACTCGTCCAGAGAATAAAGTGCAGCTTGTAGTAGCGAGTCTTTCACCACCCTACAGAATGGGCGGTAAACTAAAGGCGAATGTGTACGCGAATCTATTTCAAAGAGCTGTTTCCACTCAGTTGCGACGAACATGCCGAACAGGAAGGTCGTTAAATCGATTTCGACGGTTAGGCCATCATCAGTAACAAACAATAACTAACAATATAACTAACAAACAATAAGGAAGGTCGTGATAGCTGGTGCTGCTTTTATTTATATGTGTTTACTAACTGAAGACCGGAAATGGTGGAAAACTAAATTGTATAAAAGAAGATCTTCTTTACTTGTGGAACTAAAATCTCAGGAAATAAGTGGCCAATATAAAAACTTTACCCGGATGTCGCTTACAGATTTTGAATATTAGCCAACAATCATTGCGCCTAAAATATCCAGACAGGATACTATAATGAGATCTGCAATATCGCCGCGAGATAGACTGGCTCTAACACTAAGATTTTTGGCTACAGGAGATTCATATACAAGCCTTCAATACACCTTCAGAAATTCAAAACAGCCAATCCCTTCGATTGTACCAGAAGTTTGTGACGCGATTATACAAGCATTGAAAGAAAACATCACTCCAAGCATCGTTTTTCAGATGTTTTTTAAAGTAATCCGGATTTTGGGATCCCAAATAACAGGTTTTTCTTTATACAGACAGATAAGTTCAAGCGATTGTTCGTCAGTCCACATCATGAACGTACACACGACACAACCGTCACGAACGACGTCCAAACGACCTCTGCGAGCGCCTTTGTGTTTGCGGGAAAAACCGACTCGTCCCGGATCAGCCCGAGCACCGATGCGAGCGTTACATGTAATGCTCGTAGTGCCGCCCACACGGAGAGTTCGCGTTACATTACATGGTGGATTACATTACACGTTACACTCGTCTGGACCCGCCTTAGGGCCATGTCATACGAGCGCTATTGCCGTCGCGCTGATGCCGTCGAGATAGCGCCGGAAAAAGTACATGTCATACGTGACGGCAAATGCGTCGCGTTGATGCCGTCCCGCCAACGCCAGGTGCCTGTCATAGAAAGCGTCTTCCGGGCGCATTTGCCGTCGCGGCAATTATGTTATTAGTGTTCCAGTTGTTCTGCCAGTGCTCACGCGGCAAATGCGTCGTGCTAGCGCTAACGCTCCGTATGACAGGGTCCCGGCGTCACGTGCGCCGCGTCGCTAACGCGACCGTCTGCGTTAGCAGCGCCCAGCGTCCGGCTAACGCGGACTCGCCGACGGCATTAGCGTCCGTATGACATGCTCCATAAGAACCCCTTTGCCGGGTTGGAGCGTTTTTAACGCGACGCTATCAGCGCGACGGCAATAGCGCTCGTATGACATGGCCCTTAAGGTCGCGGATTAATGGCGGCAACGAGTTGAACAGTCTTGCACCAACCTGCATGGGGCTGCAATTCAGGGAAACACTAAGACGGGTAAAAGGCGGGCATTAATTGAAGGGCTTTGGGTACAAAGGGCGTAAGTGCCATAAATCCCAAAAAAAGTTATCGCTGTTTCAATTTTAATTTGTTTGTCATTCTCACAATATGCGTTCTAAAGAGATGATTTTTTTTTTAAATTGAATATTGCTGAAATACGTCTTATTTGTGCGTTGGATTTGTTCATAACGATCTTCCCAAGATTAAAAAAAAAAAAAAAAAGATTTTGTTCACAATCCTATGACAACGGCCTAAGTGCCACCTCTGTTTACCACCTGCCTAAGTGCCATACCCACCTAATTCTTCAAGTTTTCTTCAAGTGAACGGTTTTAAAAACATTGCTAATCTAAACATTGCTAATCTTTTTTCACATAGGAAGGTATCTAACCGAGTTCTTAGGGGAATCAGAAGAAAAAAGATGTTCTCACGAAAGTGATCTGCAGTTCCAGTATAACTTTTTATTAACAAAATTCAAAACCCAGTAAAGTCTGTAGTTCAGTATAACTTTTCATCAGTGAAATTTAAAACTATATCTCATTATTCCTTTGACTGGAATGGAAACTCCCATTTAAGTAGGTAACATTTTCTTTTAAGTACGAACTACATATTTTTCAAGTAATCTAAAGTAAGATAGGTATATCTTTGGTATAGGTATATTACATTATAACAAGCCATCTTGAAACGTGACTAGAACTCAACAATGCAATATTACATTATGCTAACTTTTCCAAGTAAAATTTTTTGTGGGCCTCGTCCGGTAGGTAGTCAGTCATGCTAAGTAAATCGTTCTTCTTGTCGCCGGAGATCCTATTGCAATGTTCAATGGAAGATAGGCCGAGACCTCTTCTTTCAAGTCCTTCCATTCAAACTTGTAAACAGTAAAAACTAAACATGAAACTAAAACGAACAACCAACTAACTGTAAACCACGAGAAACAACGAGAATGACAAACATAACCGGACATTGAAGGTTACAAACGCACAGTGTTGCACCGTGGCACTTACGCCCTTCCTACTGAAAATGCCTCATGGACTTAGGTAGTACGGAAAAACGGTGAATTTTGGACGGAGGACGTTGGTAACACTGCGACCTGGCGGTTTATTTAAAAATGATTGGTGCATAAGCCCTTTCTAGAAAAATAGCTAGTGGTATATAGGTCCAGAAAAAATTATAATATGGAAAAATTCGATATTGGCACTTACGCCCTTTGTACCCAAAGCCTTTCAATTTTTTTTACTTCTAGTACTATAGTCGTGGAAGTGTGAAGTACTTGCGAAGATAAAAACGTCTGACTTTACGTACTTGAGGACTGTCAATACGTTCATACTTGGTACAGTCAGGATTCGAAACCGGGCGAAAGATTCCCAGCAGGATTCACTCCAAGTGAGACCACACATGATCCTAACAGCCCTCTTTAGGAGCCTGAAAATCTCTACATGGCTCGAGTTGCCCCATAGTATCAATCCATATTATGCAACTCTGCTGGCAAAGCAAGAGAAATAAACTGTTCTCAAGACGTCGCTCGACATAACCTTGGACAGTCGTCGAATCCTGAAAACGACGGAGGCCAGCTCGGGAACCTTCCACGTGATATTTCCAAGATAAACGATTATCGATCATGAGGCCAAGGAAATTAACCGAGTGGTCGAGGCGACGGTTCAAGCCAAATTCCAATTAATATTGAAAAGTAATTGCAAGTACAAGTTCTCAAAAGTACTTGTACTTCAAATTGCAGTGGCAAGTACAATTACAAGTACTTTGTAATATATTAGCCAAGACAAGTTCAAGTAATAGTACTTGCCAATTATTTGTTTCAAGTACAAGTACACGAGTACTTGTACTTGTGAAATCAGCAAGTAAAAAGAACTTGTACATGTTAAGAAAAAAAACGGGATAGTGAAAAAACGTCTATTTCCAAGAAAAATAAAGAATTATAATGTTAAATCGATTTCGACGGTTAGGCCATCAGGTGAAGGTTTCTGATAAAATAGGCAAAATTCTATCATCAAGGGGTTACAAAGTGGGTTTTAAAACTGGAAATAATCTTAGAGCATTACTAGGTTCCGTTAAAGATAAAATTAATGTTCAGGATAAAAGTGGGGTTTATAAATTAATATGTTCTTGCAGCTACGAACATTGCGGTCAAACTGGTAGGAAATTCAGGGAGAGAATAGAAGAGCATCAGGAGGATTTCAGGGAAAATAAGGGTAGATCTACATTTGCAAAATATCTTCAGAAATCCAATCATAATTACAATTTTGATTTGATTGATAGACAGTTCGTAGAATTTCTTCATTTTTGTCCAAAGGGAGGTATGTTTCATGTACTTGAAAATTCGAAATTATCAAAAGTGACAGATCTGGTAAATGTTTAAATGTGGATATCTCTCAATGTATTGATGACGATAAGTCTATTTCTATAAACCTTGGAACTATCCCTTCAAACTGTTGAAACCAGTACTTCTCCCTCTCCATTCACTTCATCTGATTAGCTATAATCCCCCTTCACTTTGGTTGCACTTAATTGGTTGTACCTCTAGCCCCCTTTGTCTTCTCGACCAATGGGATTCGATCTCCCTTCACCTGTGACTATATAAGCTGTATCCTTTCTAAAGTGTATTCAGTTATTGTTTGTTACTGATGATGGCCTAACCGTCGAAATCAATATAACATTGTAACTCTTCATTTTTCGTGGAGATAGACAACGTTTTTTCACTAACTTCCGTTTTAAAATAGGTTTCCACAACATCGTCGCGAGTGATTTAGTTTGTACATGTAATTGTACTTTAAGCATCGCAAGTACCACCCCTTTCCCTGTAGAAAATGTAAGTTTTAACGGTAATAATTGAAATTAAACTTCGAGATGATCTTCATGTCATGACATGAAATGTCATGTCATTCAAGTCGTAATGCTGCTGGGTTAGGAATATCATCTGTAACTTCGAGATGATCTTCACGTTTCACTTTGTTCTTCAGTGATGGGGAGATCCCCAATACCCGATCAGGAAAAATTGCACAGGGTCAAGCACCATTTGAATCTTTCAAGGGTCTCGGAAGACATCCTAAATCTCTCGTTAAACTCAAAAATACCCACAAAATGAGCGTTTATTTGTGGCCGAAAAAATCGTTGGCGTCTTCTACACTGAATGCTTCTTTCTTGTCTGTATTCTACAGCAGAAGATGATTCCCACATATGAAACACTGAAAAATTGTCAACTCACAATGCAGGAAAATAACAAGTTTACAGGTTTACGGACGTAGGTTCAAAATCGGCCATTTTTTACAACTGTAAAACAGTGACTTGTTCAAAATGATGGGGAAACTCTTGTAACTTTTCCAAATTCGCCTGTACACTTGTTAATTTTCACTGTGCATTACAATCTACACTTGTACCTTAATGAAACTCTTACACACTTCACTTGTTGCTTTATGAAATAGGCCCCAGGAGTTCATCTAATCCCGTAGCTTCTATAGGTAATGACAGGATTTCTTCTACCCTCATATCGAACAATTTAATCCACTCTCTTCCTAGGATTGGTGGTACGTTCCCCTCAATTACATATAACTGTCCCATGTAGGTTTGATTTGTATATTGAATTTGTACAAAACATTCTCCCGCATACGTTTTCAGCGACTTATTACAGTTTTTGATAATCATACCAAGAGATTGACGTCAAAGCTGCTCCCGTATCCAACTCCATAGCTATTGGTTTGCTTTCTATTTGTAACTGAGCCATGAATTCTTCTGTTCCAATGGTTGTCATAAGGTTTACTTGGTGTGGTTTCTCGTCCTTCGCACATTCATGGCCTGATGGGTTTTTCTTTATATCCCTCTTTCTGCTGACACACACCTTAGCCAAATGTCCTGTTTCATAACAGACTGAACAGATTGTCTCTTTGTGTTTACACTTATTAGCTCTGCACCGCTCATCCCCGCACCTAAAACAGCATCCTTTCAGTGACTCAAAGTTGTTTTTATGATACTTTTGATATTTTACAGGTTCCTTTGAGCGAACGGCAAGTATTGGTTCATATTTTGTTGGTTGAATCACCTTAATTTCTTCCTTAGATAGCTCCACTATTTTGGCTTGCTCTACTACGTCTTTAAATTTCAATTTTTTCCGAATTGTAACAGTTCAGTTCTTGTGACGTTATCACTGAGCACTCTAATAAACTGAGCTCTAAGAAATATTTCTGCAATACTTGTTTCACAGTTGCATTTGAAATTGCAATGAGCACTAAGTGTCTTTAATTTCGCAGCGAAATCGGCCACTGTTTCGATTGATTCCTGAACGCTGCTTAGGAATTTGTGTTGTTCCCACTCACTCGGTTTCGGGTCCAATAGTTCCTGGAGTAGATCAGACATTTCTCCATTACTCTTTTCTTTTGGTTCTTCAGGTGCTACCATGTCGTATAGCTTTTCATGTACGTCTGGAGGTAACGCGTTTCATAATATTTTTATCATGAGTTGAGGATCATCTGTGGAATTTTATATTCTATATAGGAATTTAAACGATTTTTGAAGTTTCTTGAAGTTTCGATTGCTGGATCAAATGGGGCCAGACTAATTCCCGAAATTCCATGAGGAAACCATTTCTTGTTCTTTCCTATCTGCTATTGCCTGACCTTACTCCAATCTATGTATTCGTACCTTGGTATATAGGACCTAGTGTCCAATACTCCTCCAAATCACGTTCTTTAAAGTTGCCTTCAATTTCTTCTTGTAGCTTCTCAAAACGATCATTGTCCTTACTCAAAGACTCTAACTTTGCCTTCAGCACATTTAAAAGAATGAATTTTTTGAATTGAGTTTAAAAGAAACCGTCCAAAATTTTGAAAAATGGGCAAAACAAGTCTTTCTTTTATTGATACGTATGAAGGCTTCATTTTCGACTCATCATGTGGCATAGATTTGTTCAGTGTTAATTATCTTTCGTGATTAACTTTTTTTGTTTTTCATTTCAATAGAAAAGTTAGGAATTGAGCGATTTTTCCACAATCCAAACGTATGTATCTCAAAAACTAGAGCTGATACTAAAAAACGAGTTTCAACGAGTTTCTGTTTCGTAGAAAAACCCCAGAAACAGTTTTCTTTCTTTTTCGACGAGGAAATTTGATTTTGTCTAGCTAGATTGGGTTTTTGAACCACTGTGCTTCGTAGTCCGTCTTTCCTTCGGTCTCTTCTCACGTGGATTTAGAGCCCGCCCGAATAAATCCTTTCCTTGATGCCACCGTCGCCATAAAAACTAACACAGGTAGGAATTCAATATATTATGATGGTATGTGCTGCATTAAATTTTGTTCCGGTGTTTTGCCAGCCGCCAATTGATTTCCGCTGTTTGTATGTGACATTCGGTTCGGGATCGACGAAATTATATTTAACATCAACAGTGAAATGCTCATAACCGTAACAATACGATTGATTTACGTTAACCACTCGTCTGAAATGATCGCATTGCCGGGACGAACAAATTGTTCAATAACGAGTATAAAGTACGAGTACAAAGCCTACGTGGATCGCTACACCAAGCCACGACATTGGGCTCAGCCATAACTTTTATGTGGGTACCGAGCCATGGGGGTATTCATGGCAATGAGTGTCCAAGTCATTGGTGATAACTCCATTGATCTCTATACGCATAGAGGATCAAATCTCGTACATGCAACATAAAGCCAATTCTATCGGGCATGAGCTTTCGCAGGGTGAGGTCAGTGGTCTGCGTCGTGTCCTTCAGGATTTGAGCCCGGTGGGCCCTTTCGTTACCCTACTTCCAAGGAGGGATCCAATAGCGGTCAACCGGGTTACCACTGGCCATACCCATCTTACTCACAGACACCTGCTTAGTGCAGAATCTCGAGATATTGTGTGTGGGAAGTGTGGGGGTGATCTGTCCATCCGCCACTTTCTGTAGGACTGCCCAGCCCTTGTGGACCTCCGGGTCCAGCATCAGCCCCCTCAGTGGGTTGATGTATTATCTGAACCAGACAAGGTCCGATCCCTGTTGTTGTACCTGAGAGCCACTGAGCTCTAATACGAACTGTGATATCTGATCTGTGATATATTTATATAGTCAATGTATTATTTCACTTCTTGCTGATTGTATATAGTAGCATGTATATAGTTATTAGCCTATTTTACATCTAGTCTTATTTGTATTACTTTATTTTTGTGGTTTTTAACCCACTTTGGGGACTAAACAGTGGTCATCACTGTACCCCTCATTTTCCCCCCCTCTGAGTTGCCTGTGGAGTCTATGATGGCGCTCCTTTTTAGACAAGGATGCCAACATGGCTCCCCTTAGAATCGTGCCACTTCCAGTGTCTCGTTAGACACCTTGTTCATTGCCACTAATGACCCTTCTGGTTGAGGTGCGGCTTAAACCTTAATAAAATAAAATAACGAGTATCAATTGGGCCGCTATTCCTACCACTATCAACTCATGTCGAAGATATTGTCGCCTACTGGCCTACAGAAAAAGGTAACAACTATTTCTTCCATCGTCTCTCCACAGATAATTTTCTGAATTTGCTAACACACAACAGACTAGATCCAGTTTTTAATCAAAAACTAAGAAAAAAATTAAAAGTACTCAGCCATGCACCATGGTTAATTAAGCATGAGTTAATTTTCAAAGATAAGTTGTGGATGAAATAAAATTAGGCACATGAATTGTTGGAGCCAGTGGGGTAGCTGCTTGTAAGTAGGTACTCAGGGAGTCCCTACCTACATGTAACTATTACTGGTTATCCTAGGTGATCTGAATTAATTGATGTTGATAGGTAGTTTCGAAGGACCACCCCCTTTTTAATCTAGGGAGAACAGATATGTAAGAAAGTGATAAGAGAGTTCAGATGTGAAAAGGTGATAAGAGCCAGTAAAAGTGGTAGACTTAGAAAAATAAGTAATATGTATTCAGAAATACCACATGCTGAAGAAGATGCAGATAACAGGTAGAAATTGATAAGAAATTGGTGCTACCTATCTACCTACTCTTAATAAGTGGCCACTGTGAAAAGATAAACAGAGATTGTAAGATTGTTGCTTTAATGAAAGTTACTGTTCTTATTTATACTGGTGAAGATGAAAGTCTATAAGATGAAAAAATTTACAGATGAAAGATCCTTGTCGTGTAGATACATGCGTAGGTGTGTGTCCCATATAGCAACAGGTTGCAGTGATGAAGAGGGGAGGTGCAGTTCATGCAAAATTGTAGATATTTAATTACCCAACTTTCAAGAGATCCCAGAAGGGCGTGAGTATCCTTGTCCTTTACCTGGTGAAGGCTTGATTACCAGAAAGGAGAATAAATGTGATGTGGGATCCAACGTCAGGAGCCAAGAACCCATCCAGGTTGATATGTTTCAGAGAAACCAGGTGCCAAAGCCGGTGTGGAGCATGCCGTGAGCGGTGAGGTATGAAGCGAACGATAAATACGATAAAGCTAGCGCTAGCACTGATTGTTACAAGGTTGTGCAATATAGGTGATTGCTACAACAGATCGCGACGTCGCGGATACGAGAAAACAAACAGGTACATTGGAGAATTAGACATTTTTTAAAGTTGAAAGGCAAGAGGCAAAACGAGAGGTCTGGTAGTTGGTGTAACACAAAAAAGCTGACGATGGCTGTGGTGACGTCACGATTCAGCCCAAACCCAACTTAGGAACAATCACGCACTGATCGCTGATGTTATTATTAAGTTGCACAGCATTACATAATAATATAAAGAAAATATACATGCATTGGCATTTATGCTTAAGAGCATTAGAAGAAAGATATTGAAAGAAACAACCATGCATAGAGAAGAGATACAATGGAAGTGAAGGTAGCACGTCAGACATTGGCTCGAAAGTACAGGTATCCTTATACACCCATGCCTAATCAGTACCCACTTTGATAAGAATCAGTGATAAATACAATAATAATGGTTTTGTGCAGTTAGTGCGGTTTTCGTGAGTTTAGTGCAGTGCATTTAGGATATTTTCTCCCTTTTTCCTGAAGTAAGTCGAAAATACGATTCAGGCGTAAACATGAATTCTGATCATTGAGACCAACCATGTCCGTAATAGAACCGAGGGGACAGCCGTGTGACGAGATCGCAAAGAAAATTTTAGGACACGCACCACAACTCGAAAACTACAACATTTTATTCAATTATGGGCATTTTCCATCTAAAATCGATTTTTCTCACATATTTATGAATCTTAGAGATCTGAGGGTGGTCGCAATCGACACAACTCTGAGAAATACTTTGACTGTGACACCCCACAAGCCCTGTTGTAAGAAAAATGAAAATTTTCGGCCACTAAATTGTAAATTTTAACCTGAAATTCAGGCGCGATCGGGCTGGCCAACGAACTCTACCTGTCTTTTGCCAAGACAGATTTTTCGGCTTTGGAACGAAATTTTCACGCCGTATTTTAATGGGGTTATCCGAGAGTTTTTGTTCTTCCCGTACAAGTTTCCCCCGTTGACGCTTAGCGTCTATAGCAAGCAACTGCAGATGCTAGCCATTCGCATATTTCTAAATGTATTTTAACACGTATGTATGCGAATAACCAAACGCTATCGTCACGCTCAAGTCCCTTAAGTATTTCAATGTCAACGGTTCTCGAATTCGAAAAGAAGACGAATAGAAGACTTAATTCATTTTACTGTCTGCTTCATCAGCTATCAACACAGCCATGAAATAGCTAGGTTCGAGTACCTAATTGTTATAACAGACCTACGACATGGGAAAAAATCTTTTTCGCCAACACCCATATCTCGTCAAATACATCAGTCTAAACACCAAAGTTAAGCAACGTCGGGCTTGGTTACCACTTGGATGGGTGACCGTACGGGAGCGCTGCGAATACGGCATCTTTCTTATTTTTGTCTCATCAGTCAATTTTTCATCAACCTACATCATGTTTACTTAATCAAGCCTCGTAGTATAGGTCGTTTTGAGTGCCTTCCCTGCTATATCAAAATGTCATTTCCAAGATTTGAGTAGGTACCCTGCAAAAAAATCGACTACCAACCTACTTAATTTGTTATTGAACTGACAACAGCTGTTATATACAAATTTATTATTTAAACACAAACCTGCTCGTAGTCTGAATCTATACGTTGGCAGATACAATTTTGTGGTACGAAATGTACATGCAAATACCTTCAAAGAACAGTTACCTACTTTAAAATCGGAAAAGTATCGACAACTGCATTCACTCCCAAGTAGGTGTCGGACGAAGTAGTTATTTTTTTCACGTAATCAACGGATTTTGATTTAATAGTACAATTATATTTATCATAGGTTTTAAGTTTTTTAGTTTGGGATTTTGTTAGACGGGATTCCAACGAAAACATTTTTCCCGCGTGCGTAAGTAGGCCCCATTCCGGTACACACCGTGGTTCTACGCGCATGCGCAGTTGGTATTTCAGTAGAAAGAATAGAAGCTTCTATTGTCTGGACATACACGATATATATATATAATTTAGACATTAAAATCTAGGATTGTGTTCTTTGGTATATGAAATGGATTTGATGGGAACCCCCCCCCCCACATTTAAAATTTGTGAATGGTCTAAATAGCTCATTTTTTCTTTGAAAATTTGATAATTACAAGGTGTTAATTAAATGATTAAATTTGATAATAATGGATACAACTTATAAAAAAGAATGTAAAATACTAAAACAAACGAAGACATAAATAAAGGCGTATTTATAGACTTTCATCAGGCCAAGTTGTGGGAGTGGCGAGGACCAGTGACCCCCCCGCTGTCAACCTCGTTCTCTCGATCGCAAGTTTCCCGTCGTCTCCAAACCGATATTGATCGGTTATTAATAACAAACCAGCCCACTTTAGGAGAATTATGAGTAAGGAGTTGTACTCCATTGTTTCGACGTTATATTTTAACTTCGATTACGTCTTTGCGGAGACCCGCTTGCCGAGAATTGTCGTCTAACAGCGACACGTAACAGCAAAACAAAACAATGGCACGTGACAACGACAATGACAAGAAGGCTAGTGTTACGGTTCCCTTTGATCCCCGGAGCTTATTTCTTTGCCATTCGACCCATAAAGCTAAAATTTGAAATTTAGGCGAAAAAACGTATTATACACTCATTCTTTAGTCACACAAGACAGACACACAAACAGTCACACAAACACAGAATGGTTTTTAGCCTTGGCATCTCCAACCGAAAACAAAACTTTTTGTGTTAACGAAAATGTGTTGCGTTTTTGTGTGGAGAAAATTTGTTGACCATTCGTTCCAAAGCTCTCGATTTATCCAACCATATTATGTTAACTACTGCGAAGTGCGTGGCCAAAGAGCTGAGTTATGAGCATGGTTATATTTATGAATAAATTGTTTACACTCAGGTGATCATTCTCAATAATTGATATTGTTAACATGATTGAAACGGCTTGTTAATTTCTGATAATTCATGTTATGTGAATAAATGAAAGCTTATGACGAGAAGAGGGGGGGGGGGGGGCTGTAACATATGCATTTTTCGTGTGAGGGCTCAAACGAAAGCCAATGACGAGGAGGTTTCAAATATGGCGATGTTGATAAATAAATCAAACTGACTAGACATCTAGTGATAAGATACACCGCAAAACCTGAGTCATTCTTATATGCGGGTTTCACGGGTTTATGAGAAACGCGTGAGCTAAAACACATTCAGTGTTTCAATAATTAATTTCATTCGAAGTATATAAATAGTGGTAACCGGGGGTCACCCACCGTTTTTTTTTTTTTTTTTTTTTTTTTTTAAACCTTTCCAGCGATCAAGTTTATCAATGAAAAAATTCATTCTTTCATCCTCTACTGTTTGAGTTTTGGTTGTGAACTAGTTTACGATCAGTTTAGGGCGTTGGTGCTGGAACAAACCTTCCTATTTCAAGCGGAAAGCTGGTAGGGGTACTAGTAGGAAGGTAATGACTCATACACTGACAGTGTGAATGCCGAGAATGCCATTTGGACACCTCGAAGTTGTACTCTGCGAAAACCAGAGCCCGATTTCGAGCCTTGATAAACACCATTCTGAAAGGTTCTTTTGAAGCAAGGTATTCTCAGAAGAGTTCGTTCCAGACGTTCTGACTCATATCAAATGAGAAGCCTTGAACTTGAAACTTTTTCACTTTCTTTTCCACTTTATTTTTGGCTTTGGTAAAACCCTTACAGCCGTTACATATAAATAAATAAAGAAATATATATATATATAACAAATCAATTAATAAAAAAGTTCCAGTCATGCAGCATGATCGTATGAGCGAATTTTCATAAACTATCTATCGTACTATAGTATGTTAAATTGCATTGAAATTGGAGCAATTTTAGTTGACAGAAATGGTTAAAAACCAATTTTATGGAAAAAAAACTTATTCTAAATAAAATTCCACTGATTCAAAAGGGATTTTTGATTTTTAATTTTTTTTGCAGCTTAATAGGTATTTTAGCAAATTTTAATAACATTTAAGTACGTTTTTCATCATAATTTTGAGCAAAAATTCTTAATGTCCTAGTTAATCGTTGAAAATTTAGTTTTGACTAAAATTCTGCAAAAAAATAGAAATTTAACGATTTTTGGCCGTTTTTAGCCATTTTTAGTGATTTTTTGGGTACATTTTTCGAAATTTGACCAATTTAATGTGCTCAAAAATTGTTGTCCAACAAACTCATCCTTCCTTTTGAAATGATTGATTTTTTGGCGAAACAACGAAGTTTTTACCTCAATTCTATCGAGAGTTATCTCCTGGAATGACACATACATATATATATATACATATATATACATATATATATATATATACATATATATATATATATATATATATACATATAAAAAAGCGTTAACATCCAGGAATCATTTCAGAATCCCTCAAAACAGATTTCGATGAAGAAAATTTTTATTTTAAAATTTTTGGAGCCATTGCAATAGCTTTATTTTCTAAGAAAATTCGCTAATACATCTCCAAAAGGAAACATTCATTCTTCTTACACTTTTCAATTTAAAAGTTTAAAAGTCAGTAACTGAATTGTGCACAGTTACTGTATTCTTTTGCCAAAAAGGAGTCCAAGTTGAATGGTAGTGACTTATCATGCACCACAACAGTGACTTGTCATGACTTATGTGATGTGCTGTTACACAACGTCACTATGGCTCCTGTTACACAACGTCACTATGGCTCCTGTTACACAACGTCACTATGGCTCTCCTAAGCTCCTTTGGGGATTGGTGTGGATAGATTTCTGGTGTTTTGAGGTTAACTTTGTTTGGCTAGAGTCGACTATCTCGTTTCCTGGTGCTCCACTTAGACCTTCTAACCAGCAAAACACTGCTTTAGTTCCCCAATCTTTTACCTACTGGAGGTTGATATGCATATTTCTTTCAATTGGAGATATTTGTGTTGTGGACACAGGGATTCGAGTTTTGACATTGCACTAAAAACCTTCCCGAATCCTCCCCCTCCCCCATGCACCCTGCCATGGTGTTGTACGAGACCTTAAGGGCCGAGGCGAAATGTGAACGTACGTTCTTGTTTATTCTTAGGAATGCATACGATTTCGTTTGTATTGCGCAAGTAATCTATAGACGCTTTCGTTGTAATGAATACGATTAAGTGCAGAAGTTTAACTGTATTTGCAAATGGTTTAAATATATTTTTAAAGGGTTTAAAAAATTGTGTGATTGGTAGAAATACATTTGCGAATGATATATAAGTATTTTAGAAGACAGGGGGCGTTAGGATCGACAAAGGTTTCCTACTCTACCAGCTGCCTGGCTGAGCTTTGGGGGTGGTTGTGAGGGGTTGGAGGAGGGGTGGTGAGGGGAGGGGGGGGGGGGCGCACTTGCGTACAACTTGGTCCGAACAGCGCTGGAGCAGAAGTTGGCCCGAGGGCCCTCAGCTTTTTACGCTAGGGAGTGTGTGGGTGTGTGTGTGTGTGTGTGTGTGTACGTGGGTGTGTGTGGGGGCGGTTAGCCACCTTCAGTGTTGCCTAGCAACGACTACACACTCCCGAATCGACCTTGCGGCTGAGGCCGAGAGATTAACTTCCTCTTCCTCCAACGCCGACGCGAGGCTTTACAGAAGCAGCAGAGTCATCGCCAGTTTCAATTAAACATCTCCAATAATTTAATTAAATGAAGAACACTCGAACCCCTCCCCCTACCCTCTTCCTCAAAATGTAGTTTCAATATACATCATTTTCTCCCTGATCCCCTCTCGAAAAGAAAGAAAGAAACAAAAAAAGTCCAGTCATGCAGCATGACCCCATGAGCGAATTTTTGAAGAAATCTCCGACATTTCAGTCGCTATTGATCGTGTTGAGAAATTTTATTTTATGATTTTGATAGACAAACATGGAATCAAATTATTAACACATGCACAGAGTAAACTCATCAGTTGAGATTACTTTTTTTTTTTTTTTTCTAAAGCACCTACTACCTACGTTTTAAACAGCATGGTTCTAGGATTCAGGGATACTTCCATAAGAGTAGTTCAATCTGAATTTGGACAATGTTTCATGCAAATATTACCGATTTTTACAACTAGCGAACGGCATTATTTCGATTTTTGACTGATTTTTCAACTTTAAAATTTTTGAAAACTTGATACATATTCTTATAGGAAATTTTACGCTGATTCCGAATATACCACATGTTAGTATGCTGAAAAAATTATTTCGCACAACAAATCGCAAAAAACAGGCTATTTTGAAATTTTTGACTACATTTTTGAAAATTTCAACCCGAAGATGTAATCCGATCATGCTGGCCAACGAACTTGAACTTTCGTTTTGTGTCCTTAACATTTTAAAATTTGTTTGAAGTTTCTAGCACAATTCTACTAACAGTTATCGTCTGGAATGACACATACATACATACATACATATATACATACATACATATATATACATACATACATACATACATAAAAAAAATGCGTTAAACTTCAGAATATGATTCAGAATAGCCTGAAACGGATTTCTGCATAAATTTTTTTCAAAAATTCACATTCTACAAATTTTGAGGCGAGAGCAATAGCTTAATTTTCTTCAAAAATTCGCTAAAAGAAAGAAAGAAAGAAAGAAAGAAAGAAAAAGAAAGAAAAAGAAAGAAAGAAAGAAAGAAAGAGAGAGAGAGAGAGAGAGAGAGAGAGAGAGAGAGAGAGAGAGAGAGAGAGAGAGAGAGAGAGAGAGAGAGAGAGATGAAGCATTTGAACGCATCAAAGCATTGAGCGCCGCATTTGAGGGATTTTTTTTTTTTTTTTTTTTTTTTTTTTTTTTTTTGATAATACAAAGCATCTATGAATCTATTTGTTTAGTTGGTAACAATTTTCTGTTCTGATTATGATAGAGTATTACCGTCAAGTGGGGACACTTTGGTGCGTCGGGTGAAATTAGTACAAAACACGATTTCCAAAAGAAACGTCCCAATTTACAGTAATATCGACAGTTTTGAAAAATTAGGGCATTACCATCGCCAATAGGGGCTCTTTAATCAGTTGGCAGCCAGTGGTTCGTTTCTTCTATTTGTTGCAAGTAACCTGAATAAGAGCAAGTTATTGCAACCACTTAGTTTTTCAAGTTTTTACAAGGAGGAGACATCTGTTGATTGAGTGCCATTCCAGTGTTTTTTAAGGGCCGTTTACACGAGCAACAAAAGTTGTGCAACTCCAAAAAAATTGCACTAGAAAAGTTGTACGCAACACAAAGCAATAAAATTGCCTCGTGTTGCGTCAAGATGTTGCAAGGAATTAATTGCACTGTGTTGCACCAAAAAGTTGTGCAATAGAAATTGCTCAATTTTTTCGTTTACACGGGCGACAACAGTTTGCGCTATGGACGGTCAAGAGGTGGTCGTCGCTGCTGCTGTGGTCGTCGTCGCTGCTGCTGCCAACCAAAGGAAAAAGAGGGGAATTTGGCAGCGCCAGTTTCTGAGCCAGAGAGAAATGTGGCAATATTTGCTCATAAGGCCATGCTGCACAAATAAACTCCTATCTTTGCTACGTTAAAATTCTCTCATGGGGCAATGCTGCACCCCGCCAGTGCAGTTTCACGTCAATATTTGCTCATAAGGCCATGCTGCACACATAAACTCCTATCTTTCTTATGTTAAAATTCTCTCATGAGGCACTGCTGCACCCCATCAGTGCAGTTTCACGTCAGTATTCGCTCATAAGGCCATGCTGCACCCCATCAGTGCAGTTTCACGTCAATATTTGCTCATAAGGCCATGCTGAACAAATAAACTCCTATCTTTCCTACGTTAAAATTCTCTCATGAGGCAATGCTGCACCCCATCAGTGCAGTTTCACGTCAATATTTGCTCATAAGGCCATGCTGCACAAATAAACTCTCAATGTTATTGGCTGTTTCGTTCCCTCTCCCGACCCAAGGCCGAAAAATTGCCGCAATAGTGCAATAATTTTCCAAACCCCTTGGACTTCATTTCAACACGATGCAACAGTTGCCGAGAGGGCTCGTGGGCCTGAAATGTTGTGCAACTCCCGTCAATTAATTGCGTGCAATCTTCGGCAATTTTTTCGAGGAGAGAATAGTTGTCCAACTTTTTTGGAATAGTTGTGCAATACTTTTTTCTGCAATTATTGCCGGAAAAAATCGCTCGTGTAAACGGGCCTTTAGAGCAACAGTAAGTACCCCAGTTAATAATAAACTATCTACAATCAAAATGCGATGCAACTCATTATGTTATGTGTAACCGTTACTTTTTATTTCATTAAATGTAGAATATTAGGATCCCCATTTTACCTAATTACACCTATTTTGAGTGACTTGTCCTTTCAAGTTGGGTTTGCGTTACCTACAGTTCTGATTCCCACCTACCTACAATTGTAATCCACCAGGGAAGCTTAAGAAATACTATCGAGGGTTACTTTGATACAAAAGTCGTTTTCTACGTGTTCGGTGCGAAAAAAGTGCTTATAATAAACTGACCCCACTTTCAGGGGTCAGATTAGTACGTTTTTTGAAAATTCCTACGGCCGTTGCAATGAGAATACAACTTGGCTCGACAGCTTAAACTACTCAGCAAGACGTGAACAATCAGCAATAAAAATAAGCTACATACATCTACTGGAATATGTCAATATCGTACTAAACTAAACCCATTTGACGGTATATATTCTTACTAATAGAATTTTCACGTTCCTTACTGTAGGTAGCTTAATCTTAATACATTATTAGCTTAGTTTCACACTTATTTATGTTCCCTTTTGCTTTAAATATTAATACTTGACTAAATATTTCGATTGTTTTCATGTTACAATAATTATGTATCTAATTTTAGCATGAATATGCTTTAGCCGTGACCTAACTACCGAAAAATGTCCCACGAGAGTGCAACGAAAGTAGCGCCAATAATTGTGATGATTTCCGCTTACAACCGAGTCGTTGCTAGGGATATGATACTTCGTCGTTTTTCATCCCACAAAATTCGTTGACCATTCGTTCGAAAGCTCTCGATTTATCCAACCATACTATATTAACTACTGCGAAGTGCGTGGCCAACAAGCTGAGTTATGAGCATGGTTATATGAATAATTGTTTACACACAGGTGATCATTCTCAATTATTGATATTGTGAACATGATTGCAACCTCTTGTTAATTTCTGATGATTTCATTGAGCTGGTGTTTCGATTATGTGATTCATAGCAGGTGATCCGAATATTGCGAGAACGGTTAGATTTGTGAAGCGGTGGTTAAATTATTTTAATAGGTAATTTCTATACTTTACACTATAGGAAGCTGTAATTTCGTATGTAGCCTCTTTAGCCTCTTTCTATAATAAAGTGAATGTTTACTCGCGAGTTTCTATTAGGAGATCATCATCTCACAAGAGCTCAATGGTCGTGATCATTTCTATAATAAAGTGAGAGCGAGGAGCTAAAACATGATTCCATGTTTTAGGATTGATGGCAGAATGATAAACAGAGTTCAGAGGCCGATGGAGGGTCGGGTTCAGAGAATCGACGAGGAGTGAGTCGTGTACGGCTAAAGCATGTTCATGTTTTTTAATTTTAGCCGTCAGGCTCAAAGGAACTGTGGCTTTTATCTCAACATATATATAGTTATCTTAAATTTTAATATTGCTTAATGCCGTATTATCTCTCTCGTTCCCTAAGCTTATACTGCTGGATGTAGTATCCGTTGCAGGGGGTAGTCGCTTGTATCGGTGTTCGTGTCGGGCAATTTCGTTCGATATCTATGTTGTTTATTTTTAGTGCCAGTTGAAATTCATCATACTTTTTATAAGTGAATACTTTTTAATATGTATAATTTAAGATCACCCATGTTTATTCTTCACAACTTAGTTTGAGGTCATGGTTTTTTCCTTAATAGATTGGTATTTTTGGAATTTGTTTTACTTGTGTCTTTTATTCGTAATTAAATTCACTGATTAGGAATTTCCTGTACTTCGCCGCCTCCCTAATGTAATTAACTAGTCTATTAAGATCACAATTTCCATTCATCCCCTCTCGAAAATCCTGTTACTAACATGTTTCCCGGAATGCTGTTATAGAAAATCTTTCTACTACGTGAAGTGGAGTTACTTTGTGAAAACTTTAAGAGTTTTTTAGATTGTAGCGAATTTTCGTAGAAAATGAAACTATTGCAATGGGTCGGAAAATTTTAACATCATTTTTGAATCATTTCTTCATTAAAATCCGTTTTGAGGCATTCCGAGACGAACCTTAGAGTTTAATCGTTAAATTTATACTTTTTAGCAGAGTTACAGTCAAAATAAGATTATCAACTATTAAATAGGACAATAATAAATTGATGCACAAAATTATACCGAAAAACGTACTTAAATTTCATTAACATTTACTGAAAAATCTTTAAAAACTGCAACAAAAAAAATTTTAAATTCCAAAATCTTTTTTGAACAGCTAAATTTTATTTAGTGTGAGTTTTTTGCCATACAATTGGTTTTTTAACCATTTCTCTGTGCTCAAGTTGCATATATTTCAATACAATTGAACATAAATATTATACACCTAATAGGAAAGGTGGTAATTTAAGAAAATTCGCTCATACGATCATGCTGCTTGACTGGAAGATTCGTACATAAGATATTTGATTTTCGACGTTCTGCTTTTTTCCTTGATAGCCGTATATCTAGGCTTATTATTTCTTTCATTGTCAAAATTTAATTTATAACCCGCGAGGAGAGGAATTTTTTCCACTGAACCTTCAGTTCAGGAACTGTGTTGAATTTATGTGATCTGGGCATTCTGAAAAAGAAAACGTCGTCTTAGAATGAAATTTAAATGATTTAGTGGGATAAGGGTTGTTACTAAAAGAAAACATCATTTGGGGTAGAATGGGAACATTAATTTGTTGAAAAACAAGGTAATCATAAGGGGATCATAGTGTCACAAAGTTAGCATTTCATTCCTGCAATTTTCACATTTTTACCCAAATTTTACTTGAAAACCAATATTTCTTAAGATTTTATGAAGTATCCATATTTCACTTGAAAAACAATATTTCTCAAGATTTTATGAAGTATTGCTGTGCCAAATAGTTATAAAACAAGGGAAAAATACTTACTGGACAACAAGAAGTTCCAGTGAGTAACAGGAAAACAAGGTGTCTGGAGAAACAGCAAAAGTAGGTTATTTACGTAGGCGAGGTATCCTAACCCTAGAGGCTCATATCTTACTCCTATAATCCAAAATCTGAAGCAAATTTTCGGCGGAAATTCAAAAAATACCGGAAAAAACCACGCTGTCACAAAGTAACCCACTTTGGCATGAGAAACCTTCATGTTTTAGAATTTCACACTTTTGACCTCAGGTTCAAATTCAGTGCACTTGAAAACCGTCGAGTAGCAATTTTTAGCGTAAAAGACTGTTTATTTTGGCCACCGAATTTCAAAATTTCAAATTTCACCGAATTTCATAAGCCGCTTTACTGATCAGATATCCATCATATGGAAAATTCCCCATTGTTTCCCGAAATGCTGTAAAGGAAAATCGTAATGCAATTGGGCAATGAGCTTGAACAGACGGCACACCCCTACCCGACCACCCCACAGTGTGGAATTTGGTAAATCTGGGAGGACAAAGTTATTTTTGATCCCTATCTTTCAGGAAACTTAACTCTGATTCCCAATATACTTCATACGTTCCTATACCTAAAATGGTTCCTTGATGCGGTTTTTTTTAACACAGAATGTGTTTTAGCCATGGACTAACTAGCCGAAAATGGAACGCGGGATGGTAACGAAATGTGTGACGGATGATTTTCACGTACAACCGAGTCGTTGCTAGGGATATGGTACTTCGTCGTTTTTCATCCCACAAAATTCGTTGACCATTCGTTCGAAAGCTCTCGATTTATCCAACAATATTATGTTAACTACTGCGAAGTGCGTGTCCAACAAACTGAGTTATGAGCATGGTTATATAAATAATTGTTTACACACAGGTGATCATTCTCAATAATTGATATTGTGAACATGATTGCAACCGCTTGTTAATTTCTGATGATTTCATTGAGCTTGTGTTTCGATGATTTGATTCATAGCAGGTGATCTGAGTATTACGAAAACGGTTTGATTTGTGAAGCGGAGGTTAAATAATTTGAATAGGTAATTTCTATACTTTACACTCTAGGAAGCTGTAATTTCGTTTGTAGCCTCTTTAGGACATTTACTTGACGATGCTCAGGGTCCGGATCAGATGTGTGGCTCTTACAGCTAATTTCTATGCTTTACACTCTAGGAAGCTGTAATTTCGTATGTAGCCTCTTTAGGACATTTACTTGACGATGCTCAGGGTCCGGATCAGATGTGTGGCTCTTAAAGCTAATTTCTATGCTTTACACTCTAGGAAGCTGTAATTTCGTATGTAGCCTCTTTAGGACATTTACTTGACGATGTCCAGGGTCCGGATCAGATGAGTGGCTTTTAAAGCTAATTTCTATACTTTACACTCTAGGAAGCTGTAATTTCGTATGTAGCCTCTTTAGGACATTTACTTGATAAATCGCTCTTGATTTATCACGAATTTATTTCGTTTTTTTTTTTTCGTAGTTTCATACTATAACTATATAAATTGATGTTATAAATGAATAGTAAACAATGACGCTTGTTTGGTTGTCACTTGGTTGCGCGACAACGCAAACACATTCTGTGTTTCAATAATTTCGTCCGAAGTATGTAAATAGAGGTAACCGGGGGTCCAGGGGGCTTGCCCCCTGGCGAGGCGCGGAGCGCCGAGTTTTTTTTTTAACCTCGTTATTCAGCATATTTTTCAACTTTTTTTCCATATAAACAATTTCAAACTCGCAGAGTTTGTGTGGAGTCACTTTCCCATGTAACAAGAAGGCTCATTTGCGGCTTTAGACGTTCATAATAGAATCAAGTAGATATTGAAACTGAGCATTTAGTAAGTGGCTGCGGTTTATTTGATGCAACCAGTGTTGGGCATAATGTTATCGTCGAATACGAATACGATTGTAATCGCGATAATTATTTGTTGATTCTGAGTCAACTGCAATTATATTCGTATTCGTGTAATCGTATTCGTCTGTCGGCGATTACACGAATACAACCCATAAAAATGCGTCACGGTCATCAATTTCAATAGGGCATCCCTCCTATAATATGCGAAGCGGCATCTCTCCTATAATATGCGAAGCCTTGCTAATATTACCTAGCTTCAGAGGGACGTTGTTGAAGCGAACTCAACGATTGGAGCCCAGCCTATTTGTCTCATATCTATTTCAATAGGACGTCCCACACACAACAACAAACAACAACAAAGCACAACGATTAAAAGCAGTGGAGACTGAATATTGTAGATATTTCCACTCTGGATGCGCCTGATGGATGTCCGACCATCAGCTCCAGCCAAAATCCTCAGAGGGGCTGAGGGGGTATGGAAACATCCATGGTTGAGGATCTTCATCACAGTCTACGACAAGAAAATGAAGCCCTACGCAGCATGCATAGAAGTAGCTGCTAATCCAATTTCTAACAGTGGGCCACCCTTGTCAATGAACCATCCACCAAGAATCCAGGATAGTTCACAGTGATGTGGGATCCCTTTGAGAGGTCAAAAACAATCGCCTGCGTTTTTCCAAGTTCAGTGTCAGACGATTACTGTAGCACCAATCATGAGTCTTGGCCATAATGACCTCAGAACTAGAAATGAGAGTCTCTGAGAAGTTGACAGAGAAAATGAAGGGTGAGTCCTCGACGTAGTCATCGACGTAGCTGGGCTACGATCCACAAAAGCCTTCTACTACTAATGAAGAAGTGAGAAAAAAAGGCGTTTGAAAACACGCGCCAACTTCACGACCGAAGCCTATCACGATGATGCAGGAATGGCTGGCCGTATATGCAAAAGGAGGCTGGCAGAAGAAGTGGAGGATATCAGAGAGCAGTATATCCAAGCTATAAAAGTTGGAGACCAGATGAGATGAGGAGTATGTAAATAGAATCTAATTGGGTTTTGAACAGAAGTCAAAGCTGTGAAGACCAATGAAAAGTCAACATTGGCATCACAAGGTCCCCTCTGGAAATCGAGGAGATATCTACTGCTCCGATTTTGCCGTTGCTTCTCTGTCACCCCCGTACTTGCTGCTATCGTCCCGCTCATTTTGATAATTACTCGTCCTGTCCCGTGCCCGCTTTTTTCAAATTCCAACGATAAAGTAATCACAGTTATTTATGGAAATGCGTTGCATTCCGTTTATAAATGTATACTACATACCTACTGGTACATGCCTTGTGACAATCTAGTGATGTCGTGATTAATTTTTCTACTGCCTCTACTATATTTTGGTATAAATAATTATTATTTTGGGATCAGTTTAATAAGTATGATACAGAAAGTTAATAATTGGGATAAATTTATTACATATTTCTTTATGGTACTCCAAAAGAAAGCTATTAAGGGAAGGAGATCTGACTAGCCTGTGGTCAGAATATATTCTTGAATACACTTCGAAAGAGGTGAAAGAAATACCGCAGGGAAGGTACCCAGATGTGAGGATAGCAATTGGATTAGGTATGGGTATTAATCAATAATAATTTATATACGTTAATTGCTATGCGCACAAAAAAGACAGAGGTGACTCACCTTGGACGAGGTCTGTAGACTCAATGGGGGGTCCGCCAGAGTCGACGTGTGACTCAGGCTCCGGTCACTATCACGATTCTTGTAGCAGTTGGTATGATCTTTTACAACCTTCTGATCTATTCACTCTGATACCATTCGTGATTGGCCCAATAACACTTGTTTACTAACTAAGAAAAGCCTTGCATCGCGACTTGGATCACAATATCAAATCTGGGATTCTATGAGTGTGCTGCCCGAACCCAGAGCCCGTATTTTCTCATCTGATCAAGATCATGAGATATTGTTAGATCTGCCCATTTTTTGGCCCGATCGGTCCAATTTTTCTAGTTATTGTGTTTGAAGAATGTAATTCATTGTTTTCAGTAGTTTTCCATTTTCTGAATCGAATGAGACCGCCCACAGGTCGCTACGGTATTTGGCTACGAAGGTAAAGCGCTTTAAACCCAAACAAAATCTTGTTTTTCCGTTTGTTCCTTCTGTGGATAGGGAGGAGGTGCTTTTTTCCTATTTTCTGAAATGTAGAAAAAATAATACCTGGAGAGTTTAGAAGAAACACTTCTGCATCGAATGCGACCAACCGCAACTCTGTAGCGCTATTAGCAACGAAGTTACTTTTTTTTTTTTCAAATACATTCGCTTTATTCGTGGGTGTGCAGCGTGATGTATTATTTAAAAAAAAGTCCAGTCATGCAGCATGACCCCATGAGCGAATTTTTGAAGAAATCTTCGACGTTTCAGTCGCTATTGATCGTGTAGAGAAATTTTAGTTTATGATTTTGATAGACAAACATGGAATCAAATTCTATCTACAGCATGGTTCTAGCCTTAAACAGCATGGTTCTAGGATTGGTTATACAGGTATACTTCCATAAGAGTAGTTCAATCTGAATTTGGATAATGTTTCATGCAAATATTACCGATTTTTACAACTAGCGAACGGCATTATTTCGATTTTTGACTGATTTTTCAACTTTGAAATTTTTGAAAACTTGATACATATTCTTATAGGAAATTTTACGCTGATTCCGAATATACCACATGTTAGTATGCTGAAAAAATTATTTCGCACAACAAATCGCAAAAAACAGGCTATTTTGAAATTTTTGACTACATTTTTGAAAATTTCAACCCGAAGATGTAATCCGATCATGCTGGCCAACGAACTTGAACTTTCGTTTTGTGTCCTTAACATTTTAAAATTTGTTTGAAGTTTCTAGCACAATTCTACGGACAGTTATCGTCTGGAATGACACATATATACATACATACATACATACATACATACATATATACATACATACATAAAAAAATGCGTTAAACTTCAGAATATGATTCAGAATACCCTAAAACGGATTTCTGCATAAAAATTTTTCAAAAATTCACATTCTACAAATTTTGAGGCGAGAGCAATAGCTTAATTTTCTTCAAAAATTCGCTAAAAATGACATGTGATGAAGACATGGAGTGAATAATTTCTATAAATCGTAGCTCCTTTACTGTTAGTGCTGCAGGATGGTCAATAATCAATAATAATCACGTTCAAACAAAATGCTGTTCTTCGAACTCACCCTTCATACTCGTAATGCTTAACTTTTTACAGAATTTCTTCAGCTGGGCCCTAACAAGTTGTGATATTGCCTGGACACATACAAGGTGTCTCAGCATGAAACATTAATGTTTCATAAATAATTTATTCCCATAATACACGACCGGTTACAACAGCTTCGTCTTTACTTGGACATTAAGTGGGGCTGTTTGGATCAAATGGGATTTGCTTGGATCCAATCCTAATGAAAATTGGCATCTGAAACCGTACTATGTTTTAGTTCAGTTGAAAAACTTTTCCTAAGTAACATTATGATAACATTTGTAGCCGTTTTTTGATATTTTTAGTCATTCTTTTGAGAATTATTTTTCTCTTTAATTTACGTACTATTGAGCTCAAAAAGTTCTTTCCAACGAATGCGTCTTTTCTTTTGAAACGCTAGATTTTTTTGGGGAAAGAACGGTGATATTATGTCAATTTTAAGGAGAGATGCTTCGGGAAATACTATACACACTTCTATGAGTAGCTATGTAGATACCTTATAAAGTACTATATATGATGACTACAGGGGAAAAGGGCGATGAGTGTCATTTTCGCAATTTGGCAGCAGAGCATTTTTGGTATGGAAAACGCCACTATTGTTCACGTATGGAATTTAAAAATTCAAAAAATATACCAACACGTTGTTCAAGTACTATAGAATATAACTGTGTACTCAAATTTCTTCAATTAATTCACTGTTCGGGCCAGGAAGCCAGCCAACACCGAAAGTCTTATACTTATACTGGGTATCTCGATGCATTGCGGGTTTTCTCCATGGTATTCTCACTCTAAAAAGGAGAGCGAACACAATATTTTCAGCCCAAAAACATAAATTTTATTTATAAAACATTCAAAACTTAAGAAAATACAATACTTCATTATTGTTGAAAATAAATGTTTAGAAACTAAATGTTGTCATTTGTTTATTCGGAAATTCTGAAGCAGGGACAGTTGCAATAAACGCTTCTGGGGCTAAGGTTTCTGTTCTTTGCTGGTTTTTTTAGGTCTGATTTTGGTGAAATATGCTCTCGTTTTGGAAGAGCAAAACTGCATCATCAACTGTTGCAGATCATCATATTGTTCCCCCGTGATCGTAAGTGATTTCTTGTAGGCTCGATTGGGGAAGTGAAATTCGTTATCACGGAGCTGCAGTTTGGTTCTTGGCAATGTCGTCGAAAATCGCTGTTTTTTCATATTTCGCTTATTCCTTGGAAGATTCGGAATCACAGTAGAGCTGGTCCAGGCTCCATTACAAGTATCCCGATGGTGCGTCAGTCTGGGATGGTTTATGTCCACGTTCAACTCTCGAGGCGCTCAAGTTACCCCCAGTTTTCCCCAGTATCGCTTGGAGAGTCCCGTTCTTCCCCTGTACACTTTTTTTCGCCAGCGACTTTCGGCTCTTTGGACTCGTTTTTCTCCAATTCTGAAGTGCCAACGTATTCGCCATACAAAAATCTATAAGAATCCGTCACTAACTCATTTCGAGAAAAAATTGCAGTTATCCCCATTTTCCCATGTAGTCTTCATATGCAATATTTTCCCCTTGGAAACGTTCCAAAATGCCTCAAAACGAATACAAGATTTTTTTAAATCTTATCTATTTATTTATTTTTATTTTTTCAAATTCTAATTTTTAAATTTTTGGAGCCACTAAAATAGCTTAATTTTCATTGAAAATTCGCTAAAACCGCTGAGATTTGCCACCAAATAGTGTTTTACGCTATTGTCGCTCATTCTCCAAAACTGATTCTCAGGATTCCGCAGTTTCGATTGTCTTGCAGGCAGATGGTAGTTTGTCATGACCGTTTGAAGTCCGCATTGGGCTATCGTCATCTCTTGATATGGAAAACCTGAAATCAACTGCCTGTTGGTTCGCCTTCAAATAGCAGTAGATTTCGGATGGTAGAGACTCGTATGACAACTTATGAGTACTTTGGACGACAACTGTAAACATTGTAGGAGGCCAAGTTTTCTTTTCACATTATAACATGAATTCGATATTGTGTGACCTAATTTCACAATAACTCAGGCTCCCTGTTGTGAGAACAATTGGCGGTCTGCCGAATCGGGTGTTGCACGAAGCTTGCTCACATGTGTATGATTATCTAGTGGATCATTTATAAAATTTGTCCATATGGAGAATTTAGAATATTAGTTACTGATTTATGAATTAATATGATGGAGCGTGAGCCGAAAAAATAAATTGAAAAAGTTATTCATTATTTAGCAATCATCGTTGAAGTAAATGGAGAGTTTTTTGAGGATTTTTTATTTAATGCACGGATTCATGCTCAGAGGTTAATTTTGATCGGCCATAAACTATAGGGTGAGTAATCCCTGAAAATTTGCCTGTTTGTGGCGTGCGTTTATGTATTACAGGTTAACTGTGGTTGGGCGTTGATCTGCCAATCATGAAATTTATGAAGACTCATCTGACGTACGATTCTCTATCCTCCGAATTTGAGCGACATCGGACCATTCGGTCGCAATTATATTTTTTTAAAGGGCATGAAATGGAAGATTTTTTTCAATTTGGAAAATCTATCTAAATTTACCTTATTGCGTGCATAACAGATCGACGTTGACTGACAGTTGTTGAATGACGTTACGAGGCATTTTGCTTTACCGAATAGTTGGAAGTCACTCATTCTTCATTATGTGTAGCAGTTTGAAGCCGAAAACACAAAAATTATCGAAGACAGGTAGGTGGCTGATTCTGCCCCACTGGTTTTAACTACTCCACTTACTCCTACTCCTAGCCGTGGACCCAAACTCACATTTCTCTACTAGGGTGATGGGGCCAGAGTTTGACACCATTTTGACTTTGACAAGCAATTAAGCTATGCTTTTTCGTTTGTTCAAACTTGAAGCTTACATCTATTGCTGCATCACAATGTCCTCGAACTGCTCGGTATTGAAAAAGTTACTAATTCAAGCCACAAAACATCATGAATTATTTTTTTCGAAATCAATCATTTGACCCAGTATTTGGCAGCCACATTTTTTGTTGTACCTGTGATTGACACCCTATGATTGACACAGCGGTTCTTCTGCAATAAATGATTCCTTGTATCAACAAAACATTTTATTTCAATAATAAGCATTTGAACGTAGTTTTATTAATCTAAATATAAAATCAATATGAGTATGTCACATGTCTGAAAATATCACTGGATGTTTCATCACAAAATAGGTACTATGCTTTCTTGATACCATAGGCACAATACGATTCTAATGGTAAACTATCAGCTTGTGAGTTGCTATGTATTTATATAAATATAAAAAGTAAAGAACGAATGACAAGAACGAATAGAGATCCATATTGACAGCACTGTCAATCACTGAGGGAAGCATCAGTTTGGTAACTAGTAATTGACATTTGCATTTTCACATGTTATCTTTGATTATTTCCAAAAAATGATAGCATAAATGCTGGCTACACAAAAAACTGATTGAGAAAAACCATGGAAACAATCGAATTTGAAAATGTGGAGGGCATGGTGAAGTTGAATTTAACGCTTTCCTCCTTAGCAAAATCACAAGAAACAGCACCAAAGAAATTACAACACAAGGTTCTGTTGGGTAACCTTCTCCAGATTTTGCAAAAACCCGCCTGTAACCTTTTCCCGCCTTTATACTTTACTGAGAAGGTATTTTGCCTCAAAATTCAAATGGATCAAGCCCGTAAAACACTTTTAAATGTCTTATTATTAAAACATCTTGATGAGATGTCAATCACTAGGTCCCTCCACCCTAATACTGTTGGCTGAGTCAGAATGCATTCGGGGATTCAAAGGGATGTTTTCATTCCAATGTTAAGAAGAAAACATATATTTATGTATGTGTAGTATGTGCGCTTATCAGCTCTGAGGATTGTGTGAGAGGCGTCCTAGAAGTGGTCTAAAGTCCTCTCTCGTTAACACGAACTCGGCTAACACGAATCATCGGTTAACAAAGACAGTTTTCCCGGTCCCGATGGTCTCCCAGTACTTGAACGTAGTGATTATCTTGATTTCCTCTCTTAACACGAATTTACCGGTTAACACGAAACTCGAACAAAGTATTGGGCCCGATGCGTCTACGACATTTGAGTTAACACGTACGACGTATCTCTCTATCTCAGTTCTTAGGTTTTTCTCAGGTCGAGGTCAGTTTCAAGTCGTTTGCGTTCGGGTTCTGTTGCAAGTCGTTGTACCGTCGTTGAGCTGTGTGTACTGACGATGAATTTGAAGAAAAAAAACAACTGTCAATACATTTGAAAACGAAACGGATCATATTAAGTAAAGTTGAAAAAGGTACACTGTCAAAAACAAAAATTGCAGACAATTTTTGTATCCCCCAAGTCAACTCCATCGACGATCACTTTAAAAAAATTGCCAAGTTGGGTGGGCAGTATAGCTTCCTAACATATTGTAACGGACATACAGAATTACAGCGTATTTCAAACCAAACACTCCTTGAAAATTAAGTACTACCTTCCATTTGACTCTGTTCCGTTTTTGTAAGATGTAAGTACAAAGTTTTGTCGATTATTGAATTTTGGATTACAAATATATTGGATTTTCCTATTTCTATAACCCGAATTAGTTCGTGTTAGATCCATTCTTCTAACACGAACGAATTCGTGATAACTGAAACAGCTTAAACGAATTTCTATAACACGAACGGGCTATTTCGTGGTTCCGTTGTGTTACTGATAACAAGGGAGTACGTCAGGAGTCAATTGCGTCAGGTTTTAGTCAAGCGTCCTGTAGGTTTGGGGTGGGGAGTTTCTGAAATAAAACAATACTTTACGTAATATTTGTCGCTTCGGGTCTTGGGCATATTAAACATATACCTTCATTTTTCCATTGGTTCTCTGGGTCGGATGGTTAGTATTTATAAGGCAGCTCTAATAGCAAGTGCATCAGAGGCCTCTGACTCGGCCTTGGAACGTTCGGTGGAACCTTTCGAGGGGTTGAAAATCCCGACCCCGGGTCTTGCGCTTTACAGCTCCGGCGCTCGCATCGAGCGGTTCACCCGGCCGGGGGCGGACGAGGAAGTGGTGGGGGCGACTTTGTTCAGCACCCCCTGCACAGGGGTAGCTCCCGGGGGTTGAAAGAGGAGAAAGGGGTGAGTGCGGTGAAAGGGGTGCGATGGAGGGATGAGAAAGGGGCGAACGGAGGAAGGAGAAAGGGGTGGGAACTGAGGTGGTGGGGAGGACTGATAGGAGGGAAGGGGGAACCCAAGCCCAGCCGAGTCTACAGATCCGCGGAACTGGCAGTCGGTTAGGGTTGCTCGTCCTCTTCGAGTCTACTAGCGCTCAGTCGGCCCCGCTGTTTTTTGTTTATTTGGGTTTTTTATTTTCCTCCCCGTAGTGCAAGTGCAACTTTTCCCAACGCTTCGTGAATCAGTTCCCAGAGGTTCGATTCTCTCCAACACCCAACTGCACCGATTTTGAACTCAACTCAGCTCCGCGGCTCTTTCCCACGGAAAATATATAAAAACCGCCGCTCTGTCACACAAGTGCACTGCGAAGCCAGAGCCCGTCTAAATATAACAGGTAAGGCCTCATACCCAAATTCCTCATAATATCTCCGTCAAATTATCTGGTACATACCTACTATATGAGCGTATCATGTAGGTGCAGAACCTTAACATGAATACATGTAAATTTAGCTGGGCACGATTTCCATCAATCACTACACATAAAACATACCGGTTATAATTTTGATCACTTTTTATAAATCTCTATTGTCCATGTTTGATTTCTTTGTCGTATGAAAAAAGCCAAGCTTTCAGTCACTTGAATATGGCGTTACATCGCTGAAAGCACAACTTGAATGAGATAAATTTTTGAGTCAGAAGTTGTGTACAGTTCAAGTAAGTACAGTTATCCTGGAAACAATACGAAAATAATTGCCTCCGTGCAATATCCTAGGAACCTCTATAGATTAAATGAACTAGAGAAAATAACCAGCTGTTTTTAATGAATTTTACATAATAAATTAAGTTACAACATTGACTTCAACATTTTAGAAAATTTAGTTTCCGGCATGGATATCTACTATGAAACATTCAAAAAAGATCCCAGCATTTATTTATTTTTAAAGTATGATTATATATAGGCGATATCTGATGAGGAGGAGGTGTTACAAAAATCCGTTGTTTGGACGAAATCATGCATCCCATAACAAGAGAGGAGTTTGTCGTTACAAATGGCTACAAATCGTTGAATCATCTTTCAAAGTTGAATGTTATTTAAAAACATATAAGATACTATAAATTATACTACTTCAGCAAAAAACTGTCCTCCCAAAATCGCTAAAAAGGGGCAACAAATGGCTAAAAATCTTAAATCAATTCTTAAAACAGGATTTAGTTCTGAACAAGTTCATCTGCCATAAATTTGAACGTAAACGAGTAATCTGTGCTCCAAAAGTGCTCTAATTAGAAAGCTAAATCAATATACCACAAAAAATCGCTCATGAGGTCATACTTCACGTCTAGTATTAATTTTACTTCAATGAACAAGTACCTATCGTAAAAGCACGGCGATTGGGCGGATTATTCCATATGTTTTGTGACCTTAATTTTCAAACATCCAAAATGCTAAGTTTACAAAAAATGCTGTAGAACGGTTCTTTGCTAATTTTACGAACTTTGGAGAAGAAATTAATTCTTAATCATCGTAATTGTCCATTATATTCACTTTGATTGGTTTTATATCACCGTTGAGGAAACCTCTTGATTTCAATGATTTTACCTACATTTGAAGTGGCCAGGGTCGCATTCTTCTGTCCAGATTTCGACAAAAACCCGTTTGAAACTGAGAGTATTCAGTGGAATGAGGAATATTACAAGCCGCCGAACGTCGTCATTATTCTTTGTACATCCCGAGAATTTAAAAACAAAACGTATCCTCAAAAATCAAATACAATAGTTCACCTGAGGGACAGGATATAAAATAGAAGAAATTAAGTAATACATTTTGGTGAAAACAAAATTCATACAATTCAGATGATTATAGGCAAGTGTCACCTTTAAAAGACATGATAACAAATAACGCACATTTAGATAATTGACGAAGTGAGTCTACAGGCTGCAATTTTGGTGATATCAACTAGAAATTTGGTAGGTAGACTTTTTATACATCCGGGATTAGCTGAATGGTTTTTGGCGACGACAGGAACTTGTCGTCGGCGATCGTCATCAAATCAACCGAAAATCGAGTTTGGTATCGTTTTCAATTTTTCGCCGGACAACATCGACTGAAACCACTATAAAAGCTTTTAAAGGTGACCTTGACGACAATACGACGACGTCGTCGTAACTGACGTCAGTCATTGTCTATTCATAAAAAATCGAGTTTGGTAGCGAAATTTCGTACATGGCCTTAAACTTCGTGAGGCACCTGGTCAGCGGACCCACCAGTTAAGTAATGATATTCGGAGAAGAAAACAAGATCCACTTAATAGAGGAGAGGGGATGTTAAAGAAATCGATTTCGGGATGAGTTTTATGTTGAGCAGTAGCAGAACTAGGAATTCGAGTGGCAGATTTTTCTGGTAATTTGTTGGTGCGAAGGGTATGTGAAACTAGACGATATATGCGGTACTACAACGTTCACTTTAGCTAGCAGTGCAGATAGTTCAGCTTGATGTTCAACTATTCGCAGAAAAGTGCAGTAAGTACAGAAAAGATACAGCAGCTACACCACGACGCCGCTCCAGAGTGCGCAAATTATGATCTCTCAAGGACTCATTGTTCCCTTCACTAGCCGGTATACCAAGCATGAATGTTTGATATCGAAGAACTTGTCCTGCACACTCCCCAGGAGTTATGAGTGGCGTAACTGCGTGGCCGAATAATGGAGGCGTATTCCTTGATCGGAAGCACCTAAGCCGTTTAAAGCGTGATGATTGCTTTGATGTTACAAAAATGGTCAAGAATTTCGCTTTGTGAATCCCAAGGCAGACATAGCTCTTCCCACAACGTTCTCGATGTGCTTCGAAAAAGTACTCTGTTCATCATAAAGAATAACCAAGTCTATAACTTTCACACTGTTACCTCGAAGGGCTCCACAAAGAACATATTTATAGTCAAAGATGCATGGCTGGGCTGATCGATGACGAGTGCCTACTTATCATTTGGATGGATTCAGGAAAAGATAATTCAATAAGCACCAGTTCTCCAGACTTACCAATGCTGTCTGCGATACAGAGGAATCTCACGGCGAGTTGACTCTTACCTATACACGCGTTGCAGAAATTAACATAAGTACACGCGCGCGGTACTCTGTACCACAATTTTTTTATTGGACATTTTTCAATGCTTATGGTCTTCTAAATTTAAATTAAATACGATGATAAGGAGAGTGCCATCCGAAGATCCAAAGGAGCTTCCCACTGGCTCACAGATCTCCCACTGAAAGACGATAACTTCAATTTATCCAAGTCCCAATTTCAAGATGCCCAAGCTTTACGATACGGATCGGAACCTGGTGGCTTGCCAGATTCCTGAGATGGATGTGCCGAGCCCATGGATGTAAATCATGCCCTCAACTGCCAGAAAGGAGGGCTAATTACACAGGGGCATAACAACGTTAGGGACGAATTTGCCCTAAAAGCTGATCTTGTATGTGAAGGAGTCACCACTGAACCAATTCTCGTTGATAATGAGGATGGCATGCCTGCTTTGGTTACCGATATCAAAAGCCATGGCGTATGGGACAGTGAAAGACCAGCGTTTTTTGATGCACGTATTATTAATGCAGACGCTGTCTCTTAATCGCCCCAGGAAGGGTCGGCGATATCACAGAACGCAGCTCAAGCCAAACTCACAAAGTACAACCCCGCAGCTGAAGACCTTCGAGGTTCCTTCGCGCCATTGAAGCACGCTCATGTGATGGAGCACTCCACAAAGAGTATCAAATATTCCTCAAAAGAATAGCCAGAGGTGCTTCGCGGTTAAATGGTCTCAACCGTACTCCAAAATTTGCTCTTGGATCAGGGTGAAGGCCCAATTTTCGGTCACAAGGGCAGATAATCTTCGGCTTAAAGAGACGAGAAAAACGAAAAGGTGGCTAGGCTTAGAAGATGGGGCTGCCGCACTACTGTTGACCCGGTAGATTATTATTACTATCAATGAAAAGTCACCAGGAAATAATGACACACCCCCATTTTCTACTTATAGTTACGAATTAGCCGAATTCCGAATATTGTTCAAATAAATTTTAATTGTGTTAGGTCTAGTATGATTAGGAGAGGTAAAAAAAAAAAAAGTCCAGTCATGCAGCATGACCCCATGAGCGAATTTTTGAAAAAATCTTCGACATTTCAGTCGCCATTGATCGTGTTGAGAAATTTTAGTTTATGATTTTGATAGACAAACATGGAATCAAATTATTAACACATGCACAGAGTAAACTCATCAGTTGTGATTACATTTTTTTTTTTTTTTTTTTTTTTAACAAGCACCTACTACCTACGTTTTAAACAGCATGGTTCTAGGATTGGTTATACAGGGATACTTCCATAAGAGTAGTTCAATCTGAATTTGGACAATGTTTCATGCAAATATTACCGATTTTTACAACTAGCGAACGGCATTATTTCGACTTTTGACTGATTTTTCAACTTTGAAATTTTTGAAAACTTGATACATATTCTTACAGGAAATTTTACGCTGATTCCGAATATACCACATGTTAGTATGCTGAAAAAATTATTTCGCACAACGAATCGCAAAAAACAGGCTATTTTGAAATTTGTGACTACATTTTTAAAAATTTCAACCCGAAGATGTAATCCGATCATGCTGGCCAACGAAATTGAACTTTCGTTTTGTGTCCTTAACATTTTAAAATTTGTTTGAAGTTTCTAGCACAATTCTACGGACAGTTATCGTCTGGAATGACACATACATACATACATATATACATACATATATGCATATATACATACATAAAAAAATGCGTTAAATGCGTTAAACTTCAGAATATGATTCAGAATAGCCTGAAACGGATTTCTGCATAAAATTTTTTCAAAAATTCACATTCTACAAATTTTGAGGCGAGAGCAATAGCTTAATTTTCTTCAAAAGTTCGCTAAAATTTTCTTCAAAAATTCGCTAAAAACAAAGAAACATGAAAGAAGACCCAAAACACTGTGAAATATAATAAATCGGATATACAATCACAGATCAGGTACACAATTATAAGCAATCACAGAATACGAAAAACTTGAGCTAAGATTAAACTAAGTACTTATAGCTTGGAAAAAGTGTACCGCAGATGTGCATCAGTAAATATGGACCTCCCTTCCCCCTCAGCTTCACCTTATTTCTAGTACCTATCTACTAAATTGAAGTACGTATCAAATGAAACATCGAAAACACAAATCGGAACTGTAACATTACGGTAAAAACTTGCTTATAGAAAATTAGATCACTACATATTCTAAGACTTGAACAAGGAACAGCGAATTCAAAATACGTTATTGCATTTCTACATTTTATTTACTGTAGGTGCCTACCTATTCAATATTTTCGTTTAGCTAAGGGATAATATGGCAAAACAGTTTAAATCATTTGCTAACAGTAAGCTAGGAATAAACGAAACCTTCGATAAGCTCTCGCAATGTTACGTTCAATTCGATAAATACGTCAACCTAGATATAATCGATGAACTGATGTCAATGAAGAACCAACACAATTTTCTTTTTCGCGAATTTTACAGAAAATAGCAATAGCTCTACAATGTTTGAAAATGGAATTTTCAAAAAAGCTCTTTTGATCATTCTAAGCCGGCTTCTGCATTTTAACATTTCCCTGATGATTTATCTTTACTTGGAATCGAGATTTAAAAAATCTGTTCTTACGCTTGACAGTTGAGCATCACAAACGGAAGGATTTTTGATATGTACACAACTTCTTATTCAAAAATCGTGGAAAAATAGCCAAAATGTTTAAATATTTGTTTAATCCGTCCTTTTTGGCAAAAAACCATTTACAAAAAGCTTTTACTCCACAAAGCAGACATTAGAAAAGTCTTGCAAAACAATTTGTGCGTACCAAAATCCAAAAGCGCTAAGCAGATTCCAAAAAAAAATCCTAAAATCGAGTTTCATATTATTTTATAGTATTCATTACACATTTTAATAGCAATATTCAAAACGCTACCCAAAGGAACTCGTTGTATCTGTGCGTGCAATATTTTTGTTAATTATATCCTTTTTTTTTCATTTTAGAGCTGTCAATGTTAAATCTTATTTTTCTAATACAATTATGATGTGTTTTTAGATATCGAGAATATGTGTGCCATTGGTTTCGAGTACATGAGTGCTCAAAAATTAATGTAGAAACGATTATACACACTACTATAATAACATGATACAGAATGGAACTTGATACGATACAAATATCGAGAGTTGTATGTTATTATAGTATCACGCTGCGTCATTTTATGCCTTTGAAGCCATTTACACAACAAACGGAGGTATTAAAACCACTCATCATTCTATTTCTCTTTCAAAAAATGCGGCAACAAAATTAAATTTTGGATAAATTTGCATGATTATTGCAGAAGTTTGGGTGCTTTCTGACGATTTCCGATCGAGGGACCATGATAATGAAAGGCAATTATAAAAAATAAGATCGTATTTATTATATTCCACAACACAGTATTACTGGAGGCAGTTTATATACAAAAATTTCAGTCATGCAGCATGATCATATGAGCGAATTATCGTAAACTATCGTATTCTGTAATGTTAAATTACTTTGAAATTTGAACTTTTTGAGTGCAAGGAAATTATTAACAATTAATTGCATGGCAAAATACGTATTCTAAATAAGAATCTATTATTCAAATAGAGGTTTTAAATTATCGTTAAGTTCGCTCTGCTGTGCGCTCTTGTCTAGGCTTCCACCTGGTGTCCCAAGTGCTTACATCCACACACCGGTCAAGGCTGGTGGGCTCGGTATTCTCTTTGTTTCGGCCAGCATCCCATCGTTACGCCGCCAGCGCCTGCTTGACCTTAGGGCCTCAAGCTGGGAGGTCGCCCGCACTGCTGCTGACCTTGACTTCGTTCGGACAACACCAACTGCTCCCAAACCCAGCTCATCTGCTGAGTTTGCTGCTGCTCTGCATGGATCAGTAGATGGTAAAGAACTCCGACGGTGCTCTGAATCCCCATTTTCTTCCCAGTGGGTAGAATGGGCTTCAGAGGGCATTGGGCCCCCGACTGCCGCCATTTTAATGCCGTCGGGGTGGCTAAACTAGCCACCTTGGTGAGGTGTTCAAGGGGTAATCGCCGGACAGAGGACACCCTTTGCTGTACCTGTTGGGGTAAAACTGGGAATCTGTATCATGTGGTGCAGCAGTGTCCTCTTGGCCACATTCTTCGTCACGATGCGGTTGCCAAGCAGATAGCAGGCGCTTTGTCATCCAGCGGTTGGGATGTCAAAAGGGAGAGACTATATCACATGCCTAGTGGCCGGAGCAAGAAGCCGGATATCGTTGCCATCAAGCCCGATGGGTCTGCAGTAATCCTGGATGTCTAGGTTGTCAGTGGCAACGTGGACATGGAGCAGACCTGGCGGGCAAAAATGAATAAATATGATAGAAATGATCTGCGGCAATTGATTTCCGAGCTAAATGGAGTGGCGACCAATAACATCAGGGTCATGGTCACAACCGTGTCATGGTGGGGGGTGTGGTGCGGGAAAAGCGCCACGGAGTTACTCGAGTTAGGCGTCTTGGCGAGAGTGCTCCGTGGCATCACCGCCCACGTCCTGAGGGGTTCGTACTTGAACTGGTGGTAATTCTATAGGGGCACTTCCTTTCATCCCATTCTTCCCCCTTATCCTTCTGCTACTTCCCTCATCCCTAGAGCCGGCTTCGGGCAAACCTGGGCGTCCTCCCCACATTTTTATTTATTTTCTGAAAATAATCGTGTGTCCCCTCCGCCTTTGATGGGAGATTTGTAAAAAAAAAAAAAGAAAAAAAAAAGTGTGTGTGTCTTTCCAGACAATGACTCTCGTTAGGCTTGAGATAAAAATTCCGTTTTCGCGCATTTTTGAGCATTTTTTGAGCAAATTAAATTGATAAAATTTCTTTAAAAAAAAAAAAAAACAACAAAAAATCACTACAAGTAGCAAAAAACAGGTAAAAGAAAGGTTGATTTCTTTGGCCAGCACTTTTTGAGTACATTAAATTGGTCAAATTTCAAAAAATCACTTAAAATGGCTAAAAAGGGCTTAAAATCGTTAAATTTATATTTTTTAGCAGACTATTGCTCAAATAAAGTTTAATAACCCTAAAATTAAACATTCAATAATTTATGCACAAAATTATGATGTAACATGTACTTATAATTCATTAAAATTTGCTAAAAAATTTAAGAAACTCCAAAAAATTCCAAAACCTTCTTTTGAATCGCAGAAAACTATTTGGAAAGAGTTTTTTGCCCTAAAATTGGTAGATACGATTTCTGTTCCCTCAAAGTCCCTAATTTGAAACCACTGTAACATAATATAGTACGGCAATTTACGAAAATTCGGTCATACGATCATGCTGCATGACTTGGAACTTTTTAGACTAATGAGAACTACCGAAATCCACCGTGTAAAGTAAATTCACATGAGGAAAGAAGCGCGAAGCCTCGCGTTTGATGTTGCCATTTAAAGGCAAGTATTTGATCACCAACAGGTATTTGATATTCACCGGAAGGCCCATTGTTCTATTCTCTAGGCATCCCCCCTCCAATGGTTGTCCTGATAGATACACGTATTTCAGGTAGGTCCCTAACTGTAGCACCCGAAATTGGCTTCTGTCAATGAACTCACTCACCCCCCTTCCGCCAATGAACTTTCCTTTTGTTATCTGCCCCAAAACTTTTCACCTGACATGTCAGGGCTTTGGGCGTACAAATGAGTTTCGCGTTCTTCCCTGTGGAGGGGGAAGAAATCAATACTCCCTTGCTCAACCTTCCGATCCGATACCTATAACACGCATTTTCATATGCATAACAGTGATGGGGGTGAGGTTGTGCACCTGTATATCCGTTTCCAAGCAGCGATTCCGTTACCAAGACACCGTGTGTTTAGCAACTGATTGAAGTAAATGAAGCTGTCAAATGGGTGACAAAATTATTGGAAACGACGGTCGTTTTCAGATCATCTAGAATCTAATTCCGTGAAAAATCCATAAAAAAGTAGGTAGGTATGAGTGTCAAAATTTTGAGCCTGCAGTGTAATTTTCAATCGATTGAATGAGCGATATCCACGGATTCATTTTACGTTTTTAAATGAAAATATATTCCATTCTAATAAATTCGATACCATCCGCACTGTCCTTCATTTTGTAGTTTTCTTCTTTTTTCTACCAATTTTCGTTGAAAATGAAGCTATTGCTGAATGAAACGATGAGTTTGTTGGCCAGCATTTTTTGAGCACAAAAAATTGGTCAAATTTCCAGAAATGTGCCCAAAGATCACTAAAAATGGCAAAAAAAAAAATTTAATTTATATTTTTTAGCAGAGTTTAGTCAAAAGAAGTTTATTGACGATGAACTAGAACACTAAATATTTGTGCAGAAATTTATGCTGGAAAATCGACTTAAAATTCAACTGCCGAATAATATGAAAACTGCAAAAAAAATCGTAAAAAACCAATATATTTTTTGAATCGCACAATATTATTTAGAACGAGGTTTTTCCCTTAGTAGGTAGCTAACAATCTTTTTCCGTAATTTTTAAAACAATTCCACATAATGTAGTACGATAATTTACGGAAATTCTCTCGTAAGACCATGCTACAACTTTTTTAAGTTTGCTACACTGGTGAGGTCACACGGCTGGGGGAGGGGGGGGGGGACTTTGGGTGTGACGTCACCAGTGTGCAAAGCTTTGAAAAATCATAGAAACAAAACTACTAATAGTAGGAGAGTGATATTGATGCCAAACTTCTTAGGATGGCATCTTCTGTTTAAGAATAGTTAAAATACCTTGTCCGCGCCCAAGGGTAGCGCCCATTGCAGAATAACCATCGTTAAATTGAACATGCACAACAAACCCCGGATAGCTTGTACCGAAACAAAAATACATAGTTGTATATAGTCGGGATTCGGCCCAAGGAGGAAGAAATAATTACAATATCTTTGTAATCATTGTAATGACGTTTCGGTCACCATTCTGTGACCATCATCAGATAATTAAAAGCTTTGCCCTCAAAGAGGACAATGTCAAAAACAGGAGGTTTTATAAACCTCATAAAATCGCTAGAGCCAAAAAGCCAGGCTAGAGCCAAAACAATTTCATTTGGGGAAATAGTATTGAGAAACAATATTTTGGTTAGCAATTTCAAAGAGCCAAAAATAAGATGCATAAGACAAAAATTGCCGAAACAGAGAGGAAAATATTTATAGAAAACTAATTTTTAACATTTGGCATCCATTACTCATTATTATCAGATTAGATAATAAATATAATAAATTAGATAATGATGAGTAATGGATGCCAAATGTTAAGCATTAGTTTTCTATTTTCATTTTCCTCTTTGTTTCAGCAATTTTTGTCTTATGCATCTTATTTTTGGCCCTTTGAAATTGCTAACCAAAATATTGTTTCTCAATACTATTTCCCCAAATGAAATTGTTTTGTCTATAGCCTGGCTTGTTGGCTCTAGCGATTTTATGAGGTTTATAAAACCTCCTGCTTTTGACACTGATGTAAACCTCCAGCTTTTAACTTATCTGATGATGGTCACAGAATGGTGACCGAAACGTCATTACAATGATTACAAAGATATTGTAATTATTTCATTCTCCTTGGGCCGAATCACGACTATATACAACTATGAACAACATCACGGCCGACAAAACCTCTATCACAAAATAAAAATAGTCGGTATGAAAAGCATTGCCAAGTAGGGAGGGCTGTATCCTCCTTCCTAATATATCAACATCGATACTTGTCGATTTACCTTGAGACAAAATGATGAGACGGCATTACGAAAACAGATCTATTGCTAACAATAATACATAATTGTACTGTCTGTCCTACAGCAGTACTAATGATGATGTTGAACGCATAAAGAACGATTTAGAAGCGAACCCGCTCTATTCGTGAGAATTTCATCGTAACTGCTGAATAACTATGTTTTGCCTTCGACAACGAATTTTACGTTCGCGAAATGGTCAGGTGTAAGACCGTCTAACTAACTTCTCTCCAATTTTGAGAAAATTAGAGCTATTAAGTTGTGGGAAATGAATGTTTCTTGAAATTCGATTGACTGCACGTTAATGCATTACTAATGGTTTGGAGACGATGAGACTTATCACGAGCTAGCCCCTACGATCCTTCCTCCTTCCTAAATATTTCATGACTCCAAGCAATTGGCCGGCTAGTTTTGGCATCTTGTCTCCAACAACCCATTTCACGTTTGCGCATGTGCAAAAAAAGTCTTCAAGTTCTTCGGACCCATTGCAAAAGCTTCATCTTCTACAAAATTCGCCTAAGGAAATATAAATCTACGATTTATAAAGAGAAAAATCCGCTAATAATGGCATGCTGTGACTTATCTTATTATTCTGTATTCAAGAAAAATTACGATGGGAAAACTTGAAAAAACTGGAATTATTTCCGTTTCCGGGATTTATTCGCGATTGTCAGAACCCTCAAAATTAATCATCTATTGATCCAAAAATTCTCCAATTCTCAAATAATTAGCAAAAACCTTAACATTCGTTAAGGGGTAAACGTAAAACCTACTCAAACTTCGGTTTTCTTCATTATTAAAGGCTGAAATTTCTCTGTTTCCAATGATATGCTCCCAATTTTCTGCGATCCCCCAGTACGGACATGAATAAAGGTGTCCGAACAAATGTGTAGGGAAAAATTTATTTCTTTGTGATTTCTTCTAAATTTATGCAAATGAATCTCGTTTTTAGCTCATTTTCGTAAAAACACCGTTGAGTTAATAATTTAAATTGAGGCCAGGTGGTCGATTTGCTCCATGTATCCCTCTATGAGCTCTTTCCGATTGCTGGAGCAATCTGTCAATAACCGTATATATATATATATATATATATATATATATATGTATGTATGTGTGTGTGTGTGTGTGTGTGTGTGTGTGTGTGTGTGTCATTCCAGACGATAACTCTACTAAGGATTGAAATGAAAATCCCATTCTTGTCCATTCTTGTGCGTTCGTTGGCCAACAATTCTTTAGCACATTAAGTTAGCCAAATTTCAAAAAATGTACTCAAAAATCACTGAAAATTTATAATTTTTAACAGAGTTTCACTCAAAACAAAGCAAAATTATCAAAGATTAATAGGACACTAAAACATTTTTGTACAAAATTATGCTGATAATTGAATTTCCTCAATTGCATCAATATTTGCTGAAAAATCTATCAAAACTGCAACACAAAAAAAATCCAAAATCTTCATTGAATCACCGAATTTTATCTAATAAGAGTTTTTTTTTTTTTAACCTTAAAATTGGTTATCAACAATTTCTTTCTACTGGGATTGTTCAAATTTCAATACAATTTATCGTATTATAATACGATAAATAATTTAAGAAAATTAGCTCATACGATCATTCTGCATGACTGGAACTTTCTTCCATATTTAAAGGCTAAAATTTCGCTGTTTCTAATTATGTGCTTCCTGATTTTCCGCGGTCCCCCAGTACGGATATATTTATTATGTGCAAAAGGCATATAAAGATCTAAAATTATATAAATGAATCTCTTTTTTTCACAATTGTTGGATCAGCAGAACATTACGAAGCTTTGGTCTGTGGATGTATTTAAGTTGTTGTATTTATGATGAAGAACCTGCAGTGAAGGTTGCACCTGCAGATGTAGTCGTTATCATCACCAACGTGAAAAAGCGAAGGGGATTTTAACTCACATGGTCGTAAACAAAAATGATCGCTTAAAAAAGAAATTGACACGAATAAATCGCAATATTTTTCATAAAATTGCATTTCTACGCAGAATAAAATATCTAGACAATAATTTAGATCACAACAAATTCGCACATTTTTGTGCATAATTTCATCATTTTCGGACAAAAAATTATCATGATTCAATTTATGGTCTGAATGTTTCATTGTGCGTAGAATTCTGGTTTCATGGTGCAATTCATGTTTTAGCACAATATTTGAAGTTTTCGGGCCTTTTTTCGTATGAAAATTCACTCATATGGTCACGATGCATGACTGGGGATTTTCTAACACATTTTCCCTTCCTTTTCCAATATGTGTTTCTTTTCTGAATTGATTAAAATCATTCCCTAAATGTGACGATCCGTTTTCAAAATACGGAGTTTTTTTTGTGTAATATGGAACTTGTGTGAACCGAGTAATGTGTTGTGGAACTTGTAACGTAGAATTACCTTCTATAACACTTATCTATATATTTTCTATATTATTATCGAATCGGTGTGGCTCATTTCATAACGATATTTTATAATTTATTCCAGACATATCAGCTGTGTCCCTACCAAACCCGAAGTACTTGTCCTACAGCGTTTCTTAGCGGATTGCTGAACTTTTTCTTTAGAACAAGTAATTGATTTATCGAATTTTTCGCTTAAACATTTTCTTCTTTCCGTCTATTGTTTCTACTAGAATTGTTTTTCTTCCTTTTACTGTGTGCTTTTTATAGTTTGCTCAAACCACTGCTTTTCTTTCCAAATTATCATCACTGATTTGGCTATTTCCTCACGTATCTGTTGATTTGTTCCCCTTTACCCGCGCACCTTGCCTTGCCTCTGGTAGGTGAAGTTCGATGGAAGGAATTAACTGGCAGTTCCTCTTAGTGGATTTTTATTATCAAATCTGACCGCTTTCGCCGTTAGGCCTCCTCAGGCTTCTATGAAATCACAGGGGGAGTAATATGGTGATTGGTAATTTTTGATGTACGAAACTGGTCTTCCGCTTGGTTATTAAGCTTAGATTAGGTTTATGGACGCGTCAAAAGAATTATGGGATACCTTTTCCTTTTAGACATCAAAGACCTCAGAGCAATCGGACAAAGTTCACACTAAATCTCATGATTAGTTACTGGCACAGGTACCTTATGGAGATGGAATGCACATTGTTTCTCCAGACACTGAGAAGAAATAGCGATACCAAGCTCCGACTTGAGCCAAAATAGAAGAAGCTGGGCTTATTCATGGTTCATCAGCTCCAATTGGCTTAAAATGGATAAATTGTTTTCTAAGTACCCAATAACCCCTCCCCCCTCCTCCTTTGGTAGTCCAAAAAAATTTGGATTTTTTCTAAATTTTATTTGCCTTAACCTTAGTATCAGGCATGCGCCTCCAAATGTCACTTCGCAAGTTTCCAGTTTCACTTCGAGATATCTCAAAAATTGTGGAAAAAGTTGGGAGAGTGGGTGTTACTTCTCTTGATGAATATGCGCAGATTTCATTCTATTTTGCCTCAAGTCGGAGCTTGATCGAAATAGAACAAAAAAACGTCTGCCAAGTTGAGTGGGCAGTATACTTCCTCGCATATTGTTACATGGACGTATATAATTAGTTGAAGAACGGAGCACGACGTTATAAGAAATTCACTTTTAAGCATGCGCACAGACTACTATTGATTCAACAGCAATGAAATTTATAGAGGAACGTCAGGGAGCTAAACCGCACAATCCTTGAAATTTTAATGAAAATCGGTCCATTTGTCTCGGAGTTTTGTCTGTGTCGATCAATTTTAGTTGTGAGCATGCGCTATAGTTATTACTCCACCAACCGCAATAATAATATAATTCTTAGGGAATTTTTCTGGGACATATACCCATCTACTCTCCGAGTTTGAACGAAATCGAACCAATAGATGATAAGAAATCGACGTTATAGTAAATTAACGTTTGCGCATGCACACAGACTACTATTTATGTGACGTTAATAAATATTATAGAAGACCGTCTAGAAGCCATCCCACAAAAACCCTGAAAATGTCATCTAAATCGTTCCGTTATACTCGGAGTTTTGCCTGTGAAAATCTATATTATTTTCGCGCATGCGCAATGGTTATTACTCTACCAATCGCAATATAATTTATAGGAAATTTTTCTTGAACATATACCCAAGCTCCAACCGAGTTTGAACGAAATGGGACCAACAGGTGATGAGAAATCTACGTTATGAATAATCCACGTTTGCGCATGCGCACAAACTACTATATATGCGACGGCAATAGAGCTAACCCACACAATCCCTGAAATTTTAATCGATTGCTCTGAGGTCTTTGACGTCTATGAGGAAAAGGTATCCCTTAATTATTTTGATGTTTGTATAATTTTTCTTTGGACACGCACATACATAACGGAGAGGTACTTACAAACTTGATGTTTGTGGGTCTTATAGGTTGTTACTAGGTTGTATACAGGAGTTTAGGTGTCTCACTAATACGAGTATATACACCACCGACTTTTCTCCGTCATTAAACGAGTTGAAAAAGCAAAAGAAAATTACATCCCCCACAATTTTGAGTGAAAAACATGAGGCAATTACTCTTTAAATAAATGGCTAGTTAAGATACTAAATAGAAAATTTCAAACGCATGGTTCTTCTATTCGGTTTTTGCTTGGATGGTGGTTCATATGTGTGCAGGTAATAAATTCTATTAAATTGATATTCTATTCTAAATTCGTTTATTAACAGAAAATTATTTAATTATTGCGGTTCCTCCTTACAATTACTTAGATTATGCTTAATACCAGTTATACCTCAACAACTCACCAAATTTCTCCAGCTGTAACTTCATAGATCCATGTTGACGCCTAACGGCGAGAGCGCTTGGATTTGATTAAAAAAACCACACTGTGAAACTGCCAGTTTAATTCTGCCCCTCAAACCCCACTTTTTTTCTTTCTTTTACTTCCTTAATCTATAATGCATACTGTGGTCTTGCAACGAATTGTTCGTACCTATTTTTTGTATTTTTCATTTCAGCATGCTATTTTACCGAATAATTTAGTTCCAGTAAAAATGTACGCAACTGCACATTTTGACTGAATTGGTCTCAATCTTTTTCTATATCACAAAAACTTACGTTCTTCCTCTACCTCCAAACCAATCAGCGTCGAGTTTCTACATATTTTTAACCCTAGCAATATTTGTTCTTAAACCAGAAGTTAAAAGTTTGAATTTTCCAAACGATTGGAAAGATTTAGTGCTGTCTCTAGTGCTATACAGTGTGCACCTCTATATGGTCATTATACCTTTACTTTTTTTATACTTTGTACCTTTCTGAATATTCTTAATAGTAGATGGCATGAAACCCGAAATTATTCTGATGATAGATTGGTGTGACATTGCATATGATGTATCACCAAGTTTACTGAATGTTTCAAAGATGTTAATAGGATTTTATAACGACTTGCTTACGTGGATCTCATTGAATAATCAATAGCTATCTTCAAGTGGTCACGTTGTTGTATTTCAAGAAGGTCTCAAGGATCTTGATAATGACAATAAGTGATAAAAGAATTACTTATAATGGTCGAATTAAGAGTTTCATCATTGCGATACAATGAAGAAATTCATCCAAGGCGTTAAAATTCGCAAATACCGTACCTAAGACTATTAATAGTTACTCTATTTGTTTCTGTTCACTTCTCTTCTTTTCATGAGCCAAAAAAACAACTAAACTCTCATGATATTTGTCAAAGTGAAGTAAATTTGGACAAGTTCAATGGTTCAAAGCGGCGAATCTCATCAGATTTTGAAACATTTTAGCGTTTCTCAATTACACCCAGCGTCATAGTTCACCCAAGAGAATCGAATGCTAACTTCGATTCATATCTCACATGCAGATGGCAGATTGAGGGACATGTCCGCAATAAACTCAGGAAAAACCGTAGGTACTGTAAAACAATGGTCGGCATCTTAGCAGCCCTACGATTTCACCTACACCGCATGGGTTCACACAAAGTTCAATCCTGCGTAGGCTACGTGAGGGTACAGGGTACCTCAGGACAGTATGCTACCTACTTCATGTTCATTGGTAAATTATGCTACCTACACCAAACCCCACTACCTACATGCATCTTACCTTTGTAAAAATTATAGTTCCCTCCATTTCGAAGGTCGTCTGAGTCATCATGTGGTTCAGGACATAAGGGATGTGGATTTCATCCATTCAAAAAATTCGTCGAAAGGGTTAAGCCACCATAGTAGTGCATTTCTTTTTGAGTTCGCACCCGAGGAGGCTGCCTGCACCATTCCGCATTCTCATGTACATATCCGTGGTGCCCCAAGGTGCTGTAAGCACGCCACTGATCTGCAAGGATTGTGCTGCCCACTAGAATGTCGTTCTTTATTATAGGGAGTAGGGTAGCCAAATCACGCTTTCGCACTATAAATAAACGCCTTTCCAAACGGTCATGCTGTCGGCAGCACATGCCGAAAACCCAAGGGCCTTGGGTACGAGTGCCTGTTACTCACTGCTCACTTAGTCCGACTCTCCTCGAAAGAGCCAGAAAAAAGTTTAAATGTCAAGTAGCTCAAGAGTTGTGAACTCAGAAATATTTGTTTACGAACACACGGGACAATACAGAGAAGATAAAAATCGACCGTTGGTAGCCTATTATACCAAACCCCACCGTGTTGGCTCCGCCTACGGCTTTCCCGTAGGTAGCATACTTTACCGCTACCTGAGACAGACGAATCAGCACATACTTTGCATGTCCAGCACTTACCTATTGCAAATTTAATGTCTTTGGGGCACGAAACGCAACGAGGTCAACTAGAAGCGAACAATTAATCAATTAGTCAAGGACATCACATCCCTCACTAGACGGCACTCTTTGATAGAATCACCAGGAAACTTCAATAAACCAACAGCCTTCTGTGCTTGGGGCCCGAAATCCTCTCCCTAGATTTTCCAATACATCTACATCAACATGCAGTTTACTATTGAGGTGGATTTCTCAAGAAATTATGATGATTCTGAGCAGTGAGAACACACACACATGCATTCTGAACTGTTATATGTCCCTGAAAATTAAGATTGAGAAGTAGAGGAAAAAGGTTCCTTCTGGGCCGGGGACCAACACGGAGCAGGGAATACTAACCCTCACGACGCATATCAATTAAATGTTCTGTACATTGCGTGTCCGTTTATTGTAAGGTCAACCAAAATTGTGCGATGACCGAGACTCGCACCGGTAACCTTTCGAGTATGAGATGGGAGGGCTAAACGCTATGCCATCAGTTGGCAAATATAAGTGGCTGATAGATTTACCCGATGCGCCCCACTGAATTTCAATGTATTATTTATGTAAAAAAAGGTAATAAAACGGTGAAATAAAGGTATTTTAGTGAACTTGATAGATATACCAAACATACGTTGATTCTTCTGATAAATTCGTTAAAAGTGGATAGAAATGGTGCCATTATCGAAATTTCCAAGGGTCCATGGTATCATGTACGCATAGCTACCCCTAAAATTTAACAATTTTGTTTTGTTACTTAATCATATGCATCACACTGTTATACCGGTGTAGTTGATGCCTGGTTGCACCCATTACCACGATGTACGGTAGACTTAGTTGTGGACGGAATACACACTTATTAACTAATCCAGTATCAGCAAATTCTCAGATGTAACTAGGTAGCATATCAATTAGTAGCAGTTTACAAACTATAGCCAAGGTTTATGTATCTCTACACAAAGTCACGTTGTAATGAAGTGTGCGTTGATAAAGTTGATAATTTTCGGAACCAAATAGGTGAACATTATCACATTTCACGGCTGAATACGTCTCTATTAGTTACCAATACACAGTTTGATAAACGAAATACCATTTACCCATTCATACCTGAATTCAACAGTCCAGGATTTTCCCTAAATCTTAATGTCTCCGTCATTGCTTCAACACCTCTGAAAATTAGACGGACATAATTTCCCCTAAACGAGAGGTGAAAATATTACGTAATTCAACAGATCCGACAGTCCAATACCTTGGATATCTAATTTTCCCTGAATCATAATGTCTAGGTGAGCTATCGGAAATTAAAACCCACGACGACTGCTTCAGACACCTCTGAAAATAAGACGGAGATAATTTCCTGTAAACGAGACGGAGAAGATATTACGTAATTCATCTGATTTGTCTCACTTTTCGTGGAGGTGTAAAGGCGTGAATTACGCGTTATTAAACGCATTGAAATGGACACAATTATTTTTATTACTATTTAAGCATCCCCCCATCATTTTAGCGAATTTTCGAAGAAAATATAGCAATCGAAATGGCCCCAAAAAAGTTGACATGAAAATTTTCCGAAAAATGTCCTCATGGAAAACTGTTTTGAGACATTCTTAAACGATTTTTCATCTATATATATATCTGATCGTATCATTCCAGACGATAACCCTCCTTAGGATTCAGATTCAAAAAATCCGTATTTTCGCCTAAAAGATAGGAATAGGTCGTGGGGCAACACTTTTTGAGCCCAATAAAGTGGTCACATTTCAAAAAAATGTGCTGAAAAAAATCCCCTAAAATAATAAAAAGTTTCAGTCATGCAGCATGATCGTATGAGCGAATTTTCGTAAATCATCGTATTATATAATATTAGATTGTTTTGAAATTTGAGCTTTTTGAGAGCAAGTAAATTGTTAACTATTGGTTTTATTGCAAAAAACGTATTGTAAATAATAATCTCCAGTTCAAATAGAGGTTTTAAATTTTTAGCTTTTTTGCAGTTTTCTTCGATTTTTTAGCAAATTTTAATGAATTTTAAGTACATTTTACAGCATAATTTTATACATAAATTTTTGAATGTTCTACTTCATAGTTAATAGACTTTATTTGAGCAATATTCTCCCAGCAAATATAAATTAAAGGATTTTTAGCCGTTTTTAGCTATTTTTAGTGATTTTTTGAGTACATTTTTTGAAATTTGACCAATTTAATGTGCTCAAAATGTGTTGTCCAACGAACTCATCCTTTCTTTTGAAATGCTTGATTTTTTGGCGAAAGAACGAAGTTTTTATCTCAATTCCATCGAGAGTTATCGTCTGGAATGACACATACATATATATATATATATACATATATATATATATATATACATATAAAAAAGCGTTAAAATCCAGGAATCATTTCTGAATGCCTCAAAACAGATTTCGATGAAGAAAATTTTTGAAAATTTTCATTTTAAAATTTTTGGAGCAATTGCAATAGCTTTATTTTCTAAGAAAATTCGCTAAAACCGGCTTATACTGCAGTATTACGTATATAATGTTGCTTAGTTTTGTCAGTGTACCCCAGACTCAAAGATATTATTTAGGTAGATACCTACCTACTAAAGCTCTAAAAGGAGTGAGATTAGATCCACAACTTCATTTCGCTATTCACAACGATGACGTGACTTTTAGAGCAGTGAGGATGCAAGGCTTTATCGAGAAAAAAAACCGCGAGTTTAATCAGTAGCGAGTGAATTTATTTTGTAGCGTTATATGTGTCATTTGTCTTGGACTATGCTTCAAGTGTTTGGAGCCCTAACTTTGCCGTCCACTGAAATCAAATAACGTGATCAGCATGTCTTTTTGCAATATCTAGCGTTCAAATTGGGTATTAGCTCCACAGATGTTAGCTATGTTGCTATTCAGTACCAGTCGGGATGCTTTACAATGAACGTATGCTTCCTCCACAAACTCCTCAACGGGTGGATTGACTGACTGCCCCGCTATCCTGGAGGAAATTGCCATCTGTGACTCGAGGCATTCGCCCACTCTTCTATAGTGATGTGCGATACTGTGAATTTTCAGCAGAGGGTGATACTGCTACTGTGAAATAATAGATTCCAGTAATAAGTGATTTCAGTAACAGGTTGGTTTGTAACCAGCTGTTCAGAGTCGATACCAGTGAATGTGAGAATTCCCTCCCAAACCTGTAATTGAATAGCGCTAAAAGTGAGCCACCTACTCCGTCCCTCCCCTTGAGGTCAAGAACTGTTTGGCCTAACTATAAAGTTTTTATCTAAGCTTACTAAGTTTTAATCCTTTTTCAACTAGTTTCCACTTTTGGGTAATACCATCATTTGGTCGGCGAATATCTGAATGAACTACGTCCAACAGTAACCTAAATTTTCATAATTCTCATTTTAATTTAAGAAGATCGATCCAGTTTATCGTGGGCAAAGCGAATATGAACAAAAACGTATATTATAATATAAATTTAACGAAGTTTTTTGGATAGCAGGTATATGAAAAAATACTCTGAAAGTCGGAACATAAAATCTTTATAAACTAAAATATATGTAGTAATCTTCATGAAAAAATAAACGTATGAATATCTCTTTAGGGTGAAAAAACAAATAACATGAATGATTAATCGAAACGTGAGAAAAATGTACTGTAAATGGTGAAAACGGAACGATAAACAGTGAAGGAAGGCAAAGGCACCTGGCGAGTGGTGGGGGAGGGGGGGAGGATGACGGGACGGGGTGAGACTGGTTCGGAACGGTTAACAACCTGCTGTGCATGTGAGCCGGAGCTGCTACTGAACTGGTACCAGACTGTGACTGGAAAAGAGTGATTTAGGATGATGTCATTACCTGGCGAAAAGCCTCTATGCTGCAATCGAATCATTGTTATAGGAGCGAGTAGCAGGGATTCCCAAGTAGCTGGAGATTTGAAATACTGCTACTTTTAAATAATAGGTTATTTTATCCAGTAAAGTGAATTCTGTCCCTTCAATACTCTCCTACCAACTACCTGAGGAGTCGACCAATGAACCGTCTAGTTCGTGAGATGAATCTATTTCTCCACAATGCTCCAAATACCTAGGGTTCTACCAATGGTGTCAAGTATTGAAAAACAATTTTAAATAGTTTGTCGAAGGAATTCATTTTGTAACCTTTTCTCAATTCACCTTCAATGAATGGAGGTTCATGTTCAGGACGCATTTGAATAAATCATTTACTGGTTATTCATATGAGTGGACCATCGCTTTTATACTCTGAGAGCAAAGGAAAACTTTCACACTTGGAATTTCACACTTTTGACATCAGATTTGGATTCAGCGTACTTGGGAACCCCCTACTATCAATTTCCAGCTCACAATACCATTTAGTTTGGCTAGTAAATGGGTAGGAAGATCACGCGTGACGTAGAAGGGCAAGGGAGCTGAGGGTTCTCCACTGACGGGCGGGGACTGTGACGTCATAGAAAAAATTATTTTCAAGAGTTGTTTTACTGGTCAGATACCCATCAGCTGGCATCTTTTCGTAAAGCTCTCGCTCAGATCTTTCTACAGGGTGTCCCGCATAAGGTGGTCACTACTTAAGGGCGTGATTCTAGAGCTCATTTCTGATCGAAAGTTCCTCTTAAAGATTTTTTAAACGCTTAGTTTTCGAGTAATTCAATTTTTGTGATTTTTTTCGAGTTTTCGACCTTAAGTCACTAAAACAGCAATAACTACAATAATTAAAACAGTAAGTTTAAATTTGAGGATACCATTGGAAAGAGCGTTAAATTTTCGTCCTATCTAATGCCAAATCAAAATGTTTTAATAGGATTTATTTTGTGAAAAAACTGCCTGAACATGAAATTTTCACGAATATGAGAAAATATAATTTTTTAAACTGGCTGTGAGTGTCCCATTTCTGTACTGTTTTTCTCGTACCTCATCTGTAAAAACTGGCATTCTAGCGACACAATCAATTTTTATTTTACTTTATTAGTTAGAGGTTAAAAGTATGTTTCTATGTAGAAAAACATGGTTTTTTCTAACGCTGAATCGAATGGAAACACTTGCAGATCTCCCACACTTCGTTATAACAGAGTTTTACACTTTAACTAACTAGTTTTACCCTTAAAAACCCATTAAATTAAGCATAACAAATTAACTAAAACTTTGTGAGTTAAAGTGTAAAACTCAGTTATAACGGAGTTATTCATTATTTTTTTCGAATTTTTTTATAGGGTCATTTTTCTCGAAAACCCTCGAATTCATAGAAAAACCCGTGCATGATTTTCAACATACAAGTATACTTTTACCCCCTAATTAGTTAAGTAAAATAAAAATTGGTTGTGCCGCTAGAAAGCTTAGATCTTTGGCTAGTTTTTACACATGAGGTACGCAAAAAACAGTACAGAAATGGGACCCTCACTCCCAGTTTAAAAAGTTGGAATTTCTCATACTTGTAGAAATTTCATGTTCAGGCAGTTTTTTCACTAAATGAATCCTGTTAAAAAATTTTGATTTGGCATTAGATTGGAGGGAAATTTAACGCTCTTTCCAACAGTATCCTCAAATTTAAATTTACTGTTTTAATTATTGTAGTTATTGCTGTTTTAGTGATTTAAGGTCGACACGAAGAAAATCTCAAAGATTCAATTACTCGAAAACTGAGCGTTTAAAAAAATCTCTAAGAGGAACTTTCGATCAGAAATGAGCTCTGAACTCACGCTCTAAATAGCTGACCATCTTATGAGGGACACCCTGTATGGAGAAAACAAAAAATAACCATGAAAATTCCCAATTTTAATTCTGGTTCAACCACAGTTCATTGCAAGCTATCATATCGAATTTTTGCGTATTTCAGATATTTCCTGGTTTTATTCATTTACTTATATGCTGGTACAACTGCTGAATGAAACCAAAAGCTGCTAGTCTAGTAATTACGCAGTGGCGGTTCAACTAGTTCCGAACCGTTATGCACAATCGCTGTTGAGATTTGTCGTTCTTAGCATGTATTCAATAGTAAGAATAAGGAAAACACAGCTTCCCTGAGAAAAAATGAGCTGAATTAAACATAGTTCGCCAGTAGTTGGGGCCTGGGAGTGCCTTGTTAGAGTTGCTTTACATTCAAGTACTCATCAAATTTCAAATTAATTACAGTTCGCTGGGTCGTGAGAGTGAGTAGCATGAACAAACTATCTTAATGCTAATTGTAAATAGAGACATAATATCTGTTGTGGGTGAGTGCGCTGAATTTGAGCGAATTGAATGAATTAAATTATTGACTCCAAAATGCGACGTTTGAATGTGAGTGGATCATCTGATCTAATGAATCCCTATAAGTAGCCGGATTCTCTCTTGACCGAAGAATCCTACCTAATAACTCAGACCTTAGCTCAGACATTAAGCCTGTAGCTAGGCTCTGGATTCGGAAGTACCGTATATTGTATGAAATAATCTAAATGTAGAAACTAAATTAATAAACTAAATAAGGAGAATGTCGGATCAAACATGGAAATCACGAGGAAGAGGGTCGCCACAATTAACTTGCGTCTGCGGCGCACCCCTCGATATAGGGATTGATTTTGTAGTATATCAGAATTGTATAGGTTGGTGGTCTCGATGCTCGCAAGCTAGCATCTCAAAAATGCACAACATCAAGTAATTAATCCCTTAGTAAAATTTTTGATCAGTATGAAATATAGATTAGTATCCTGTTGAGACTTATAAGAACTAAGTACTGTACCGGCAAATTGCGTTTTATTTCTGTTTATTGTGTGTATTCACACTAACAATTACTCATTTACATTACCTTTGTTAGTACAAAGGACACAAGGAGAACATCTATTCTGTCCAACTAATCTGTATACTATTCAGAATTTACATTTCAAACAAATCGGAGTTTTCACTAAGGGATTGACTACTTGATGTTATGTATTTTTGAGATGAGAGATTGGGAGCATCCAGACCACCAATCTACACACATCATTCAGTTCTATTACAAAATCAATCCCTTAGTAAAAATTCAGATTAGTATGAAATGTAAATTACTGAATATTATACACATTGTTAGGGGCTAAAACCTAAACAATCATCGACAGCATACTACAGAATAGGCCGTACGAGAAATTTCAACATCATGGAACCGCCTCATAGGCCCCAGCAATGTGTCATTGCTCAAAATCTGTAATCTCGATTTCCCAAAAGTTTGGTTGATGTCGTTTTTGGGACATTGTTGCGTAACTGCGACCAATTGTTACCAGTAGATAGTTAGTCAGAGATTTGACTGGGCATTGTTAAACCCACCCTAAGCCTCCGAAATCCTCCCAAACTGTCATCACTAAATACTGTCTTGTGAGGTTGAACCTTCATGAGTACATCAATATAAACTATCAACTACATGCTGCAGCGCTAACTATCAACTAATTCAAATAAGGTGTAAAACGCCAGATTCCTTAGAAGGAAAACTCACAAAGCCGCGTATTTATAAATTATGAGGAAAATGTAAGACAAGCGAACCTCCAATAACTTTTCGAAATATTTATCTCTCTCTTGCTATTGTCTCTTCTTTATGGCACTAGCTGTGTGGCCATACACCCTTAAAATTGCGCCCTGATGAAAACTGTAGAAAACTCTTGTAATAATAATTTCTATTTTGCGTCAAAAAATTGTCCCCGTCTGGAAGTTGTGACATTTTACTCTCTCTATCAAATATGTAGTTATTAATACATTCTTATAGTTTATACTCGAGTTTTTAAATTTAATATTACGCAATATTCATTGAGATGTGGACTTTTTTGAGGTATATTAAATGATGACGAAGTTGAAAAGTTTTTAAACTTGCCAAGTGTAAATCATAAAAATACATAATTCTAGCCCGATTCTTAGAAAAAATTAACTGATACATAAATCTGTTTAAAAATTTGATTTTAGCGAATTTTCTTAGAAAAGATTTTACGAAGATTCGCTCATTCGATCATGCTGCATTACTGGAACATTTTTACTAGTATTTAATAAGGTCTGAAAAACTAAGCCATCAAAATATTGAAAGTAGTAGATTTGAAAAATAGTATTAAGGTGGAACTGGGTCGAGGAAATAATTACACAGGTTAACAAGAGAAAAGTTAAGTACCGTGACTAAGATCTCATTATCAAATCTAGGGGTTCTTAAGTGTGCTGAACACGAATCCGATGCTCATTTTTTTCCATCTCATCAGGATTTTGAGAAATGGTCAAAATATTCCCTATTTTGGCCCAATTCGTCCATACTTTTATTTGAAGAGCTGAGGCGTCGAATCTTATAGTTTTCGACCTCCTGTATCTATAGAGCACTTTAAAGCCCAAAAACGTGGCTTTTGGTTTTTTCACCTTGGTTTCTGGGCGTTTTTGAGATTTTGGAGAAAGGTTGTGGTAGCGGAAAAAAAAATGTTATACAAGGATCGTTTAGAAGCGACATTTCTGCGTCGAATGCGACCAATTGCAGATTTGTGGCCCCAGTAGTAACGGAGCTAAGTTTTTTTTAAATTACTTTTCGTGCGATACATTTTTTTAAGCAGAATATACGCTGCACACAGGGGGAGCAAAGTGATAATAAAACATATTTCTCCCAAGTTGGGTGGGCAGTATAGCTTCCTCACTTAGTGTAACATGGACGTATAGAATTAGTTGAGGAACAAAGTACAAATTGAAATGATTGATAAGTCGACTTTATAAGAAATCATCGTTTGCTCATTCGCATAGACCACTACCACTCCAAAGGCAATGCAATTTATAGGCAAACGTCTAGAAGCTAAACCGCACATTCCCTGAAAAATTCATCGGAATAGAACTGAGACGTGGCGTAGTTTTGGGCATGACAAGAATTTACCACAGACAGACAGATATGCAGACAGACCGACAGAGAGACAGAACCCGGAACCAAAATTGATCAGCAAGTTTGATTTTGGAGGTCAAAAATTTTTTCGTTGTGAGGAAGCAATTGTAGTTCCGTTACTACTGGGGCCAAAAAGCTGCAGTTTCGACGCAAAAATGTCTCTTCTAAACGATCCTTGTATCAGAATTTTTCCGCTACTTCAACTTTTTCCAAAATCTGACAAATAAACGCCCAAAAACCCTCGTTTTTCGGGGGTCATGATGTGCTCCAGCTCAAACCATAAATTGTGGCGACCTGCGGTTGGTCTAATTCGATTCAGGAAGAGGAAAACTATAGGAAACGAAGCCTCACACTCTTCAAATACATTAACTGGAAAAATTTGTCAAATCGGGCCAACATTGGACACATTTTGACTACGAACTAAATCACTCGCGACGAAGTTGTGGAAACCCATTTCAAAACGGAAATTAGTGAAAAAACGTTGTCCATTTCCACGAAAAATAAAGAGTTACAATGTTAATTCAATTTCGACGGTTAGGTTATCATCAGTAACAAACAATAACTTGTAAATGTTTAAATGAGGATATCCGTCAATATATTTCACCACTGATAAGTCAATTTCTGTAAAGCTTGGAATTATGCCTTCAAACTGTTGAAACCAGTAATTCTTCCTTTCCCTTCATCTGATTAGCTTTAATCCCCCTTCACTTTGCTTGCACTTAATTGGTTGTACCTCCTGCCCCCTTTCTTTTTTCTTGACCAATAGGATTCAATCTTGCTTCACCTGTGACTATAAAAGCTATGTCCTTTCTAATATGTCTTCATTATTGTTTGTTACTGATGATGGCCTAACCGTCGAAATCGATTTAACATTGTAAATCATTATTTTTCGTGGAAATAGGAAACGTTTTTTCACTAACTTCCGTTTTTTATTTTGACAATATCTCAAAATCCCGATGAGATGAAAAAAAAGGCTTCGATTTCGTATTCAGCACTCTCAATAAGCCCTAGATTTGATAATGAGATCTCCGTCACGGGACATTTTTTAGGGTAACCTTTGGGAATTTTGAAAATTTCAGAATGGATGCCACTGAGTATCATAGCCTCCTTGATTCAGACTACACGAGTTTACAACAAACATAACTGCTTATGACGACCCTGAATTTCTCAAGAAACGTAGGTGGGTGTTGTTTTCCTTTAACAAAACAGCTAAGCAGCGCTGTTGACTGGTGCCTTTATTTAATCTGATCTTTCATAATATTCTCATCTTCTGTTTCAGGGGAAGAGAGTTTTATTAATGGTATGTAATCACTGTTTACTGAGTACCTACACTTTTTATAGCGTGTTTACCGCATAGGTTAACCTTGTATATTAACATCCTCACTCCCGCGAAAATTCCCTGTGGACGATCGTGATCTAACCCAAATTGCAATTTGTATGTTTTGCACTTTTCAATTAACTTATTGTCTGTTTTCCGTTGCTCACGATTGAAATCGATGGCGTTGAACATTTTGTTGGGGCTTCTGCTTTTCCATCGCATTGATGTCCTCATTGGTTTGCATCTGCTAATGCGTTGTTAATAATTTGTAAGGGCCAACTTGCGAATCCAACAGACTTTTCACCTGCTTGACTGCGGTGATCTTAACCTAAGGAAGGATCCTGGGATCCCATTTCTACATTTTTTTTTTTTTTTTTTTTTTTTTAAATTGGGTCAGTTCGTCCCACCCCGTAGTGAATAAGATATTTAATAACTGTAATAGAGCACTGGTACTCTAGATCGTGTGGTTGTCTCACCCATAGAATCTTGTAGAAATTAGAATTATGTATATCAACTTCCACATCCTCGTTTTGTTCCACCGAGTGAGTAGTGAAACACCCAGTTGAATATATACCTCATGAGTAAAGACCGGATTTTTATGCAATGGCAAATCCTTATCGCTTCATCTGAGCCATCCGAAGAGCGTATCCTTTGAGTTGACTTCAGTTGGTGCTCTCTCTCAAATTTTATACTGCATATTTTTGCATTTTCGAGCTATAGATAAATACTTATGCATTTTCGGGTGAATTCCCTGTCACTGCATAATTTAGAGATAGAAAAGTTACAAAACTATGTACAAACGCACCTTGACCATTTTCAGAGAATGATAGAAAATAAAAAATAATGTAGGTAGGAATGAGTGTTACTGTGGAAAAAAGAAAAATGTTGAGAAAGAAACCTGCGGTCAAAGACCGTCTTCCCATCAAATGGAAACGTTTGCAGTCATTATTTAACTCGGAAATCCATGATCTATGAGATGTACCATTTTTGTAATTTTCAATAAAATTTTATTGGTCCACTGCGGACTAGAGTATTGGAGACGGAGAGGACGTGATTGAATTGTCTGAGTTTACAGATCCAGTCATTCTGAGTAATTTGAAATATGCTCCGATCACTTCAGTTGATGTAGAGCGTTCAATTTACATCTAAGAAGTAAAGTAAAGTAAAGTCTACAACCATTCCAGGTTGGGACTTTTCGTCCGACTCTCTCGGGCGTCGCGGACGTCATCAGCTGTCCACCAAATGGAGGATCAGAATTCGTTCTGATGATTTCGCTTAAAGCTACTCATTGCCTCGCCCCGTTGATTGGAGCTTAACCCGTACGGCTTACATCTAAGAATATCCTCTCTGATCGCCGACACAATTTTGTTCAAGACAACCTGGAAATTTATGTTTTTGCAAACATAAACTACGAACACCTCGCGCAAATTCAGTAACTAACAGAAACAGCTGTTTGCATCGAGCTGTTAATTATTCAGCATTTTGTAAAAACCATACACCTGATATCAAGCAACTTTCATTCAGAATTATGTTCGTTCATAATTTTTTCCGTTCAAATGTTGAAATTTATCTCCCGTATTTCACTTGTTTTTGTTGCATATTTCATTAATTTTTTACTGCATATTCTGTGGCATATTTGGGGCATTTATGCTGCATAAAAATCCGATACTCATGAGACACTAAAACACTGTTACCTAACAAGTAAGCTTATATACATATTATATGGTATTTCTACATACAACCTTCTACATCATGAATCGAACCTTTGAACTATCAATTACCCTTCCCTCCAATTTTCAGCTCAAAATTCAAGTTCCGTCATTGGTTTACCCGTTTTTGCCCTGTTCCTACCAACGGAACCCCATCACATGGAACCTTTATTGATTAAAGGCACTTTTATTGATTGAACATTAATGAAATATCATCGAGAAGTGCACGCGAGCCGATTATTCTGACATTTGAACACACGACATTTCCACTTTTTTACCCGGGTCTATAGAAGCAAAATAAATTAAGAACTCAAAAAACAGTTGAGTATTTCAACAGCTTCCTAATTAAAATCAAAGAGTGATTTGTGTTCCATTTATTATATTCCCTCATGTAATCGTTTTGAATAATGCAATACTTGCTTGTTTGTTAAAAACCAGTTGAATAATTTATTTTAGAAAAAAATGAAGACATTAAGAATCACATAAACACAAGTCTTGTCTCATTCAGGCTGTTGGATATTCGTTCACAGATTTATAATTGTTGTACAGTGGATGCCGCTTAATACTGTCACTTTGGGCCAGCCTTAATATGACCGAATTTACCGTCCGACCAAATTAACCAAAATTTCTTACCCCAAAAATTTTTTCAAGTCAATCTTCCAGAAAAAATAGGCAGATAACTCAAATTAAAGCAAAGTAAATTTATTTATTACAGCACTGTTGATATTGCACGGAAAATTATATTCTACGAGTAGGTATGTATGTACATATTACGAACTTTTTGCGATCGTTTTGCGCACTTTGTTAGCACACAAAACGAATGTATAAATATTAATCTACTTAACGAAGAATTTAATTCTGCACATACAGAATCGTCCTCCATATATTTGTTTACCTATAGACATATACTGGGTGTTCATAAAACAGGAAACTCCTTTAATTTTCAGCGTAAATTCAAATTTGAGGATACCGTTTGGAAGGGCATTAAATTTCCTATCGGCAAAATGCCTGATCATTTTTGAGAATTGAGGTTTAAAAAAAAAAAAGCCATCTGAAAAGCAAATTTTACCTCATTTGGGAAAACTAGAGTTTTTCCATTCGGAAGTTAACTGTGAGAACCAATATTTTTTTCGAGATGCAAGAACAGTAGAAACTGCGCCAAGAGCTCACCTTTTCACCGGCAGTGTTGGGCATAATCTTATCGTCAAATACGAATACGATTGTAATCGTGATAATTATTCATTGATTCTGAGTCAACTGCGATTATATTCATATTCGTGTAATCGTATTCGTCTGTCGGCGATTGCACGAATACAACCCATAAAAATGCGTCACGGTCATCAATTTCAATAGGGCGTCCCTCCTATAATATGCGAAGCCTTGCTAATATTACCTAGCTTCAGAGGGACGTCCTTAAATCGAATTAAACTAATGGAGCCCAGCCTATCGGTCTCAAATCTATTTCAATAGGACGTCCCTCTGAAGCTAGGTAATATGAACAAAGCTTCGCATATTATTGGAGGGACACCCTATTTAAATTGACGACCGTGACGCATTTTTATGGGTTGTATTCGTGTAATCGCCGACATACGAATACGATTACACGAATACGAATATAATCGCAGTTGACTCAGAATCAACGAATAATTATCGCAATTACAATCGTATTCGTATACGACGATAAGATTATGCCCAACACTGGTTTAGGGTCGGTTTCTCCGTTTTTCCCCCACGCTGAATTAAATGGTAACACTTGCATATATCTCCGACCCCGTTACAACCATTGAACTCTAAAATTTGAGTTCATCTTTGAAACTAGATATAAGTGTGAAACTCGGTTATAAAGGAGTTCGAAAGATCTGCAAGTGTCTCCATTTGATTCAGCACAAAGAAATACGTAGAAACCGACCCCAAACTCATATCTCCATAGACGATAATTGTTCAAGAAAACCTTCATTGATAAAACAATGTTTATCAACATTGAAACATAGTTTTTTTTCCCTAACTAGCAAAGTAAAAGTAAAAATTGACTACGCCGGTGCGAAGATGAGATTTAGGCGCAGTTTTTACCGTTCTTGCATTTTGAAAAAATGTTGGTTCTCATGGTTCGATTTCCAATTAAAAAAAAAAAAAAAAAAAACTCGGCTTTCCGCGCCTCGCCAGGGGGCAAGCCCCCTGGACCCCCGGTTACCTCTATTTACATACTTCGGACGAAATTATTGAAACACAGAATGTGTTTGCGTTGTCGCGCAACCAAGTGACAACCAAACAAGCGTCATTGTTTACTATTCATTTATAACATCAATTTATATAGTTATAGTATGAAACTACGAAAATTGCGTTGTTAAAAAATCAAGCCTGGCTGGGATTCAAACCCACAACCTTCGTCTCACGAAAAAAAAAAAAAAAAAAAAATTTCAGGCCTGGCCGGGATTCGAACCCACGACCTTCGTCTCACGAGAAAAAAAAATTTTTTTTCAGGCCTGGCCGGGATTCGAACCCACGACCTCTCGCTTCCCGTCACACATTTCGTTCCCATCCCGCGTTCCATTTTCGGCTAGTTAGTCCATGGCTAAAACACATTCTGTGTTAAAACTTTTCCCAAATTACAGCTTCGTTCTCAGTGTGCGTTCTGGGAGTTCGGAACGGTTCTGGGCAAGCGCAGTCGAGTTTTGTCGTTCGCAGTGCCAGAATGCCCAGTTCCGGAACGCCAAGAACGCCGGGTTCGGCGTTCGCAGTGTTTTGCGAACCCAGTTCCGAACGGTTCTGATATTCCCCGTTTTTTTTTTTTTTTTCCGGAACCTGTCAGAACTCGAACGCAAGGACGTAGTTAACGCATGCGCGTTTCGCAATTTTCTGGAACTTGTGGAGTAAACAACTCCCTTCTTCTTCATCGAAATCATACATACCATACTTTAGTCTCTGTACGTTAGAATAAGTACCTATTCTATGATCGAAATGTCAACTAGCTCGTCAAGTTCGGGAACCTATAGTTTCGACGATGGTGTTTGGTTTGTAAATTATGAGGACGAGATTGAGGTTGTAGTTAGATCTCGTCTACATCCACGAAACTCAAATGTTTTCGAGTATGCTCCTCAGTCATCGTGGATATATACATATATATATATATATATATATATATATATATATATATATATATATATATATATTTTTTTTTTTTTTTTTTTTTTTTTTCTTTCTTTGCCGTGGGGTAATAGTCAAGTAATATTCACGGGCATAATAAGTAATATATTCACGGGAACTAAAAATATTCTGAAAAGGAGCACCAGTAGGTAACACGAGTTGAGTGAGGTTACAAGCAACAACACAGGTTATTCCACTTCCAAGTTCTGAAATCGTTCGCAGTGCAGAACGCGGTTCCACAAGTTCCGGAACGCCCCGGGATTTCCCGTCCCAGTTCTGATGAGTTCGAGAACTGTCAGAACGCGCACTGAGAAGGAAACTTAGATAAAATTTGTTTTTCAGAGGGCTTCTTCATGTCTAAAACCTTAATTATGAAAAAAAGGTCAGGCATTTATCCGATATGAAATTTAATGTTCTTTCTAGCGGTATCCTCAAATTTGACATAGCAAATTAAAGGCATTATGACCGATTTAGTGACTTAAACAAAAACTTACGAACAAAAATTAAAATTGAAAAAACTCGTTTTTTAGGCGGGTTAAAAAGAATTGTTAGGGATAAAAGTTATTGCAAATTAGTTAGAATCGACTCCTGCGGATTGGCAGACCTATTTTGTGTACACCCTGTACTTTAATTTGTGAGTTTTGCCCGTCGCAAATTTTCTTTAAATTCTTCTGTATGATTATTAAAATAACTTCTCAATAGGGGGCTCTATATTTTGATTTTTCCTGTCTTCATTGAGATTTTGGGAAGGTGGGGAGGGGGTATCTAGGAAACTTTATGTATATATATATACGATAGGTAAGTTCTGAAGCTCAGAGATCGCCTCTACGCATTTTACACACACAAAAAAGGAAAAAAAAAAAGACTAAATGTTTAGTTCATCATGTAGAAGGTTCGATTCAAAAGTAACATGTTGTACATCTGTCGGTGAAATATGAGAATTCCCCTGTACATATTGCACCTTTGCATGAGACGGAATCCTGGATACGCTGTCACTGAATCCCTGAGCTGCCTGCATTTTCACCTGAAAATGGGCGCCCACTGATCAGGAAAACGTAGGTGCATAATCGATTAATATAATTAGCCCTAAGTAGCATAGTATAGCGTTAGTGACATATTTTTCAATGAAAGTAGATTCTGTTCTGTGGATTTTGATTCAATTGGCCTCTGACGACAGTTTGGTAGTCCCTCTAAACGGATTTAAGTTTTAAGAACTTGTGACGTCATTACGCCCCTCTCGTTTGACGGAAATCCATGCGTAACGTCACTGGTTCTAAATATTGGATGAACTTCTAACATAGATCATGAATGATTTCCGCCGACGCAGGGTGAGGTTGGATGTGAGAATTTTCAAAACTGAATGAACTCTTATTCAAAACTACGAAATAAACTCGGTGATGTCTTGTCTTACTTTCCCAACAACTGAAGGGTCGAATTAAAGTGATGCTATCGGCCCCAAAAGTTATCTGAATCTCCGCCGATACTTGGGTATGGTCCCAACCTGAAAACCTTACGAGTCAGAGGGCTGTGAGTCAGTCACTCTGACATACATATTGTATGTATGTAAGAAAATTCAGCATCGAGGTTGGATTAGATATGCATATTGAGCCAAGAAAAAATAGAAAAATTTCTAAAAACGTAGAAATGCGCATGAACTAGTGATTGAACCAGTAAGAATTATAGCCGCTAATTCCCATTACTTGATTAAAGTCTGAGGGACTCTGGATGAAAAGAAAGAAGTCACTGATAACAGCAATTCGCGTTTATTGAGAAGAATAAATATAAATTCAAAAATTAGGCTTAAAATCGTAAATGATTATTCTTGGAAAAAAAAAGAAAAAAATAGACCTTACTAATATTTTCTGAAACCACTCTGAGAAACTCGAAAAGTCCTTAATACATTTGTAGATAATTTGTATGGTTTCAATCACCAATGTGAGCCATGCAAATTGAACATGGTGGGAAGGTAGTGTGAAGCCTCGTTTTAACTACGGGCTTGAAGAGTGACGTCAGACACATCTGGACGCTCAGGATGCCTCCGGTGAGAGGGAGGGATTGTGACGTCATCAATGCACCCCCTCCGGTTGTATATCACTCGAATGTTACTTTTAAATGGTTGGTTGAATAGAATAAAAGACGGTTGTTGGGGTGGGGGGGGGGGGTTGCTATATTGGTGATCAACCACGAAATCGGACTTAAACTAGACGGACTTCTTTATTCATATAAACATAAGTAGCCTTCTACAATAAACCGTATGTTGGGTTATTATATTCAGTAACAAAGTTTTGAAATCGATCCAGAAAAAAAAAATTTGTAAACCCCCTCAAAATTCGTTGGTCTTCGTTTCAAGATGCGTACAATCCAAAAATATAATTTTTAAAAATCCGTTACTCTATACGCCGTCTAAAACTGTTCTCCGTAACTACTGGACCAAACTTTATGAAATCTGGCTCAAAAATCATACGGTAGCAGGGGATGCGTGCCAGTAAGACTGGCGTCACTATCGATCAGTACTAAATGGAAATATTTGAGGGCTGAAATATGAAAAATTCTATACTTCAAAAACTTTTGAAATGAAAGGGTTCTTTTGTTTGATTTATGGACAACGAGGCTCAATGAATCGAATGAGACCATCCGAGTTGCTTAACGTTCATCCGTTCGTTTCTCATAATAAGGGACATACCGAGCCCAGGCCTATACACCTCAACAGAAGGTAATATTTTGATAATATACAAGATGTCTATAGCTTAGTGGTAGAACGTCGAACTGTCGCGCGGGCGGCTGGAGTTCGAACCATCGTGGTGTCAAAAATTATTTACTCCTTCACAGTACCTCTTAAGATTTTATAATTTTTCATTGGTATCATTAGTTTTTAGTTTATTCATTTATTTTCTTTGTTATACTTTGATACTGCGCCATAGACTCCGTTTAATGGATTATTATCTTAGGACCAGATATCTTCGCAGAAGGGCTATCTAATACCTTTGTGTAATAATTTGCAGTGCTTGTATTATGCGGCTGCTCATCGCATGCCACGGATCTGTTGAACATCACTCCGGGATTTACCTGTTTATATACTTCCTAAACAAGCCACTACTCACAATATTCACATATATATATATATATATATATATATATATATTAAATGATAGAAATTTGACAAGTATAAAGGTGAAAGAGTGATTGGATATTTTACTTTATTCTGTTTTTTTTTTTCTTTATTTTTTTTCAAATTTTTATCATTTAAGTTCATGTAATATATAGTTCAGTAGAACAATCACTAATCAAGTATATATATATATATAAACATATATATAAAGCTGATTTGAATCCCCAACATTTGAGTCCATACGAATCAAAAAATGATGTGGCTGTCGTAACTGATATTTGCCCATATTTAGTGAACATAATCCTGATCTATGAAACGGCGTTCAAAATCTCCAGCTTCTTCGAACGATTATACTGCACTATACACGATTATGCAATTCTTGAGAGAAAATCACGGCGAATTTGATATATTAAAAAAAATTGTATATACCACTTTTGGTTTTTTTGTTTTTTTTTCGTTAAGCGAATTTTCGTAGAAGTAACCTATTGCAATAAGTCAAAAAAAAAATTTTTTAATTAAATTTTTCCAAAATTTTCTTCATGGAAATCCGTTTTCGGTCATTCTTCAACGATTCCTGAGGTTTGGGATGAGTTCGTTGAGCAGCACTATTTGAGCCCATTAAATTGGTCAGATTCCTAAATATGTGCTGAAAAAATAACTTAAGATGGCGCTAAAAGGCTTAAAATCACTAAATTTATATTCTTTTGCAGAATATTACTGAAAGAAAGTTTATCAAATGAGAACTAGACCATTACAAATTTCATACACAAGATTATGATGGAAAATGAATAAAAAAAAGAAAATCGATAAAAACCGCTTAAAGTTCAAAATCATTGAATAGCAGATTATTATTTATAACAATTTTTATTGTCATGAAATTGATAACCATTACTATTCGCTCAAAGTGCTCAAATGTACAAACAATTTAGCATGAATATAATGCGATAATTTACAAAAATTCGCTCATTCGGCCTTGCTGCATGTTTTTTTTTTTCTTTTTTTTTATAAATGAAAGGTTTGCATCGAAAAGGCCTCTTCCACTGTACAACATAACCTTTAAGACTCCAGAAAAATTTGTCTGTTATACGCGTTCATAAACGAGATAATAGTGAGAACTCGATTCACGTTCAAACTCACTTTAACCCACCGTTTCAAGCGATTATCGACAGTTCCGCATCTGGGGAAATGGGAGGTCGTTCGCAGTGCCAAAACGCCCAGCTCCGAACGGTTCTGACAGTCCCCGTTTTTTTTCGGAACTGTCAGAACTCGAACGCAAGGACGTAGTTAACGCATGCGCATTTCACAATTTTTCGGATCTCGTGGTGTAAACAACTCTCTTCTTCTTCATCGAAATCATACTTAATCATACTTTAGTCTCTGTACGTTAGTATAAGTACCTATTCTATGATCGTAATGTCAACTAGCTCGTCAAGTTCGGAAAGCGATAGTTTCGACGATGGTGTTTGGTTTGTAAATTATGAGGACGAGATTGAAGTTATAGTTGGATCTCGTCTACATCCACGAAACTCAAATTTTTTCGAGTAAACTCCTCAGTCATCGTGGGTTTTTCTTAATTTTTTCTTTTTTAAATTGCCGTGGAGTAATAGTTGAGTAATATTCACGGGCTTAATAAGTAATATATTCACGGGAACTAAAAATATTCTGAAAAGGAGCACAAGAAGTTAACACGAGTTGAGTGAGGTTACAAACAACAACACAGGTTATTCCACTTCCAAGTTCTGAACTCGTTCGCAGTGCAGAAGTTCCACAAGTTCCCGTCCCAGTTCTGATGAGTTTGAGAACTGTCAAAACGCGCACTGAGAACTAAGCTTTTATTTCGATGAGAAAACATTTCCACAGTAGAGAAACGCCGCCATTTTTGCCTTGGATAACTTCTCAATGTGTTCTGTAAGGCATTCTTCTCCACTCCAGTAAACTTTCTCACTACCTCCACAGCTGGTCATAAGATTTACAAGATGAGGCTTAATGTATTTACACGGAGAATTTGTTGTTTCCTCATCGGTTATCACTCTGTAATTCATTGATTTATGTTTTTTATTATTCAAGTATTGAATATAAATTTAATCTATGAGTTCTGTGGTCCTTAATGTTGAAGTGAAAAAAATGAAGAAATTTATATTCATTTTGCCGCCAAAAGAGTTGAACCATGGCGGTTCTGGCGGTCATGCCTGAGACGAAATACTCTTGCTTGGTTGGTTTACTACTGTTGCTTTGTCTGCGTTATCCTTGTTGGTGAAAAATTAGTCCAGTGGAAATCTAGTCCACTGTTGGTTATATTTCCAAAAGTGACAGAACACCCCCCTCTCCCCCCCTCTTGAATGGGAACTCCAAACATTGATGACCCAAATAAATTTCAATGAACTCTTCATATATAATAGCTCCAGAACAAGTCCCCTGACACTTGGAAGTTCAGTGCTTAATCAGCCTTCCTGCTTACTCCATCCAAAAAAATGTTTCTCGCATCGTCCTAAAAATACGTATCTTGGGGTATAGTTTGGCTCATCCACGGCACTATTATACTTATAATACCTGTAAGCTTCTTAATTACTATCGAATTTTTCAATCCTTCATCATCTTTTATCCATAATGACCATTAATTACATTAATTTATTTTATTTCTATTTATATTCATAATTTTTTCCAACATTATCCTTATAATCATCTATTTTCTAAAATTTCTTCCGTAGCCTTGGCTCCATTTCTTTACTGATTATTGCCATCAAGACGATTATTAAAATAAAATAATCGAGATTAATTTGAAATGGACTTGAAATAGTTAGAAGTTAGAAGTTTGGGTATCAGCGATTTCCTCTTTTGGGATTGTATTCGAACTGACAAGCTTAACATCGAGTAGCTGACCTACTCAAATTTGAGTTCGCGAGTCCTGAAACTAACGTATGTTTAATTGCACATACGAAAAGGTCTCTAGCTAGATTTAAATTATGACGGCTGGTGGAATGATAAGTGAGGTTACTAAGAACATACAAACTACACCTGGATAGCTGGATAACACGATTCTGTGTGACGCAGGTTAGCCGCCACTCTGTCAGCTGTTATCAATGTCATCATGTGCATTATCAGTAAATCTTCTGGATGTGTCGACCGCATTGCATTCCTAATGTGGATACTGCACACCTTATTCCCGATCCATGTTAGTTCGTGCATACTCGTGCAAATGCTTCATCAATTTCACAGTCAAGCATGCCTCACCAAACTTGAAGTTTTATATACCCTAAGTTTATGTGCTTCGTCGTTTTTGCATGTGAAACGCACCTTGTTTGGAAACTTATGCTGATATCATTACCATTTTCGGTAATGCCATTCTCATTGATACGAACGAATAACTTAAAATTATGTAAGTAATCTCAAAACAGTCCTGCAAAACAAACCAGAGGTTCAATATGTAAATTTTGTTTTGATCCAAAGACATTTGATCATTAAGAAGAATGTTTAATTGTGATCCATAGCTCTGTGTAAAGGCTAACTGTTAGCTATTGCGTGCATATTACTATACTATCTGTTATGTTCTTGATATGTGAGTTATCTGAATATACCAGCGATTTCTTTGGAAAAACCATTTGTTTTGGGACACCACTTCATTTTTAGCAAATTTTCTTAGAAAATGAAGCTATTGCAAAGGCTTCGAAAATTTTAAATCAAAAATTTCGAAAATCTTCATAATTGAAATGCGTTTTGAGACATTCTAAGACGAATCCTAGAGTTTATCGTTTTTTTCATATATATGTATATGCATATATATGTATGTGTGTGTGTGTGTCCTTCCAGACGCAAACTCTCTTTAGAATTGGAATAAAAATTCCGTTTTTGCGCCAAAAAATCAAGCTTTCCAAACAAAAAGACGAGTTCGTTGGCCAACATTTTTTTAGCACATTAAAATCTCAAAATCTCAAAAAAGTGCTGAAAAAATCACTAAACTTAGAAAAAAATGGCTAAGAATTTTTTAATTTATTTTTTAGCCAAAAATTGCTCAAATAAAGTTTATTAACTATTAGATGAAACATTCAAAAATTTATGTACAAATTATGCTGAAAAATTTACTTGCATTTAATTAAAATTAGCTAAAAAGTCGATAAAAACTGCAAAAAAAAGCTAAAAATCTAAAACCGTTTTTTAAATAGCAGATTATTATTTACAATACGTTTTTCGCCATAAAATTGTTAGTAATGTCCCTGCACTAAAAAATCTCAAATAATTTCAAAACAATCTGACATCATAATATACGATAATTTGCTAAAATTCGCCCATACGATCATACTGCATGACTGGAACTTTTTAAATCCATTCTGATAGCATAATGTTTTGCGAACTCGTAGGCGCAGGCCTTTACTGCCCCATAATTCTGAAACTAGCGCAGCGATGATAATGTATAATTTTAGCGAATTTTTGAAGAAAATTAAGCTATTGCTCTCGCCTCAAAATTTGTAGAATGTGAATTTTTGAGAAATTTTTATGCAGAAATCCGTTTCAGGCTATTCTGAATCATATTCTGAAGTTTAACGCATTTTTTTATGTATGTATGTATGTATGTATGTATGTATGTATGTATGTATGTATATATGTATATATGTATGTATGTATGTATGTGTCATTCCAGACGATAACTGTCCGTAGAATTGTGCTAGAAACTTCAAACAAATTTTAAAATGTTAAGGACACCAAACGAAAGTTCAAGTTCGTTGGCCAGCATGATCGGATTACATCTTCGGGTTGAAATTTTCCAAAATGTAGTCAAAAATTTCAAAATAGCCTGTTTTTTGCGATTTGTTGTGCGAAATAATTTTTCCAGCATACTAACATGTGGTATATTCGGAATCAGCGTAAAATTTCCTATAAGAATATGTATCAAGTTTTTAAAAATTTCAAAGTTGAAAAATCAGTCAAAAATCGAAATAATGCCGTTCGCTAGTTGTAAAAATCGGTAATATTTGCATGAAACATTGTCCAAATTCAGATTGAACTACTCTTATGGAAGTATCCCTGTATAACCAATCCTAGAACCATGCTGTTTAAAACGTAGGTAGTAGGTGCTTGTTTAAAAAAAAAAAAAAAAAAAAAAAAAAAAATGTAATCACAACTGACGAGTTTACTCTTCAAAAATTCGCTCATGGGGTCATGCTGCATGACTGGACTTTTTTTCCCCCCCCATTTTTTCTTGATTTGAATTTGAAGCAAAAAAAGCGACATTTTGAACCTTGAACATGATTTTGACTCGCCTCCATTGGGAATTTTGGGAGTCAGTCTCCAAAAAAGCAGTGGTAGGTATTCGATGTATTTTACAACTTTAGCCACATCAGAATCCGAGATTCCAAAGTTATTTCAACTCACAAAGCGCAGGAAACAGATTACAATTTTCTCATATGATGGTCAAGTTGCTTAACTAGGTATTTTTATGTTTGTATATCCCATGACTTCAATGGCAACAGCTTAAGACACCATCTAAGCACATTATGCCATTTAAAATTGAAATGAGCCGTTGGCTATTTTATAACACTATTTTTCAACTGCTGTATTTGTACATTTCATGTTCGTACCTAAAATCTTACCCGTTACTTGTTAATTCGATGCTACCATCAATTTGTTCAAGGACTGACAAAAAAGTAGTTTTTGAAAGTCGTTAGGTACCTCCTCAGAAAAATGATTTCATTGAGATTGAAATCCGCCGTACTCTCTCTAATCCAAAGAGTACGGTTAATACCAAGGCATCATCATCCTCGTAAAATCCGTCCTCATAAACCAATGCTCTTATCAATTCCCTGTGGCTCATTTTCATTCAAGTAAAAAAACGTAGGAAATAGCTAGGAAAATGTAGCAAAGCAGATGGGAAAATGTAGCAAAAAAGAATTGTATTGTAAGCTGGAGTTTTACTTTGAACCACCCAGCAACTTGGGATGTTCGTTTGTTCGATTTGGCAGCCAACACATTCGCCATTTTCTCTTGCAAGCCTCGAATTCCCGATGGAGCACCCTTCGCACGAGCTAATTGCAGTAAACGATCCCCGATGGTTCGAAGGCCTGGATATTTCCGATGTTCTTGTCTTGATGCTTCATGTGCGACAGTCCCTTTTCGGAAGTACGTCCCCCTTTTCACTCACTGATACCCCCAAGACGTTGGGGGACACTGAAAAATACCCCAAATTTTGGTTTGAAGTCCCTTTTTGTCCTCCTTTCCATGTCCCCTCAAATTTTTTCATCATTTTCACTCGTTTAACTATATGCTTCGATAAATTTAGGTTGGCCGCTGGTACATCAGGAATTGAGACTTGGTTGGTTGGATCTATTTTTCTGTCTGCGGGCTTGTATGGCCCTTGTAGACATAGATGTAGGGTTGAGACTTGAGAATGGTAAAAACAAACGGGTAAGGGTTCCATGATTCTGTCTTTATGTCTTTGGGATTTTTTCGTTGTTGGTTAGTGGGTGAGATCAAGAATAAGCCATGGAAGAAGATAAATAATTTGTATTGTTCCGTGTCTTTCACATCAACACTTTTCATATTATTGAAGGAATAATCCTCATCAAGTGGCAGGTCCTCCTTGTGAAATTTCTGAAGAGATGACTTTTTCTATTTTGGTCAATTCAATGGTAAATTCTGGCAAAACTTTATTTGATTCTTCCATACATCAAGCATCAGCCAAAATCACTAATTCAAATTCAACTACAAATTTATACATATGAGCGTTGTGTAATTAGCCAAAACATGTACCCCTAAATGTACCCCTTTTGGAATCCTCAGGTCCCCCTTTACACCCCTTTTTAGGATCTATAATACACCCTTTTGCTGGACGGCGCACAGTGGTTCCGAAGCCCCTTTTCCCAGGACGAAAATAAAAAAAGTCGAAAGTCTTTGGAAGGAGTAGTTTGATATCCGGAGCTGATTAGAGGTTGTTGGAGGGTCACTAGCACAGGTTCCAACTGGTACAAAGAGTTTTCTCGTTCAGCTACGCTCAGTGAATCTTACGATTGTGCGATAATGGGATATTTAGTTTGTTTATACAAGTAGTGGTCATTAGTGCATATGAGGCTGTCCAGGCGAGCTCGAGATTTCATTCATGAAGTCGACATCATGACCAACGTTTCGCAAGTTTGGTTGAATTTTTGGTTGTTTTGATAAATCAACTAACAATGTTGCAATCATGATGCTCATTTATGATTTCGAAAAGCAATTACTAGCGGGGTCCGGTGGGGATCACGACGAATTTGCGGCGTAATGATTCGCAAATATGTGTAGAATGAGATTTAATAACAATCGGCTGCTACTAATCGCTACCCAGAGGTTCAGATCATTAAATTTATCGAGATTTGTGAGGCAAGATTTTAAGAAAAAGTTCCAGTCATGCAGCACGATCGTATGAGCGAATATTTGTGAATTATCGTATTGTACAATGTTGAATTGTTTTGAAATTTGAGCTTCTTGAGGGCAAGGACATTGTCAATTATTTATTTTATGGCAAAAACGTATTTTAAATAATAACCTGCTATTCAAAAAGAGGTTTTGAATTTTCAGTTTTTTGCAGTATTTATCTATTTTTTTGCAAATTTAAGTACATTGTTTTGCAGAATTTCGTACATAAATTTTTTAATGTTCTATTTTATAGTTACCAAACTTTATTTGAGCAATATTCCGCAAAAAAATATAAATTTAACTATTTTTTCCCGTTTTCAGTCATTTTTAGTGATTTTTTGAGCACATTTTTTGAAATTTAACCAATTTAAAGTGCTCAAAAAGTGTTGGCCAACGAACTCATCCTTTCGCTTGGAAAGCTTGATTTTTTTGCAAAAGATCGAAATTTTTATCTCAATCCTAAGGAGAATTATCGTCAGGAATGACACATACATATATAAATGAATACATATATATATATATATATATATATATATATATATATATATATATATATATATATATATATATATATATATATATATATATATATGAAAAAGTGTTAAACTCTAGGAATCGTTTCAGAAAGCCTCAAAACGGATTTCAATGAAGAAAATTTTTCAAAAATTTGTATTTTAAAATTTTCCAAGCCGTTTCAATAGCTTCATGTTCTACAAAAATTCGCTAAAAACTCCCCAAGAAGAGCTAAAATTCTTCTTTGAATTGTAGAATATAATTTTTGAAGAGTTTTGCTGCCATAAAATCAGTAGTTAACTGTATTATGTATGTTAACTATGTTATATGCACTCAAAATGCTGGAATTTCGAAACAGTTCGACAAATTTCAAAACAATGTATTCTAAAACAATATGTTTTATCACATAGTAAAATGCGATTATTTACGGAAATTCACTCATAGGACCATGCTGCATGACTGGAACTTTTTTAAATTTCTATCTCTTTTTATCAGAACTTTGGTATTGAAAACCTGTGGTATTAATTTGTCAGTTTAGGAAAGAATGAGTACCAGTTCGACAAGTCTCAAAACTAGATGCATTCTTTACAGAATTTAATGCTTAATTTGAATTTTCAACCCGTTCATTCCGCAAACTTCTGCAAATATTCATTTTCTCCAATTTTCGAAAGCAATTTTCATAAGTGAGTTTTCATTGAGTTCATCAATGAGTTTTTTTATTTAAAAATGGCCTTGAAACATAAAAGCCGAGTAAAAAAACAATCATTTATACCTTCCTGGTTTATAAATATAACTTTATGTTGATTATTCAGCGGGTTTTAATAAAATTAATACAAAACAACCATTTATTAAACGAAAATAGTCTTATAGTTATTTTTGGATAACTTCATCAATGAAACGATTACGCTTCAAAATTATTTTTCTCTCTCTATTTATGGTTTCTGTCAGTTTTCGCTATTAGTTAGGGTAATAGAACCGCAATATGCATTCCTATTGATTTTTGTCGTGTCGGACAGGGTTGGGCATAATTTTATCGTCGAATACGAATACGGTTGTAATCGCGATAATTATTCGTTGATTCTGAGTCAACTGCGATTATATTCGTATTCGTGTAATCGTATTCGTATGTCGGCGATTACACGAATACAACCCATAAAAATGCGTCACGGTCATCAATTTCAATGGGGCGTCCATCCTATAATATGCGAACCCTTGCTAATATTACCTAGCTTCAGAGGGACGTCCTATTGAAATAGATTTAGAGACAAATAGGCAGGGTTTCAATCGTTGAATTCGCTATAAGGACGTCCGACGTCCCTCGTCGACATACGAATACGATTAAACGAATACGAATATAATCGCAATTGACTCAGAATCAACGAACAACTATCGCAATTACAATCGTATTGGTATTCGAAGATGAGATTATGCCCAACACTGGTGTCATACTTTTTTCCTTAAACCCCCCAGAGTCGAAACTCGCTGGGAATGCAATACTGCGATTACGCGCCAGCTAAAAGTGTTAACTAAACACCGACGGCCACCCAGAAATCACTCGCGGCGGAAACGTTCAACGACCTAATAGAAACACGCGACGCGTTTTCCAGAATGTCGGGTGATTCTGAATACGGCTAAAATAGTTTCATAAAAGTCCAGTCATGCAGCATGACCCCATGAGCGAATTTTTGAAGAAATCTTCGACATTTCAGTCGCCATTGATCGTGTTGAGAAATTTTAGTTTATGATTTTGATAGACAAACATGGAATCAAATTATTAACACATGCACAGAGTAAACTCATCAGTTGTGATTACTTTTTTTTTTTTTTTTTTTTTTTTAAGCACCTACTACCTACGTTTTAAACAGCATGGTTCTAAAATTGGTTATACAGGGATACTTCCATAAGAGTAGTTCAATCTGAATTCGGACAATGTTTCATGCAAATATTACCGATTTTTACAACTACTAGCGAACGGCAATATTTCGATTTTTGACTGATTTTTCAACTTTGAAATTTTTGAAAACTTAATACATATTCTTATAGGAACTTTTACGCTGATTCCGAATATACCACGTGTTAGTATGCTGAAAAAATTATTTCGCACAACAAATCGCAAAAAACAGGTTATTTTGAAATTTTTGACTACATTTTTGAAAATTTCAACCCAAAGATGTAATCCGATCATGCTGGCCAACGAACTTGAACTTTCGTTTTGTGTCCTTAACATTTTGAAATTTGTTTGAAGTTTCTAGCACAATTCTACGGACAGTTATCGTCTGGAATGACACATACATACATACATACATACATACATACATACATACATAAAAAAATGCGTTAAACTTCAGAGTATGATTCAGAATAGCCTGAAACGGATTTCTGCATAAAATTTTTTCAAAAATTCACATTCTACAAATTTTGAGGCGAGAGCAATAGCTTAATTTTCTTCAAAAATTCGCTAAAAGAGAGTTCCTAGTAAATCCGTAAAACACAATACGTCGTGCGGTATTGACAATCTGGCGCCGTAACTCTGACGCAATGAGTTACGGTGACACGTCCTTCCGTACAGATACGTTAACGGATCGCGATCCGGAAAAAACGTAATCGTCTAAAAAATAACCTCTTTCCATGGACTCAAAATACCTCCTAGGGATAATTTCCTCCTTTCATGGATTTAGCGTTACAACTAGATCCGTTAACTAGGACCCTCAAGCATGGTTCAATTTAGTTTATTTACGTGCAAAACTTTACGTAGATTCCGAATCTACCGTTGAAACTGGCGTTAAATTTCCAAGATGAGATCCAAACAATGTCCATAAGCGGCCTCTACCTTTTAGCGAATTTTTGAAGAAAATTAAGCTATTGCTCTCGCCTCAAAATTTGTAGAATGTGAATTTTTGAAAAATGTTTATGCAGAAATCCGTTTCAGGCTATTCTGAATCATATTCTGAAGTTTAACGCATTTTTTTTATGTATGTATGTATGTATGTATGTATGTATGTATGTATGTATGTATGTATGTATGTATGTGTCATTCCAGACGATAACTGTCCGTAGAATTGTGCTAGAAACTTCAAACAAATTTTAAAATTTTAAGGACACAAAACGAAAGTTCAAGTTCGTTGGCCAGCATGATCGGATTACATCTTCGGGTTGAAATTTTCAAAAATGTAGTCAAAAATTTCAAAATAGCCTGTTTTTTGCGATTTGTTGTGCGAAATAATTTTTTTAGCATACTAACATGTGGTATATTCGGAATCAGCGTAAAATTTCCTATAAGAATATGTATTAAGTTTTGAAAAATCAGGTTGAAAAATCAGTCAAAATCGAAATAATGCCGTTCGCTAGTTGTAAAAATCGGTAATATTTGCATGAAACATTGTCCAAATTCAGATTGAACTACTCTTATGGAAGTATCCCTGTATAACCAATCCTAGAACCATGCTGTTTAAAACGTAGGTAGTAGGTGCTTGTTAAACAAACAAAAATGTAATCACAACTGATGAGTTTACTCGGTGAAATATTCCGTCCTCCGATTCTCTCAGTCGCTCTCTTTAATGTTTTACGCTCAACTGTTTTAGGACTTGAATTAATAATTTGATTCCATGTTTGTCTATCAAAATCATAAACTAAAATTTCTCTACACGATCAATAGCGACTGAAATGTCGAAGATTTCTTCAAAAATTCGCTCATGGGGTCATGCTGCATGACTGGACTTTTTTTCCCCCCAATACCCAGATTTTAGCTTTTACTCATTCCAGCAGTTTTTAATGCCATTCAGTGGTATTTTAGTAAATATTATAGTTTGTGGCCCCCTACCGTTGCTCTGTTGTGTTAATTTCAAATAAATCTAGAGTTTTCTTGAAAAATTTCCCCCTGTTATTCAAAGTTTGGGGGTCATGTAACTTTTCACGCTGAATCGATTAAACACTTGCAACTTCTGCACAACCAATTTTTTCCTCGAAAAAATATATAAAATTGAGCTTGAAAATAAATAAGAGCCCGTAAATCTAAGTGTAACACTCGATTATAACGGAGTTGGAGAGATCTGCAAGTGTTACCGTAGCTTTCAGCGTGAAAAATTACGTACGAACCGACCCCAAACTCATTGATTCATACAGGGCCTTTTTTTATAAATTGTATATTTGGCTTTAGAACATACTATACAGCCATGATGATACTACATACATGTTACTCAGAATCAATAAGCTTGTAGATCATACATGAACATTACAATTAGACAAAATTCACAAATGTAGCAGAGGCACTTCATGTTCTTAAAAAAAAAGTCCAGTCATGCAGCATGACCCCATGAGCGAATTTTCGAAGAAATCTTCGACGTTTCAGTCGCTATTGATCGTGTGGAGAAATTTTAGTTTATGATTTTGATAGACAAACATGGAATCAAATTCTATCTACAGCATGGTTCTAGCCTTAAACAGCATGGTTCTAGGATTGGTTATACGGGGATACTTCCATAAGAGTAGTTTAATCTGAATTTGGACAATGTTTCATGCAAATATTACCGATTTTTACAACTAGCGAACGGCATTATTTCGATTTTTGACTGATTTTTCAACTTTGAAATTTTTGAAAACTTGATACATATTCTTATAGGAAATTTTACGCTGATTCCGAATATACCGCATGTTAGTATGCTGAAAAAATTATTTCGCACAACAAATCGCAAAAAACAGGCTATTTTGAAATTTTTGACTACATTTTTGAAAATTTCAACCCGAAGATGTAATCCGATTATGCTGGCCAACGAACTTGAACTTTCGTTTTGTGTCCTTAACATTTTAAAATTTGTTTGAAGTTTCTAGCACAATTCTACGGACAGTTATCGTCTGGAATGACACATATATACATACATACATACATACATATATACATACATATATACATACATACATACATAAAAAAATGCGTTAAACTTCAAAACAATAATTGTTTATAATAAAATGGGTTTGTTTGTACTTGAGTCAAGTGGAGAAACATAATTTGTCGTTGCTGCAGGTAGTCAGCGCAATCCATTATCAAATGCTGAAGATCTCCTGAAGGGTGTCCGCAGCGTTAGCATTGGGGGCAACTGCAAGCGGACTTTTCAACGAAAATATTAAAATTACCATTATTCATTTTCCAAGTCAAGTTATTGTTATTATCCTTTAAAAAACATTGAAAAATTAAAAAAAAAAGTCGTACCCTTCTGAAAAAAAAAACTATGCAATCCCTGGAAATCCCAGCAAAATTTTATATAATTTGAGGATCATGCGCAATAACGGCTAATAAAAGTATTCTTTGTATCACCCCCATTTTAGTAAACACATGTCAACGTTACGTTTATGTTGAATGATTATAAAACTTGATTTAGTGATGAGGATTTTTCAATTTGGTTTTCTGGATGATTATTAACAGCAGATTTTGAATATCAGCTGGTTTGACCTTCGGTATTCAATGTGCCAGAAATAAAATCGCTAAAAAAATGGCAAGGTTGGGAAAAACGCCCAATTCATAATAATGTACTTACAATAGAATATTTTTTAGAAAAACTTTGTATTCTATAAATTGTGACCATAATCATTTCAGGGCTCAAAAATGTATTTCAATTCAAAACATGTCTACCCACACAAAGTTGCAAAAAAATGAAAATATATCTGCCAAGTTGGTTGTGGCACATTGCTTCCTCGTATCCATAAGATGAGGGTATAGATCATTGAAAGATGTTGCGTAAAACAACAAAATCGGTCAATTAGAATACGAAAAAAATTATGCTTATAGTAATGTACATTTGCGAATGCGCAGAATGAAGTTGAGAACAATGAAACTGATAGGGGGCCCATCTACTGCCTAACACACACATTCCCTGAAAATGTCATTATAATCCGATGAAAACTGTGAAAATTGGGATTGTTACAAGGATTTCATATTTGCGCATGTGTAGGAGCAAATAATGATTCGATCATGTTGAAATTCATATCAAATGCTCAAATCGCTGACTTCAAACCAACCTCTGAATTTGAGCGAGTTCGGATGAATAGGTCGTGAGAAAGTAATGCTTGATGGAATTTATGTTTACGCATGCACAAAATGAATTATTTATCTGGGAATAATGGATGGTAGGGGGTCATCAACAGACTTACCCGCACTTTCCCTGAAAATATCATTAAAGTTGGGTGAAAACTGTTGAAATTAAGCTTGTTACAAGAATTTTCGGACACACCTTCAGTCACACAGACACACATATACACAGAGAAAGGCCAAAACGGAACGATACTGATTCAGAATGGACTAAAATGTAAAAATTCGAGTGGAAATTTTGATTTTGATTTGAACACAATGCTACCGCTACTTTTAGTTAGGCTCGGGAAAAACTATGAAATAAGAAAAATTATATCATATAATCAACATTGTGGTGTTATTTTGTAAGTGTTTGATCCAAAAACAGGAATTGTATACATATCGTACCAGCTAGATCCTGGGTCGCTGATCTCGCTGTTTCATACGAATGTTAGTTCACGTGGTCCTTCTCGTTCGCCTAAACATGATCAGTACTGGTGTAAATGGAAAACCGTGTGAAGCCTCGCGCTCGAAGATTTTTATTAAGACTAGGAATTATTGTTATTCGTGAAAACTTTGTTGACACCTCGTTGCTTTTCATGTTAAATCTTCCAGTCTCGTAATCTGCCAGACGATTGGTAACCCCCACACATCTTCTCGCCGGCTCTGAGGGAAGTTCCAATTCTATAGTTAGACGTAAACTAAGCTATAATTGGAGCTGGGCGTATGGCCGTAGCGTATGCCCTCCCCTCCTCGGCTCCTAGTCCAAACCAGATGGCAAGAAGGCATGACATGTGTAGGTTGCGGTCAAGTCATGTTATTCATCATCTCAGGCTCCAAGAATGAACACCTCCTCCACACACTCCCCCCAGAACTCTATTAACCTAAACTTACCTATTAAACTAAACTTTAATAAAACAAACTATATAACGTTTGCATGGAAATCCTCAATGATTCCTGATTTAGGCCCAATTGCTTGTCATCAATCTGAGATGTGCGAAATAAACTGCAGCTGTCCGACCATAAAACAGGTACACGTAACCAAATACTTAGGGGTAAAAATAGATCAATGCCTTGGGTGTGATGAACACATAAAAGATTTATCTACAAAAATAAGAAGGTTGCTACCAATGTGTCGAGAAGTTCGTAACTTTATGACCCTGAAAGTAAAGGAACAATTTTACCACGCAATGTGCTAGTCGCTATTGATTTATGCCATGCCAGCCTGGGGTTCAGCTTTCAAAACTAAACATCAGCCTTTGTTTACGATCCAAAAAGCCCTGATCAAGTTCCTATTAAAAAAAAAAAACCCCCCATTAGGTTTGGGACAAGTGCTTTATTTAGAGAATTCCAAGTTCTAAACTTATGTAGACTAATAGATAAATCTACTATAATTTGTATAACAAGCGATTTCTAAAAGGTGGATTTGAAATAGTAAGCAATATTCGCACAAGAAGTTCGAACAAAATTACTCTCATTATACCAAGATTTAATACTTCCGCTGCACAACGTTCTCATCTGTAAAGAGGGATCATCCTTTTCAACAACCTACCTCGCGAAATTATTTCAACCAGAGTATCGCTTAGTAAATTCAAAGTAGATCTGAAGAAGCACTATATGGCTTAACTGTCTCATTTGCCTAATCATTTATGTTATTTCAATTATTATTGACACAATTTATTATTTACTCCTCAAATTTTGAACTTTCTATTATTTATGTAAACCAATAGAGAATAGAACATACATACTTTATCGTTAGGCCTTGATTGTGAAAATCTTTTATTATTTTTAGTATTTTTATTAATTATTTAAATAATCACTAACAGGAGAGCTAAATAATGAACAGACGCTACAGTTCCCTGCACAAGATCCTTCTTATTGGGAATTGCAGCATTTTTTGTCCAAATCTGTAATACATTGTAAATCTTTTTTTGTGAATAAATTGCATATTTATATATATATTTTTTAATTATAATTTTGCTTCCGAGGCTATTGCGTAATTGTGCACTATTAGGTGACCAACTCTGATTTTCTTAAACATCGTTTATGTTGCCCTCCTAGCAGTCCCATAAACATATATCTAAATGAAAAAATATCAAAAATCAATATAAATTGGAATAGTTACATTACTAGTCGCCTGGACCGCTGTTATCGGTGTCCGTATCTTCATGATTTACATTGGCGTAAGGAAGTCCATATGGAACAGGAGAATCTTAGCCATGGCATAGTCAGAATAATATGTTGGGCTAGATGCGAACCTTGATTGCAAAATGTGGACAGAAAATAAAAGTTCCAGTCATGCAGCATGATCGTATGGGCGAGTTTTCGTAGATTATTGTACTATATCATGTTAAATTGTTTTGAAAATTCAGGACTGCAAGTAAAAATAAATGTGCGACTACCAACTTTATAGCAAAAAAAAAACTCTTTAAATGATATTCTGCAATTCAAAAAAGATTTTGGATTTTTATCTTTTTTTGTACAGCTCTACATCCTTTCCAAAGTGAATGCGACATTTTGCTTCCGAGTCTACCTAAAGGTAGCGGAAGCATTGTTTTCACTTTCGGGAAAAATAGTTTTTGGTCTCCAAAATCAAAATATCCGCTTGCCTTTTACGTTTTAGACCATTCTGAACAACTTTGGTTCCGCGTCTGTCTGTCGTGTGTCATCAAATCCTTGTAACAGGCTTATTTTCCACAGTTTTCATCCGATTCGGATGAAATTTTCAGGGGATGTGCGAGCTAGAAGGTAGACGGTCCCCTATCAGTTTCATTGTTGCCAAATCAATACTTCATTCTGCGCATGCGCAAACGTAAATTCCACTATGCTCCATTTTTTGATGTTTTTCCCCAGACATCGATGTTTTTTTTTTTTCAAATGTGTTTTTTTGTCGTTAATGTAAAAATGATGGTTCTTTTGTACCTGAACAATAATTATTCTTGTTTTATAAATGCTTACTTGGTCGTTTATTATTCTTCTATAAAAATAATACTGTACAGATTCAAGAAACATCGATGTGTTTGAATCAAATCGTACTACGGTAATGTCGATTCGTTATCACATATTGTTATCAGTGTTTGTATCATTCATTATCATGAAATTCGTTGTCTCGCGTTTCCGCATGTAAAACAAACATTTAATTTTTTACAACTTCTTTACAATTTTTCAGTGTTTTAATGAGAACATTTTCTTTCTACTTTTCTGCGATTTTACTTATGTAGGTACTATTATTAAAATTGTTGAAAAGAACTACTTTTTTTCGCAAATTTTCTAAGAAAATTAGTTTTTTCTAAAAACCATCGATGTGTCGAAACATCGATGTTTTTTCTCCGATGTTTTTTAGACATCGATGTTCCTTGAAAAAAAAATTATCGATGTGCAAACATCGATGTTTTGTTTATCGATACCCATCCCTACTTTTAGGACGTGTTAGACGCACGCCTGGCACGCTTGGCAGGGGGTCACGGTGGGTGGTGAGGGGGGTGAGCGGGGGGTGGAGTGAGAGGAGGCGCCGGCGCCGCGGCTTGTGGTGGGTACGGCGCCGGCGTTCGTTCGAGGCATGAATATGTTTTTTTCAAGGTCATATTTGTGTGTTAATACCAATGCTTTTCCTACGCATATTTAATAACATATCCTCTCGACTTTTCGTACGTACTTAGACAATGATATTATTAAGGCAATAAAAATTTGAATAGATAGGAGCTCAAATCGAGAAATATAAACATGCGTAAATAATTATTGAAGTAAAGGTTGTGGCAACTCGAAATAGGACACGCCGAGGAGGAGTATGACGTACGTAAGCCAACTAAAACTACGATCTTTTTATACTCTAGTTGTTTGATTTCGCTTAAATTTGGATAATAGTTGGAAGAAAATGACTTGATTACCTGATATCAATTTCAACACGATTGTATCATTAATAGCTACTGTGCATGTCCTAATGTGAAATACTTGTAATGACCTTAATTTTCACAGTTTTCGTCCGATTTTTATGAAATTGTCAGCGAATGTGCAATTTAGGTTGTAGATTCCCTTACCTATTTTATTGTTTTCAACTCATGAGTTCATTCTGCGCTTGCACAAACGTAAATTACATTGAGTATCATTTTATCGTTTCTTAATTGACCAATTATGACATTTCACGCAACTTCTTGATTTACTCTTTTCCGCTATGGAATTTTTCAAGATCATTTAAAACTCTTCAATGATCTATAGGTACATTCAAGATAGGTAAACGAGTAAGCTATGCGCCACACCCAACTGGGCGGACGTTTTTTCTTTTAGATATGTTTATGGGACAGCTGGGAGGGCAACATATCCAATTTTTAAGAAAATCGAAGTTGGTCACCCAATAGTGCAAATTTACCACTAAATGTAGTGGAAGCATTGCGATTACGTTTGAGAAGAAAATAATGACGTTAAATCATAATTGCCTCTTGACTTGTAATTGTTCTTCCAAGATGCGTCTCACACGCATTCAAGAAGAATCAGGGAATTAATTGGCTTGGTCCAAATTGGATACCATGCATTTTGTGGTTGGCATTGTAGGTGTTGACTCTGGGAAAGTAGCAAAACTCATCAACTCATTCAGCTATTAATAACTGGTACTGAACTCCAAACTCTAAAATAATTATATTTATGAAAATTAATTTGTTAGTGAGTACGTATTTAACTACGCTGCAGTTGTCTGGTTGCACTTTTCCAAGGTCCTTGATTATTCTGTGCTACAAGCACACAAATAGAGTCAAAGTTCTAAATTTTGAAGTTTTTCTTGAGTAACTGCGTCCTATAACATCTTTTGTACGCGGAGCGTAACGTAAATCCCCTAATTCTGGCCATTTTCATATTTGTACGCGAAATTGTGATTTGCCGTTTTGTTTTGCATGTAGGCAATCAATTCAAACGCAGAATTAAATCACAGGTTTTCTACCAATCAGGATATGTTGTTGTTTAAAATTATGTTTGGAAACTAAGAGCCAATTTAGTCTGTTTATATTAGTGAAAAAACCGCGTATTTTAGAAAACGCCAACAAACCTCCTTGCATATGTGATACAGTCATATATGAGTAGGTAATGATAAAGCACACTACAATGTACTTTTTCGTAAATGTTGCTGGTAATTTCGGCCATGGGTCTGGTGGTAGTGCATCACTTCAATGCAAGTTGAATCTTAATGTTGGGGATTTTGTACTTAGATAATTTCCAAATGGAAAATAATATAATCTGCCATTATGCTGGACAGATTTTGAGCTCCACGTACAGAAAAAAGAATAAGTACAGAAAAAATTCCTCAGAAAGAAAGAGAAAAAAAAAGAAACTTACCTAGTTACCTTTTAGCTTAATTTACCTTATGAAATTAATAGTTAACAATTTCCTTGCACTCAAAAGCAATTCAACATTATACAATACGATAGTTTTCGAAAATTCTCTCATACGATCATGCTGCATGACTGGAATTTTTTTTCTGGTGCTCGGGTTGTCCCCCACCCAATCAAAAAATTATTGTTATAAAAATTATAAATATAATAAATAATATATTAAATATATAGGTATATATATATTAATTGCTATGCAATTCTTAGGCCGACCCCCAATAATTTTTTTTTGTCCCGCTACGCGAACCCGCGAGGTCGTGGGTTCAAATCCCAGCCAGCCTTGAAAAAAAATTTTTTTTTTTTTTTTTTTTCGTGAGACGAAGGTTGTGGGTTCGAATCCCAGCCAGGCTTGAAAAAAAAAATTTTTTTTTTTTCTCGTGAGACGAATTGCATAGCAAATTATCCTCGTTTTCTACACAGAGAAAAGATTCGGCGAGGCGCGAAGCGCCGAGTATAGATTAAGGGGGTCCAGGGGGGCGAAGCCCCTTGCGAGGCCCGAAGGGCCGAGTATATATATATATATTTTTTAAATCATTTTTATTGGATCAATTCCAATATGCGTCCCTCTTATTAACGAATTCTTACCCATAAGACATAGCTTCAGAGGGACGTCCTAAAAAGTGGTGAATCGAATTTGGGACAGTAAAATTGTAGAATTACAGGCGACCATGACAAAGTTAAAAATAAACCCACGCACCTTTTGCGCGTCCTCCATGGAGTTCCTCCATCCACTGATGGGTTCTTGGCTAGTGAAGCTTATGTGCACAGCGATAGGAATGACCTCCGATCTCTTTGAAAAACTTGAGTTTCCTAAATATTCCAAACCCGTCGTTCAGCAGCTAAATTCCTTACGGCCACAACAACGTTGAATAAATTTACGGACAGAATGCGCTTTGGGGCAATGATGCCAAAAAAAATGGGTCAATAAGGCAATGCGTTTGGGTCAGCTCACAACTGGATTCGCGTTGCGTATGTTTCAACGCCGTATAGAGAAAAGTTGGGAAAATGCAGTAACTTTGGGTCAAACGCTCTGGTGGGCAAACATTGAAAGGCCTGCTGCAAAAACGTTGTACTTATCAAATGAGGAGGAGTTAAGTGTTGTTGTATAAAACATAAAACTGATGAAAGTATTACATTAGGGAACCCAAAAAAGTGATGACGCGTAACAAATAAAGTAACAGTGGACTGGGAGGTTTTCGAGGTCGCTGAATACGCCTGTTTTTCATAAAGTTTCACAAAGTTTTCATAGGCAGAAAACACATTTAATGAATCAACATAATAAAATCAGAGTTTAAATCAAATACACCCCAACTCGGTTCGTGATTTTGAAACTTAAGACTGGAAAAACATGAAAAATTCATCATAATTCGGGTTTTAATTTTATTATTCAATACGAGATAATCAACTGTATCACCTGTGTAACCTTTGTGAGTGTTAAATGTGGTTAGCGAAAAGCCTATAGGAAATGACGGCTTATTTTCCGCGTAGAACCCGTCCAGGCGGTTCTAGGGGCCTGCTCGAACCCGCGGCGCACTAGCACTACACCCTCACGACCGAGCGGTCGTGCAGGTTTTGCCTAATCGTGTAGCCGTGATATTAACCAACTCTGCTGTCGCACACTTATATTAATAAAATTAATAGTAATAATCGAGTTTATAACCAGATCACACGATCACATTCTTTAATCACAACTTTGATTCAGTTATAATTTTCTGATCACAAAGTTTGCCTGTGAATCAATAAATCATACACTCGTAATCGCAAAATTATTATGTGATTACACCTGTAAACACCAATTTTTCTATGGTTTCTCAGTAATTAATCATGGCTGAGACCATAATATTTAATCATTGCTATAATCATATTCACGGATTTATTGGTGGCCCGCTTTACAGTTATGAGACAAATTTCTTTGATGCATCTAATTATGGGGGAGGATACGAACTAAATCACTCGTGACGAAGTTGTGGAAACCCATTTCAATAAAAAACGGAAGTTAAAGAAGAACTTTGTCTAATTCCACGAAAATAAAGAGTTACGAAGCTATAATAATGTCTTAGATAAAACATTAGAACGTCACCCATGTTTCTAGAAAAAAATCCCTATTTTATTCTTTGTGTGCAAGCGTGAATTCGTTGCCGCGATTTCGTATTGCATTTCAGGATAATGTAACAAGTAATTTTGAAAATATTATGCGATGCCCCGCCTACGATTCCGAACCGTAATCTCTAATTTTGTTATTAGACTCATTTTAGTTTCTTTTTTTTTTTTTTTTTTTTTTTTTTTTTCAATAATGAACCGTTGTGATCTAAAAAGAAAGAAATTAAACCCCCACCCTCAACATTTGTTGGCTTTCGTTTCAAGATGAATCGAATAAAACATTTTAAAAACGACTGAACGCCGCGCCGCCCAGTGCTTTTTTCCGAAACTACTACAGGACCAAAGTTTATGAACTTAGGTCAAAAATCACATATGGGGTCTAGTGGGTGGCTGTAAACTGAACCCAAATCCTCACCTTTGTATGTAAACTAGACCCATCCTCGAGCTCTCACTCAAACGATCCCTGCATCGGCAAACGTGAACTCGACCCGAATCAGAACCCCCCCCCCCCCCCCCCCCTCGTTTCGTGAGGCGCAAATTTGACCCAAAAAAATATTTTAAGCCATTTTCCATTATTGATTTCGTCCTAATCCCAAACATTGAATCTTTCGCCACCTCCCGTGGAATTAATGAAAACAGCAAACAGCAAAGCTACTTCCATACAATACTAGTAGGTAGAAACAGTAGTGAATGTTCGTTACGAATGTCGATCAGTAAGTTAAAACACAAAGCATACGCGTAGTTCTCTTTACTGTTCAATAAACAAAAACCAAAGGTATGTAATGACCGTTAAAGTACCCATGGATGGTCATCATTTGACAATAGAATGTAGGGCAATATTTGAAGGTTCCGTGCAAATATATAGTTGATGCTTTCACGCATTTAAATTTGTTAGGCAAGAAAACACAATGAGTTCATTTTCGATGTCGTAGATAAATAATAAGTTATAAATATAAATTCTTGCAAGAAGTATGAAGGAGGTAGATATGAGTACGTTCAGTGAACGGAGGTAGTAGAATGGAGAGCAGATGGCCAACTTTTGGTAGTCATTTCTTGACTCCAGGTGATTTTTGACTATGGGGTTAAGTTTGCATGGCGACGCCAAACATGCCAGTGAGTAACTGCTGCGCGCCCGCCTCACCTCGACTAAACATTCGCGAATTCCACCATATACCCGTTCATCGTAGTGGGAACGTCACATTAGAGAGCTTCTTGCACCTCTTTACGGCTTTTCGGCAGGGTCGATAGGGTTCTTCTCCGCACATTGTACTCGTACATATTTCTCCTTACTCTCGACAAGTCCGTAGCGGGTCGAGTATACCTTAGGTATCATCGGACGGTTATTTGCCTTCGAGTTCGGGGTCCGATTTACACCCGCCCGGTCCAGTTGGTCTATCGTGGCATATTGGCTATTGATACCGCGGCATCAATTTCGATCAAACCTAATGAGTAAAATTTAAGAGCAACCGGAAAACAACATTTTTTTTTTTTTTTTAAATATATATATATATTCTAGTTCATTGTTGATAAACTTCTTTAGACTAAAATTCCGAGAGAAAATGTGAATTTAACAATTTTTAGCCATTTTTATTGATTTTTTTAGCAATTTCTCAGAACTGGACCAATTTAATGTACTCAGAAAGTGCTTGCCACACAGCAATCATCCTTTCTTGTTTTTTTTTTTTTTTTTTTTTTTTTTTTTTTTTTTTTTTGCGCAAGAACGAAATTTGTATATCAATCCTAAGGAGTGTTATCATCCGTGACATATATATATTTATATATACCGTAGGGGATAGGCGTGGTTAGAGAAGTTAAGCAACGTCGAGCTTGGTAGATTACCACTTTAATCGGTGACCGCAAAAGTAAGGGTCTCCAGTCCATGTAATTTTCACACTTCCGCACGGCAAACCCCTCTCAGCAGCTTTAAGCAAAATCGAATTCTGATCCTCCATTTGGAGGACAGCTGATGACGTCCGCGACGCCCGAGGCAGTTGGACAATAAGCTCCAATGTTTTTACATTTTTCTTATATATATGAAAAATTGTTACACTCAAGGATTCGTTTCAGAATGTCTCAAAATGGATTTCAATGAAGAAAATGTTCTTAGTAAACTATACCCCCCCCCCCCTCCCCTCCCATTTGATTGTCCATAATTTTTTTTTAACTTAGTATCAGGTACTCCAAAAACACTTTCCAAATTTCACTTCGATATCTCAAAAATTGTAGGGGAAAGTTACGGGGGGGGGGGGGGGAGGTTCCTTTCCGAACACCCTGTGCCGAAACAAAAGTTTTTTGAAATGTAAATTTTGGGATTGGCCGACTTCCGGGCGAAAAAAATAACTCCTATGAAGCAAGTTGAAAAATCGTACTAAAGGTGAATAGGCAAAATTTCTGTGTATTGTTGCTCACCGGTTACTTATTTTTCAGTTTACGCAGATGAACCTTCTGCATAGACCTGTACCCTCACCCGTACAAAGCCTTCGTAACAAACCCATGATTTTTCGGTAGGTAGATAGTTCGCTATTAACTCATGATAATGTTCACAATCATGTTACTTCCTCAACTAGGTTTATAGGCGAGAGTGGCATGAAGTGAGATAACTCGCGGGAATAACATTCTGAGGGTCTCAAAATGTTTACTGCAAGCCACCTAAAGGTACGTTCCCACCTGATTCAAAGTCGCTAGAAGTCACAAGACAAGTCTCATGTTCAGTCATGGAGAATGGTCAATTTTGGTTCTGTGTCTGTCTGTCTGATGTCTGTCTGTCTGTGGTAAATCATTGTCTCGCCCAAAACTATACCAAGTTTCAGTCCGATCCCGATGCAATTTCCAGGGAATGTGCGGGTTAACTCGGAGACGGTCCCCTATAATTTTCAATGCCGTCTTATCAACAGTAACCTGTGCGCATGAGCAAAAGTTGATTTCTCATAATGTCGATTTCTCATCATCTGTTGGTCCGATTTCGTTCAAACTCGGTAGGTAATTGGGTATATGTTCTAGAAAAATGCCCTATAAATTATATCGCGATTGGTAAAGTAATAACCATTGCGCATGAGCGGAACTAGTATTGATTGAGATAAGCAAAACTCAGAGTCTAATGGAACGATTTTGATGAAATTTTCAGGGATTATGCGGGAAAGCTTCTAGACCCCCCCACCCGACAGACCCAAGTCGAAACATAATATAAGTCTGTTTCTGTACATCGTGAAGAAATATTCTATTCCGGAATTAGCGAGTAACAAGGAGGACCAAATAATGTTCTACAGCTTTTTAAAATCTTGAAACTAAAGTATGGCAATTATTTGCCATCCCTTTTAGAAATGTAGTCTAAAAAATCTGAACGTCATTTTATCTATTCTTACGTCACATTGTGACAAGAAATCATTGATTGAGAGAGAAATTGAGAGATTCCTGTTCATTTTACTTGACTAAAATTGAAGAAAATTGAACACATTGCTGGGGCGAATTGTTAGCTTCTTGTACGTATATAAATAAATGAAAAAGCGTTAAGGTCTAGGATTCATTTCAGAATGCCTCAAAACTGATTTCAATGGAGAAATTTTTGATTTAAAAATTTTCCGAGCCGTTGCAGTAGCTTCATTTTTTACGAAAATTTGCTAAAAGTGCCGGCCCTGGGCCCCGTCCTCATTAGCGAAACAGTCTGGATGTGCTGGCCAGAACGCGATGCCGCGCATATAGTGTGGACGTAGCTTAATAAATGCATAATGGTAGCTTTGTTCCAACGCTTCACAAGGCTTCGAGAGCGACCCCCGGAGCTCCTCTAGAGTTGCCGCGGGGTTAGCTCCAAGGTCGCCCACTTTCGTTTTTGTTAGAACAGTTCGGAGCAGACCCGAGAGATCAAAACGCGTTAACGGTGATGACAAACGTAGTAGAGAAGACGAAAACAGTTTAGAGAAGGTTACGCGGATTGTAGTTTAGACAAGGGTAGCAGGTTATTTCAAAATGCGCATGCGTAGGGCTCGGAGCTCTCGATGAGACCCCGTCAAAAGTGTGGGCCTGCTTGGGGGACCCCCGGAGCAGCTTTGGGGGCGCTCTAAGATCTGTTGGAACACGGAGCTCTCAACCCCATAACCTTGCTGGAACACAATTTCCAGCTCTGAGCTCCTCAAGGGCGCCCTTTTGTCCTTGTTGGAACAAAGCTGGTATTATACAGGGTGTCCCAACCGGGAGCCCATTGAGTAGGTTTATGTCACTTCCAATAACAACTGGAAATTTCGCTCGTTTCCTATCAGCTTACCATGATCATTTTTCTCCTTAACATTATGTATTCAGGGTTGCCAGATCTACAGTATTTCCAGTAGATCTACGGTATTTTGAACCCTTCACTGTGTTTTTAGAGTTCTACGGTATTTTGCTCTTTTTTTTTTTTTTTTTTTTTTTTTTATGAATGAAAAGGAAAATTTTTTAAATGATGAAAATAATATTTTTATTACACCTTCTCTCACATTATTTACCCTGGATACCTTAAAACGGGTCATTTTGGGTATTTATGTTGACTTCTGGCACCTGAATAGTTTCACGATTCATATTCACGGATGAGTAGGTAGGTAGTTGGTATTCTAGATGAGCGAGTTCATCTAGATTGTTATCATAACAAAAATCTTACCCCTTCTTTTATGTTGAGTACCTACTCAAGTTATAATTCGCCGGATAAAGGCAAAAAACTACTTACTCGTAAAATTCTTATCCACTGTCATTAGCTGTTTTGGAGGTGAAGTTCTATTTTGAAGTTCATTTCGAAAGTTATTGAGTCTTGACAGTGTTCAACTGTCTCGGTATAGTTGTTTCTTCAGTCTTCGGAGTAAAGTGAAGCAAGTGTTTTGTGCGAAATGTAATTATTTCAACGTAATTTTTGCTACTGATTATTTCTACAGGTTCTTTCCCTCCCCACCCCCTAACTTTGTAAATACATGTAAGGTGATTATTCCAATGATAGGGGCCATCGCCTTCTGAGCTAATCCCTCGAGCTTGGCATCATAATATTCTGTGCTAAGGTGTTTTTGAATAGAACCGTCTACAGTATTCTACGGTTTTTGATTAAAATCTACGGTATTAAACAGTATTTTTGAATGGACAAAATCTACAGTATTTCTGCAGTATATTTCTGTTAACATCTGCAGTATTTTGCTTCTTCGAGTCTGGCAACCCTGCATGTATTACTCAACTATTTCAGCTGCTTCCATTTCATCAGACTGATCACACTTTCGTTTTCTCTTTGTTTCAGTTCGAAAGAATGATGAATGGTATGGACACCTTACCGCAACAGAATGGATCCATTCATACGAATTCAACCGCATCTTCCAACAATTCGCATAATTCCTCGAACCAAGGAGGGAATAACCAAGAAGAAAGTAAAACTAATTTAATAGTAAATTATCTACCCCAAACAATGACGCAAGAAGAAATTCGGTCTTTATTTTCTTCAATAGGAGATGTAGAAAGTTGCAAATTAATACGAGATAAAGTAACAGGTAAGTTCAAGCAGCATCAATTTATAGAGATTTTAAATTCAACCACGAAATCCAATACGCGAACCACAGAAATGTACTATATGACCGTGCAAAGGAAAAGGGAGCTTAACTTGCCAGAGGTCACATCTGAGTTTATATTTTTTTTAATTTTTCTCCACATTATGCTGAACAAAATCTTTTTTTTTCTATCAATTTCCAATGAAAATTTGTGATTTTTCAAATTGCAAATTTTCAGCAGATTTTCAGCTGACATACAAAACTGCAGTTTTTCGCGATTATAAGTACAAAGAATAATGTAGAAAATTCAAGTTTTGATGATTATTGAGGAAAGAGAAATAGTTTTGAGACCCAAAAAAATACTACAAAAAAAAGTAAATTTTTGACCCACAATTTGTTTTTGACCTGTGAAAAAACCTTGGCAAGTCCCTTTTCCCTTGCACGGTCACAGATGTGTGTCTGTGTGTGTAATGTGAAAATGTATGTTATACGTGGTAGTCTATGTGTCACTATGGTTTAAATGCTGAGAATCACTCTGACCGTTTGGAATTAAATCAAGAACGTCTGCAAGTTGAGAGTGGCCCAGGGCTTCCTCGTATCTAATAACATTATTGTACATATAACTTAAATTTATTAATAGGAAGGCTTCTAAACGATTTATTAATTTATGATTTGTTATGCATGAGCATAACTTGAAGATATTGCGAAAAGATCATTGATTAGTAGGTAACTATTTCTTGAAAGCAGAAACTGTGTTCTTGGAGGATTTTGCATTTGCGTATGCGCAGGGACTTAATTAAGGAACAATAAAATTCATATAGGAACATATCAATCCCAAATATCGCTTTTAATTGCCAGTTCCATGCTGAGAATTTATATAATGAAAATAGGACGAAAAATGTGGCATTTATGCTTGCTTACGTTAGCGCATGCGCAGATACTATCATCGATCCAGCAGCAATGAAATTCACTGGGGCTCATCGAGGATCCAACCCATCCGATCCTAGAAAAACGCATTTTATGATTTCAATAAAAACTAAACTGTAGGAATAGCTATTGTTGTAAGGAGTTTACGTTTGGGCATTCGCAAGTATTACCATCGATGTGGCAACTAAAAAATTCATTAGGACCATCAAGGACACGATCCACACTATCCGTTTTCACCGAAATCTGGCTGTAGCTAGTAGTTTTGCCCGTTGCTAGGATTAGCAAACATAATTACAGATAGACAGACAAGAGACCAAAATTGCTCATCACAATCTAAAATTTGAAATATTCGTGGAAATTTCGAATTAAGATGACATTTTTGTCCTTCCAAAACCTATCACAATGCTTTCTTTATACCCTTGGCAACAAAATTACGATTTCGGGCTCGATTTTTTCAAGAATGTGAGCTCTACCAATAAACATGTGTCATGTTGAATTCGCTACATAGAGATTCTTTTATGGTGACATTTATTGTTTAATGTAATTAATATAATTTATTGTTGAATGATAAAAATGATAAGAATTATTGAAGTAATCTTTATTATAAGTACCTACCTAGTATTGCAACGGCTTATATTGGCTCTAACCCGCAAATCCCTGAACATCTTATCGAAATCGGATTGAAACTGGAAAACCGCAGAAACTGTCATTGTAAGAAACATACGACGTTTGTTCATGAACTTGGGAAAATTTTATCCGCCATGAAACGTAGGGAAAGTTTTTATTTTAAAATTTTCCGAGCCATTGCAATAGCTTCGTTTTCTACAAAAATTTGCTTAAAAAAAAAAAAAAAAAGCAACAGTGGTTAAGTGATAAGGTGTGTAGGGTGTTTTTGAGAAAACTCCTGAAATACAACACAATCAAACGTCCATAATTTCCATTTTTACAATATTAACCGCGCAATATAATTGAAATTTCAGTCAGGTAGGTAGGTAGGTTCTGTAACAGAAGGGAGCCCCCACAATGTAGAATTCTACTTGCCCCTCCACTCGTTATTCAGCTATCCCATTCGTAATGAGGTTAAATTGGACTCTTAAATATTGCTGTTCCAGTTTCGGTTCAAACTAATAAGATCCAGATTTCAGTATTCTTATTAGATCATTCGTTTATTTCTTTGAATTTATCTCACCAGAGCCAGACATTGTGTCATTACCTACCTACTTACTTAGAATGGTTATTACTGTTTCGTATAACAAGAAAGACGTCGAATATGGCGTCTACTGAACATTAAATAATTGAGGAGATGACATGGGAAACGAGTTAAGTCTGAAAATCGAAAGAACATTTTTTTTCGTCGAAGTGCAAGTAAACAGTCACGCCAACGGCCTTGGGTCCTCCCGTCCTTGCTAGATTGCACCCTGAATAAATGTGTGACCCTTGCATGGAGAAGAGATTATGTCCAAAAAAATCTGATAAGAGTTCAGAGGGAGTTCCTACAAAATTTGATTTTTGGACTTAACTCGTTTTCCATGTCAGCTCCTCAATTTACATTTACTGGATTCTGGAATGTTTATTGGAGCGAGTAATTCTGATTATGAGGCCCCGAACAAGGTCCGCCGCTAGGAGCGCTAGAGGGCGAAGGACCTAAGGAGCAGGGTGGTTGTGGTTGACCAACATGACTTTCCTCGTGTTGATACCTTGCTTCACCCCTTCTCGCTCTACAATTCATTCCCCACGCCATCAATCTCATCAATTCTGGTCAAAAATAAGAATTATATGGTGTAGTTCCGTATGTGTTCCCATGCTATTTGTGAGTCAGTAAGTTGAGCAATGAACCCCGAAACCCCCTTGTTGTTGATCTCTGACTAAACAAAGTTGATGTTCATATTGAGTAGGATGATACAGACTCTTGAATAAACATGCATCTTAAGTGGAATATTTATGTCTTAGGTATACATAACATGCATGTTTATTCAAGAGTGTTCATATTGAGTAGGATGATACAGACTCCTGAATAAACATGCATCTTATGCGTAAGATGTATATCTTATACATAAGATGCAAACTTATTCAAGACTGTTTAATTTGAGAAGGATGATACAGACTCTAGAGTAAACATGCATCTTATGTGTACGATGTAAATCTTATACATAAGATGCAAATTTATTCAAGACTGTTCATATTGAGTAGGATGATACAGACTCTTGAATAAACATGCATCTTATGTCGAAGATTTATATCATATACTCGTACATAAGATGCATGTTGATTCAAGAGTGTTTATTCAAGAGACTGTATCATCCTACACAATATAAACATCAACTTTGTTTAGTCAGAGATCAACAACAAAACGGTTTTAGGGTTCATTGCAAGTATGAGTTGGTATAGGTACCTTCCAACAGACTAGGGACCCCCGACGGAGAGTTGGGCTCACCTGAACTGGGCACTTAACAAATCTTAGGTAGGTAGGCAGGGTCAACAAACAAAAAACCGGCAAAAAATAAAAACAACTTGTGTCTGACACGACTGCCATTACAGGCAACAAAAGGAGAGCGAATCGGTAAAGTAAGGACCTTATTGACGTGATACACTCTATCTCGAGCTTTTCAAAGTTAAGAGCCCCGTTTCAAGAGCCGTTTTAACGGCCAGTTACCCATCATATGAAACCTTTCTGGAAAGCACTCGCTTAGATCTTTCTATTGAGCAAATAAAATAATAACCACGAAATTCCTCATTCTGTGGACTAAACATAAAAAATACCTACCTATGTTGAAAGTTGGAACCCCTATCTGTAGCGTAGCCGTAGTCTCGCCATGGAGCGAAACCTTATCATTCCGCTATCTCCGTCTACTTCAACTTTCTTTCTCCATGCCTAGTGACCTGCATGGAGCTAACAAATGTCTAGTTGTCTTTTTTGGTGATGGCTGACAGCTGAGTAGAGTAGGTAGGTACCCGGTTGGCAACCATCTCAAAATAGGTTTAGGTAGCATCAGAGATTGAATTAGTGTTTAGCGTTTGAAGAAGTACCTAGGTACCTAGTTTGTATAGGTAGGGTTCATACCTAGTTTGTATAGGTAGGTAGTAGGTACCTACCTAATAAGTGTTGAGTGTACATAGGTACATCTTGATGTTTCATTTTTTGCAGCTCTCCTCGCTTACACTCATGTCAAGCGTCTAGGGCAGATCTCTTTTTGCCTCCATGCTATCAGTATTTTGCTCTTTGCGGAACAAAAAGTGGAAGCTTTGTGTTCGCGACGATTCTTGTACAATTCCTACATACTCGTATATAATTGGCCGATAATTTTTCCCGAAAAGAGGAGAGAAAGTTAACGAAAATTTGCTCTTTTAGTTCTCAGTTTAGTTTTAGTTATGTAGCATCGCTGGAAAAGCTCATCTTTTGAGGACTGTTTCTAGGTACCTAATGTCCTTTTTGTTAGGTAGGTACCTATACCTGGTACCAGACCCCAGATCCAGCCCAGTCTGGAAGAAGTAAGCACTTGAGCAATGAGCCGGTTCTTCTTTTTAAACCAGACAGGTAAGAATTAATGTTCTAGAAAACAGTCCAAATGTTGAACTGATTTTGATATTAAATATCGCAACAATTTGCTGGGAGAAGTGGTTTGTTCAGCTAGCAGATAATGACAAAAGAAGACCTCGTGCTTGTTTAATGAGTGTTGGTGGTAGGATGCCTTGCCCAGGTGGTGGTGAGTGTGAGTCATACCACCATCCTGTTTTGGATTTGATGTTCTATTTTCTGTGCTTACCTATCTTACTTTACTTAAGAACAAAGCACTACCGACAGACCAGCTCTCAAGATCTCGCCACATTCAGCTCGATAAGTAGGAGAACCTAATAAATTGAGCAATGAACAAGTCGACTGTGTATGTACCTACAGGTTTTTTGTTTTCTCCTCAACGATTTTTATGAAACCTTGAGTGAATATATAGGTACCTATATCTATTAATGGTATCCAGTAGCTACTCCCATTCCCACCTTCAAACTCTTAGGGACTCAAGTAGAACTAGAATTTCATTGGAAATACGCATTAAAAGATTTAGACACAATAATACCTCCTAGTTGAAAGGCCGAAGGGTGATGTCTAAATAGAGTGAAAACTTCTTGCACCAGTAGTTAGAAGGTGAACCGAAATTTTTTATTGGAAATATCGCTCCACTAAGTACATTGACCAGTCATTTATTGTGCTTTGTGAACGAGAAGTCAAATAAGGTTGGTAGATATGGGATGCGTGCTGTAACCTTCCCAGTTTCTCCGAGACTTGCGTCTCCGTGGAGCTCAAGGTTTGTATGTACAGTGAGTCCGGAACGGTTCTGAACTGGCCACGCCCCTTTTTGGCTGTATGCACAGCGACCGAACGAGTTCGGGATTTTTAGTTCGCTGTTCACAGAGCCAGTGCGGGACCGTCCAGAACACGTTCTATCGGTCCGGGATTTTTTTCGGAACTTCTAGTCCCGCTCATGCGCAGTAAAATATTTACGCTCCGCCCACTACGATTTCCCCTGTGGGCTCGCAAGTGGAGTTCTGTTGTTGTTTTCGGCAATACTGTTTGCGTCATTACATTGATTTTCGATAACTGATATTGTGACTAAGCCATAAGTTTGATAGCAAACAAAATTCTAGTGCTATATAATCAAATAAAACACAAATTGACTCATGTCAATTTGCTCTTTTGGTCATACTGCACAATTGGAACATCTAGTGAATTTTCGAGGAAAATGAAACTACTTAATGCTGTGTCAAGAAAATTTTTACAAATTAAATTTAAATTCGTTAAAATCCGTTTCGAGGTATTTTGAAACGATTCCTGGATTTCAATACTTCTGTTCTCTTCTATGTAAGGCTCAGTTGGGGAATTCGTGAAACTCTTGGTTTCCGAGACTTTTCCCAAACTAGAAAGGCTCATTAAGTTCCTACAGTCTCAATCGAAAATTGGTGGAACTCGTTACCGCCCGAAGGTTAGGTACCTACTCCATTACTAGCTACTTCACAGAAATTCTTGTGAGCCAAGCCTCTTCTATTTTATTCTTCTTTCAATATTACCTATGTTTTCCACCTAAAAAGTTGGGGGAGCAATATGTTCAGTTGACGGGTGCGAAGAAACAACTCATTTTTAGCGAATTTTAAAAACTATTTTCGGCTATAATTGCATTTGTTTTTATTTTAATTTACTGAAATACGACTCGTATTTATTACCTTGGCTATCCGATTTGGAACCAAGGTATATTCGGAATGTCAGTTTGACAGCACAGATTAACAAAATACTAAAAAGACTGGCTGCCTTTGACTTCAATGGTTCAGCCGTTTAATTTTGAGAAGAATCCTATTGAGAAGAAGGTTAGGAGTGAAGGTTATCAGTTCCGAATTCGTTCGAAACGCGTATGGACTGCGAGGAGTAATGAACCAGTTCTCATCCCCTCCCTTGCCGGTCCTCCTTCGAACCTAGTTCGATTCTGAACAGGTCCAGGACTGACTGTACATACAAACCGTCACATATACGGATCCCCCACTCTTATTTACTGCCATCGAATAGCCATTCTCGATAGTATCGATTTAGCCACCCAACAGTTCGATTTGCTAATTTTGAAATTAACTGACCTGAGCGCCAAAATTGAAAAAGTTCCAGTCAATCCCTTTAGTAAAAATACAGGTTAGTTGGACATGTAGATCAGAATGAAGTGTATAGTTTTGGTGGTCTGGATGCTCGCATCTCAAAAATACATAACATCAAGTAGTCAATCCCTTAGTAAAAATTCAGATTAGTTCGACATGTAGGTCAGAATGATGTGTACAGTTTGGTGGTCACATGCTCGTGTCTCAAAAATAAAAATGAAATCCTAAATCAATCCTTTTAGTCAATTACAGATTAGTTTTACAAATAGATAAAAATATGTTTTGGATGTTAAAGTATGTTGCAAAAATTTTGAGCCGCACTGGAATCTAACCCTAGACCCTCAGCAGCCTTCAATGCTACCACGAGATCATGGTGTGGACCTTACTATCCAACAAACAATCACAGTACTTTACTACTCCCTAGCAGTGGAGAACCAAACTAGGGAGACTAGGGGGCAGACGTTTTTGAAATGTTCATGTTAGGTATTGATACAAGAAACCTATGAGTGACACCACCCAATTCAGCAGTAGTGACAATTTGATACGTTTTTTGGGTAGTATCTGTTAACGGGAGGCCACTCACCAACCTTTTTTTTTTTTTGAAGGGCGGGTATCTAGAACAGGGGTTATCCCTGTGTTCTTGAGGATAAGGCATAAATAGAAGTCGTGTTAGCCCCCAAACACAAGGTATCCCGGCTCTGAATTGAGGGTTAGCCTGGAGATTGCCAGGATAAGCTCTTGTGATTGGCTTGTGCCTTTGGATAATAGGAAAATGGCGCTGTATCCGTACTCCACTCGCTTCTTCATATCACGTACTCAGTAACATGCAATTCGCATTACATACCAAATACGTAATCCACAATATATACGTCGTACATATTTCGGTCGCATTTTATATTTATGTGATTTTGTTTTCAGGTCAAAGTTTGGGTTATGGCTTTGTAAATTATCATAGGCCTGAAGATGCTGAAAAAGCTATAAATACACTAAATGGCCTCCGACTCCAGAATAAAACTATTAAGGTAACTCGATCACCCAATTTATAGTTATTTGTGGTTTTAAAAATTATCAATAAATTGCCAGTAGCATGTCTGGCTCAACTGCGTAAATCCAAGTGTCCTTGATCTGACCACTCAGATCTATCCTATCCTTGTGATTCTCTTTGGTTGATGAAAGTGTTAGTGTTGGGTTAATCTGTATATCTGTAAGTATTTACTACTTCTATTCACTGTTACTTTACCTGTAGGGATAATCTTGGAGATTGTCTCTAACTTTATCAACTACTGCAGCAATCATTACTGTGTTTCATCTTGGTGCCTCCCTTTCTTTCCCTTGCCATCATCTCTACTTTCCCCTCCTCTTACGTTTATGTTTTCAATTGTTGCTACTTTCTCCTTCGTCAAAAACAAAATCAATGATTGATAGATTCAGAGGGTACAATACGTGTTGATTCCAGTAACATAGGTCGGCAGTATCCTCCAATCCAATAATTCAAGCAGTGTAGACCTATTTCACTGACCGTTATTTATTTGTTCTGTAATTTGACTTTCCATTTTAGATAGGTAGAAAAATATTAATACTTTTATTTAAGGTTCTTAATTTATTATATAATCAATGTACCGTTTACTATAATGTTCGTTCCATATTATATCGATACCTTGTATAATTCACCTAGGTACAGAATATTTCATGTAAAATACAAAATCAAGGTTTCAGAAACGAAATTTATTTTGTTTTACGGAGTAAAAATAGAGGTATTAACAGATTTTATTTTTCTACTAAACTCATCTTGTAGTGCATCATTTTTTACTTTTATGAATCAAAAGGCCATTGTGAGAACTGTGCCAGATGTTCCTGGGGTGGTGGATATTACAGTGAGCATTGCCTATTTAGTCCAGAAAGCATGAAAGCAGTCATCCACTGGATCTGAGTAGTGAACAATGCAGTGAATCGTATCTCCAATCGGTGGGAGACCTGCATTTAATTAAAGTTGATCCAAACTATCTCTGTCACATCTGAATTCCATGTTCCAAATGTCTGTCAAACTGCCATCTAAATAATTAATTTCGGACGTAATAAGAAACTGAGTATGTGTTCGCCATGTTTTTAGTTTATTTAAGTTTCGTTTTCAATAATGAAGTTGTAAGATAAAAGCATCATCATAGGCGATTCAAATATTTTGCACTTGTATCCAACTTTTTGCCATTTTTCCGATGTTTCCTTAGTTTGAATTTATGACATTCAAACTAAGTTGAATCAGTCAATAACTATATTTACTGAAATAATTAATTTTTAGATCGCTTAGTCTTTTATGTTCTAACCAATTTCTAATTAAGAACACTTTACTTGCCCAACTTGTATTCAGTTCTTATGTGTGTTATTGGAATTTTCCTATCCAAACACATAATTACTAAAGAAATTTCCAGGGCTTTTGGTCATCCTAGAGTAGATTTAAAAGTAAATATATGTACGATACGATTGGAAAAACAAAATAAAATTAGCTCACAGAGCTGAACATTCTGCTTGACGCTTTTTCAACACACTGAGCACTCCGGCAAGATTCTTTTGCCTGCTTCTCGGTTTGGTGGGGTGAGTATGGCGATGGGGAAGGGTGAGAGTAAAACATTGAAAGAAAACCAAAATTAATTGAATTTTTTTAAATTTTTGACTGGGTCCCTAGTGATTTTTGTTACGACTTGGAGGTCATGTGCTCCCAGGACCCACTGGTAAGCAAGCTCTGTGACCTTAACCTCCTTGTCTGACATTCCACAATGAGATCGTAGCAGGCAGGCTCATTGTGATTTGCTACGTAGATTGGGATTCTTTTGGGTGTGGCACTGACCACGGAGTGACGATGATTATTCACTCCCAGATTAGGCTGTGTGGTGGCTTGCCCAATGTAAAACGCATTATACAATATATAACAAATTGTGCGATTCAACTTATGTATGCAGTTGCGCATTTGGCAATTTACATGTGGACCTTTAGCGGGGCACGTAATGAGGAAACTAACGTGCCAGACACCATCATATAATATGTATATATAATGTTTTAATGTATTTTTGTGTGTGTTGGTGGGGATGTATCATATCACACGAGATTACCTATCTATATCAAAATTAATGTCACCCCTCGATTTCGAGAAGGGCCAATTGTAGTGCTTCTTTGATCTTGAATATCGTAAGTCTACCCCAAAACAGTATTCGTTATATCTTTTCTGGAGGTTGAAACCCTCTTCAGCAGTGACAAACATTTCTCTGGCTCGTAAAGATATTATTTTTTTAATCTTAAACTCACGTATTGTTGAGGTTCTAGAAATAAATTATCCAGGCCGACTTGATAATTTTCTCTCAGTCCTTTTGGTTTTAGGAAAAAAGTGTTGGAATTCGGAGTTAAGTCTCGAAACAAATTTATTGGAGAACACTTATTCCACAAGTCGTTACTATATATATATATATATATATATATATATATATATATATATATATATATATATATATATATATTTATTTATTTATTTATTTATTTATTTTATAAAAAAATTTTATATATACAAAAAAATGTATATATTTCATTTATTTATTATTATGATATGTATAAATATTATATATATATTTTTTTTTTACGAAAAGTTTTTACAAAACTGCACCATTGGAACACGTAATATTAGGTAGGTACTGATGTTTGTGTTTATAATCCTCCTATCCCCTAATGGGAGAACTACACATGGACCGCTCTTGCTCTATCATCAGAGTGCGAATTCTTTTGCGAATTCATCACCTATTCCTGGCTCATAAGAATTGGAAGATGAGTTCCCGTGGCTTCTCAGACATTTTCAGTTTTAATAAACTGAACTTTTAATAAACTAGTAACTGCATAATTCCTCATTGAGAAGTGGTTTCCTAGTTATGGTGTAGCGGCCCAAAAGTATTCTATACCTCGATAGAGTTTGAATTCTTGCCTTCACCTTCTTTGAGAGAGAAGCTGTTTAAAAGAACTTCTTTGTCCACTGCCACTGAGGATAATGTAATCAAACGTCTTCGACTGTAAGAGTTTTACTTGAACATAAATATCAGCAATTGGTTTCAGTCAACCCTGAAGTGAAATTGCTGGCCGTTGGCTCAGCAGACGCTCGCTGGAAGTAATAGCAGTCAAGCGAGGTCATTGTCGTGGTGTGTTTTTTCCTGTGAGTTAGGAAGTGAAGAGGCTACTTCGGGGAAAGTGGTGTTTACGGTCTGGGTCTTACTATCCTGTGCCAAACGTCAAGTCCCAAAAATATTTGATACCTCGATAGAATTTGAACTCATGCCTTTTCCTACTTTGAAGGCCGTGCATTTGTCCACTGTGCTGCTGAGGCAAATGCAATCAAACCTCTTCGGTTGTGAGAGTTTTCCCTGAACATAACAATAGACTCCACACTTATTTTTTTAAATTTATTACTAGGAGCTTGTTTATTTTTATTCCAAAAACAGCTTCTCTTACATTCTAGTTAAAAAGTTTGATGAGAAACAAATCATTTCATCTTGGATTACTGTTTTGAATAGTTAGGCTCCAAGATGTAATGCGTCATTGGAGAAAATCCAAAAATCAATCAAGTGGTTTCCTCCCCATTTCAATAGTAGGTACCTAAGTTCCAAAAAGCTCTGCCAAATTTCTAAAAAGTATCCATCTCTTCAACAGACAAATTTATTTGAGGATGGTTTAGGACCATATTGAGGTTCATCCATCATGCAGTCATAAACGTTAGTGGGGGGGATTATTCAAAGTTTGCTTCATATGATAGGTAGAAATCCACATTCTAGGAATAGTGTGTAGATAAACTACGAGACTTGGTTTAATGTACAGTAACGTGCAAATCAACAAATCAGGCTTGATTATTCTAACAAAAGTAGATGTCTAGGATACGTATCTTAATATTGGAAAATCATGGGCATTGCACCAAATAATACAAAATAGTACCGTAAAATTGACAGATTTGTCAATCCATCCTTCATACTCATTATCTAGAAGAAACATTACCTGGGGTTTTCCCCGTGGGTTTCAAGTTAATACAATTTACATTGGAGGCAATTACTTTTGCAGCTGAGGGTTGTAAGGGTCTTTAGGTAGTATAAACACAGCGTGGTTGATTTGATTTGTTCATAAATTTTTATGATTATTATGTTGTCTAATTAATTTGTTAAAAATGTTTGCCCATAAAGGTACAACTGAATATGAATAATTATTTTTGCGAATTTTTGATTCATGGGATAGCCCTAGAGACAGTAAAAAAAGGCTATCACTTGAGGCAATTGTCCTCATATCTTAATCCATTGTCTTCCATTTCTTCGATTTAATCAATACCTTTGATTGCCTAATAGGTTCTACCACCAAGTAGTATTCATGACCCGTAGGTACTTGTGGGATAGTGCTGTGGAAAATACGTTTTGCGTTTTCAATTTATAATAGATACAATGAAATTTTTTCCCTACATGAGGCCATGAAAAATATAGTCCAGGACCAATAAAGAACAGCAAATGTACCAGAACGTGTGCAGGCCTGGTACCTAGTCCATTGGCCTTGTGGTTCTCTCCTGGGTGTTGATAGCATAACCTGATTTCCAAGGTGTGGTCCAAATTATGCATATTTTCTTGTTGAGCCACACCCATTCTCATTGCCATTTCAATCCAAGTGTTAACTACCTATGTGAAGCACTCCTTACTCTCACGGGTGCCTACCCTGTATTGAATAAATGTTGCTGCCCCTGTTAGCATTAACTAAGTTCTCCATAATATTAAATGACAATTCAGTAGGTACTTCAATATTGTCTTATACATGAGTAAATAATGGAACGATTTTGTAAAGGAGCGATCAAAAGGTGTGCAATGGTATCTTATTTAGTATGGCACTTCTCACAGTTAAATTGAGAACATTGAGCAAGCATTTCAAGCTGAATTTTCTTCCAACTTCCAATACTGGTGTTAGAGACGTCACAGTTGACTTCAGATGGGAGAATCAGAATTCAGAAGCCATTTTTGGCATTGCCTCTCTGCCTTTGGTGATGAAGAGGAAGCGCTGAAATTTCAACTCACAGTCTCAGCTGCTGTCTAATCTCAAAAGTGGTAGATTGGTGAAACTACTTCCAAATCTTGCAGTTCATGTTACCCATTCAATCGAATTTTCAATCGTTCCATGTCCTTTAAGAAAGACTTTGGAATATTTTGCCAAAATCAGTCTATAGGTGCCTACTTAGAATTACTAATTTGTGAGGTACCTATTTCCACTACATTTGGATTTTTTTTTTTTTTTTTTTTTTTTTTTTTACGCCGGAACTTCTCTGCATCCAAATAGTGTTGCATTGAAAGTATATGTGATTTTTCCTCACTCGTTAGGTTGTACCGAACATGAGGTTAGGTACCGTTAGGGATTATTCGAGGTTCACGAATCTGTTCATAAGAGTATTATAAATATATTAAATTTATTGGTTACCTACTCATCATTGGTTATCTTTCAAGTCGTACATCTAGATAAAGGCATATAAAGCCAGTTTACCCTTTCAATCTTCGTGAGATTGCTGTACCTACTTGTTTTGTGAAATCTTAAAAGATGCATGTACCACCTGGATGAGCACTGCCTTTTTTTACAAGTTCTTACCAAGAGTAGTGAAATAAGCTGGGAAATGAGAAGGCTCACGTGGGGAAGGTTATCTTTGGGATTATAATCATTTCATTATTTGTTAGAAATTATTTGGTTTGATCAACAATTCAAGTGTCAGTCCAAAAGACTGCCTTAATAAAAACTGTGAATTATCCATGCATACTACATACCAACATCATAAAACACGGAAGGTAGTGAAGATCTTTGTTTATTCCCTTGAAAAAAGAGTTACAATATCGAATCGATTTCGATGGTTAGGTCATCATCAGTATCAAATAGTAGCTTATTGTTTGTTACTGACAATGACCTAACCATTGAAATCGGTGTAACATTGTAACGCTGGTTACACATTGGGCGGTTTCTGCCGCGGCGGCAATTTCACCGTCGCCGCCGTTCGAGCAGTTGTCAGAAGATTTAAATGGAAGCTTACACACTGGGCGGCAGAAATGCCGCGCGGTCGTTTTGCCGTTTGCGGTCGCTGTGCAGCCACCCACTGCCACTGCGGCGGGCTGTTTTTCTGCCGCCTTCAGGCTCGCAGTGGCGTACGTGACCAAATGCGAGTCTACACATTTGGCGGTGTTGTTGCCGTCGCCGCCAGTTCCCACACCTTAAATCACCACAGCTTAAATGTCATCCATTACGCCGTCGACTGATTGACGGTGTTTTGACAGCCCAGTGTGTAAGCAAGCAGATTTTCTCGGGCGGCAACGGCGAAATTGCCGCCGCGGCAGAAACCGCCCAATGTGTAACCAGCGTAACTCTTTATTTTTTCGTGAAGATAGACAAGGTTCTTCACTAACTTACGTTTTGAAATGGGTCTCCTTAACTTCGTCGCACTTAGTTTGCACTTACATCATAGCTGAACTCCCTTATAGCCCTACAATAAGGCAACCTCTCACCTGCCTCTTCAAATTCGAGTTCTCTCAAATAATTTTATGTATTTGTTTGTTTATTCTATGGGGATTTTCCGTTGGAACCTTAGGAATAGTTTTGCTGCAATTGTGAATAATTAATCTTACACTTTATGCTCCACACCAACATGTGCCAGGGTGTAGCCAGTTGCGTAAAAACTAATGAATATGGAACTCAAACTAACAACTAAACTAATTAGTGTAGATTTACACCACTCCGAGCTTGTCCGTCTTGTTACATTTCCATTTTCAAACTTGAAGGAAGGATATTGTTCAAACTGTCCATTTTACCATCCCAAGGCTTCTCGTTCTGCTCAGTACCACCCAGTCTGCTATACTGATCAGTTTGCAATGGAGGATTTCATACGTGAATATGACTGAAACATTGAGAAGGATGAGATTAGATGTGGTGCAATGATAATGAGGGTAGGCCTCTCTTGTCCACTGAGTGTTTCAAAATCTTGAGACATTCCTTTCCCAGATGTCACCCAACTTCTGGCTCTGGCAGTATTGTCTGTGCACTCAGAAGACTGGTTTTCAATAGGCTAGACCCCTCATAGATAAACTGATGTGTCCTCTGATCACTGGTCACTGAATGGAGAAAAATGGAAGAGTCCAACAAGCAGAAAACAAGAACACCACTGGTGAACACACCCATTTACTGATTCGAGTTTCTTCTCAGTTATAATGCATATGTTTGTAGCTGATGCATTAATAACAATTGAACAAGGATGTAACTAGAATTTTTGTTATAGTACCTAGCTGCCAATGGTCTATTCGTTTAGGTAACCAGTCATGTTGGCCCAAAATTATAGAGAGCTCGACAGAAATTGAACTCGTGCCTTTACCTGAGAGACCTTCGCCTTATTCATTCGATTACAAACGCCATTGGTGTGTTTGTGTGCTTGTATGTGTGTGTGTGAGAGTGAGAAGAGGTATCTGCGTTTGTTTCAATCCACAATGCGCAGAAGCTAGAAAGTGCTAAACAATCTTGGTCACTTTGTATTGTGCCTAGATATTTATAGTAATAACTGTAGGGGAGACCACAAAAATAATGTCAGGGACCCAATAAGACAATAAAAATAGAGTATAAAGGCAGAATGTGAATGGTTAAAGGTTGGTCACAGATTCTGGGGAGGCAGTTTCAAAATTAATGACGACCTAGAGAAAAAGTACACAGGTCAGTTTGGATGCGAATAGATTACCTACTAGTGTTACCTTCAGAGATTCAGGAATCATTCTCTTTTCCCTCTCACAAGAGTTTTTCCTGCAGTCACATTGATGAATCCCATGAAAGTGTGATTATTCTATTTAAACTCTCGAAAGACTATCCTATGATTTTCACCAGCAGTGGCATTACCACTGTCACCCTTGTAAGGAGGCATATTATCAGTGTTACCTACTAACCTCATATGATCCTACCACAGGAAAGGATTAACATGAAAGGGAAAGGCGTGTATCCCTATTCAAACATTCGTTTTCAACCTTTGCAACTACAATATTTGTCAAAGGAAAGAATCGACCCTTTTTTCTACTAAGCTGCTGTTTTGGAGAGGTGTGAAGGTGGTTTGTCAATCAAGATGGCGATCCCAGAATAACTGGTAGTCTAAGGAATTTTAAATTAATTTATCAGTTTCTTCATAATGAATATTTCTGACTGACATTGTCACTTCAGTGAGGCGTTATTTTATGATTGTTAGAAGTGCCAGTAATGGAAACCTGTATATAATACCCTGGCTTCAGTTTGAAATGTTCATCACGCTTCATTTACATTATTGTAGATTTCTTCACTTGATTTGGAGGCGTTCACTTTATTAAAAGGAAAGCATTAAAAATTCATCTCAATGAAGTTTAAGCCTTTCGAATAAAACATTGTTCCTCCCATTAAAAACAGTCGTAGCTCTTGTGATTTTCCAACATTTTTGCCACATATATAACGTTACATATAAGAGACTTGAAATTGTCATAGAAAAAAGGCTCATCTTAGGAAAGTGAGGTTGTTCTTGATTTTCCAAATGCAATCAACATTCATCCCAAGAATATTGACTAATAATTCTAATCTTATCAGCTCTTTATTCCCGTTGATTTTATACAGTCTGCAAGTGGGGATTTTGCTGTCCACGTTGATTGATGATTTTATTTTCCTTTAGGTGGACATGCCAGGCTGTCATTGAATGATAAACAGTCTACTGACAGAGTTAGATAACTTGTTGGGAGATATAGTTCCCACAAGAAAAATATAACCAAACTACCAAACTTATTACCAGAACATTTTAAAAAACTCATAGATCTTTCATGTAAAAAAATAAAAAATAAAATAAAATAAATAAGCTTCTGTAAATTCTATCATTTTAAGATAATTCACAGGCTATTTCTTGTAACTTCGAATTAGCTGTTACTTAAACGAATTGGACCCTTGGCTATCCTAGATAAGCAAGGAAGGAATGGAAAGGAAATCCCCTTGCTTCAAATTGAAATTCTTTTGTGCAATGAATACTGTCATAAAACTTTGGCAGTTGGTTCGAATAATGAATACTCCTGTAAATGTTTAACTATCACAGAGGGGACACTTGATAGTTTACAATTCCTTATGGGGATCCACAGGTCTCATGAGCGCTTACATGCTGCTCAAAATCTCGAGTAGATTCATTCTGCTCAATAGTTCTGAAACTTAGTCACGTTTTACGAACATAACTGGATATTTTAATGGGTAACACATAAATATAAGTTCCGGTTTATTATCATTAGTTTCTTATACTTACCTAATTGTATTCAATTTCTCAAAATATTTAGTTATTATTGTGTAACACCATGCATCGAGAAGCTTTCAAAATCAGAGCTGAAAAACTACTGAAGAGTTTTAGCTAAGTTAGAGTTTTTCAAGAAACATGAATGGTTGCTGTAGGTGGTGATTCTTTAGTCCATCCTTCCACCATTTTTAGTTTATTTAGTTCATTTGTTTGGTTATTAATCCACTCCACTTTTTATCACAATCCAAAGTCGTCTGATAGGATGAAATATAAATATATGACAGACCTGTATAAATATGTATATTGTGTGTGTGCATGTGCACGCGCTTACTCGCGATTTGAAACATCAGGATTTCAATCAGGGTGCTTCGAACTGTTATAACAAAAATCTTTTCGAAGAAGTTGCGACTAAAATTGTTAGCCCAGTTATACTACTTTTATTTTTTTACACAAAAATCTGAAAGTAAGATATTCTTCAAATGCAGCGCAGAATAGAGGAATGACCATATTTGTCCCTACCGAATTTCATATTATCTAGACCCGATTGAATTTGGTCTTACCTTTAGCTATTTGACTGTAAAAATTTAATATTCTTCCGAGAGTTACTTCTTGTTCACTTTGGAAACAGTTCAGTGATTTCAAATGATGGATTTTTTTTTATTTAAAAAGGCACATAGAATTGTTCCTGTAGTGATTTGTTGTATCACTTGTGATTTCTCTAGTCTTATGATTTGCTAACAACCAAATTTTTTTAATTCAAATCTGGATCTATTTGTCTCCATGTTTTTACTTTCCTAAATCAAATGATTCTTATTATTTTTTATCTTTTTTTTTCTTTTTTGCGTCAATTTCTTGTTTTGTCAGCATCTACAATTGCAAACACATGGATATCAGTTTTATATACTTGAAAATTAATTTTTTTTTTTAATTTAACTTGGAGAGGCAGGAAGAGGTATTCCCAAGTGTCAGCTTATTTCGAACATTGTGTTCTCATTAAAAATGTGCAGAGATTATCCACTAGCACTTGTCTTTGACTCGAACACACATTACCTTCGTTATGATGTGTGTTTTCATTGCCCAGTGCTTGTCATTGTTGCTTTTTACGTTTTTTTTTTTTTTTTTTTTTAGCTGCTTTGTGGCCTCTAAAGTCTGTTTATCCACTTGCTTCAAGTTCAGTTTAAGATTTAATCAACTAACCAAGTACGGGTACATACTAGTGCAACCCTCTGTTTCAGTGTGCTGTCTGCTTGTGTATGTAAGAATTGGTCAGCTAACCCGAGTATGGTTGTGTGGGATACACATTTGCTAATTCTCACGATCTCCTTATTTCACTACAAAAAAAATTAATAGTTGAGATAGCAAGTGTTTAAACTGTCTACCCATTCCATACAGCTTTATACCACTTGATACTCACACATAATGCGAAAAACGACTTAACTAATCCAGGGTGTGGTACATTGCATTCATTTGTGTTAGGTACATATTTTTTCACATTTTTTTCGACGGGAGTGAGTTATCTTTTCTTTTTAGCTATGTTTTCTTTTATATTTTCTGTGTTTGTGTGCATTCTGTTGACTAGATATTTAATTGCATTTTTCTTTTTGTTTTTCTTTCACCTCTGAAGGTATCGTTCGCACGACCAAGTAGTGAAGCTATAAAAGGGGCTAACCTTTATGTTAGCGGCCTTCCCAAAAATATGGCCCAGCAAGATCTAGAAAACTTATTCAGTCCCTACGGTAGAATTATAACATCTAGGATTCTGTGTGACAACATCACAGGTAATTTATTTTATAGCACATTAGCTGTTTTATTTTCATTAAATTTTTATCTCATCTGCCTAACAAATTAATTGAATATTTTCTTAACTTACCTACAACGTTTGCTTTTTTTTCCACGGTTAACGTAACTAATGTTATGGGTAGCAACTGAAATTATTTAAGAATATAGTGTTGTTCAGAGGTGGAAAGCTTATATACTTTGAGTTATGAGGGAAATTGAAATTTTTGTCAGTGGCAAAATTAATGGCTAGAAATGATAGATAGTAACATTAGTAATTTTTGTGCAGACTAATTATTTAAACTGATTGTATTCAGTTGTTAATTCTCTATATTCAAAACAGAGCAGGATAAAATTTGTAGGCACATAGGTAATCGTTGCAATGTTCGTAATACTTCACAAAATGTTTACAAGGTTTTATAATATTGAAATTATAAATAATCAAAATTGTATAGCCTTGAACTCAGTTTAGTATAATTTTCCTGTTTATGAGCTCTAAATATCAACAATCCTCACTTAATAGGCACCTAAATCGATTTTTGTTCATCCAATCTGTTTGAACTTGATTATATTCATTATTGTCTTTATGCTACTACAGAGAACATTTTGCAATCAATTTCCAGTATCTGAAAATCAATCTTTAATTTAGTTATCCAGATATACACAGCCTATCAGCATTTCTTCAGTAGAGTGTATAATTGTTGACTTAAACTACAAACATGATTTTCACACTAATATTTTCTAATTATTAATATTACTTATTCACCGTAATCATTTACCTCATAGGGTAACATTATAAACAATGATCTCATACCCTTGATTAAGGTAATGCAGTACAGTTATTGTACTACACTTGTGTACGAATTGTCCACTCTCCTTTATTCATTAACACAAACACTTGATCGTTAAATCCCACATCACATTGGTTTTCAGTCCTATTATGACTCCTCTCAAATGAATTATTGTTCATTTATAGGAGCATTAGCTTCTTCCAAGTATTACATAGTCAGTAGTGAGTCATTTGTTTGATTTATACTCCTTTTCCAATCGATATGTTAGAGGTACGTGGTTATTTTGTTTTTGGACCTTCGGATTGTCTGTAATTTTCTTAAAATCACCTACCTACTCACATAACAATATACCACTTAGGTACCTAATTAATGGAGTGAGTAGCTGTGGGTCATTAGTTGTATCGACTACCAATTTATTGTCAACGTCTTATACACGTATCTCAACTCACTCAACGTAGTAGGATCTGCACTTCAGAGTTTTAATAATTAGAAAGCATACCTACTCTTTCTATGAATGTGCACAACTTAATTTAGATATTTTACCTTGAGATTTTTTCAGTTATAATTATTACCATGATTTATTCATTTTCTACTTCTTCTTCTAAGAACTGAGATATTTTGGTATGGTTCACAGAGTTCAGGCAATCATATTGATCAGGGTTCAGGCGTTATTTGACTGCATTTAAAATGAATTGTAATAGTACCTAGTGAAAGAAATTGTTGTGGTTCTCGATTGTCTGATTAAAGACAAATCTTTGATTGTGGGAAACGTTATTCCAACTTTCATGCCAAAAGGTTGTATGAGCTGGGCCATTTAAAATGAGTGAAACTTTGACAACTCTTATCTTATGGTAATTTGTCCAATGCGGGTATTGACACTTAATACTCACAATATCGTTTCTTATCACCTACACAATTGATCATTAAGAATGGTTCATTGAATCCTAAGAACTTCTTTGCCATTGAACATTCATTTACTTACTTCTCACTGATTTCAACTTGCACATCCGTCATCTTCCAAAAAGGGAAGTGGTAACTTTGACCAATTACACATACAATTTTTCCTTCATTTAAAATCTAAAAGGGATATTCAACTTTAACACCAATGGATCCAAGAAACCTCCTCAATTATTTTAAAAACAGCAACCAGGTTGAAGATATTTGTTCATTTCATTTGACTAAATTTTGTGGTTTCACACTCGTTAATACAGATCGGCAGTGATCATTTTTATGACACAATAATGAAATACGATCATAAAACTACTGTTTTACTTTCTAATCTAATACCCAAGAGATCCTATGTTTTACCTTGGTTGTTGGCAATTCAATGGTTCTTCTGGCAGAATCTCTACCTTGAATATTTTGCCTAAAAGTGTTAGCTGGTCATTGTTGTTCAATGTTGCTAACCACGTAAAATCATTTTATAATTCTGATTTTCTAGATGCTTCAAACTCCTTTACGTTGAGTGTTATAAGGAGAGATACTAGTGTTGCAGGTACCTACACATAGGTAGGGCGTCCGAAGGGCAGTGTTTATGGGGTTTTCATGATATAAATCAACAGATTTCTATGTTGAATTCAGTCTTTACTGATTCGAATCACTCCTGATTTTCATGGTGAATTCTTATTGATCTGAATTTGTTATGTGAGTGTCACTGACTATTCAGATTGGTTTTGAAAAAGAGGGTATGAATTACATTGCTGGATTATAAGGTACATGGATTTTTGTGCATTCTGTAGTATGTGCCTTATGATTTTGATTGAAAAAATTAGTCTATCAGAATTTCAAACACATTGGGGAATGCTCGAACCAGTCCTAATATGTATTTTACCTACTAGGTTTAGTGCCACATCCTGTAGTCTTCATGTTATTTGGTTATTGTTTATTTAATATTGAGTGCTCAACAAGTATGAAGAAATCTCCATATTATCAAAATTTTGTTGGGTTTTTAATGTTTGGTTTTGTTTCTGAAAGTTATATATTTTTTGTGCTTTTATAATTTCTTTCGTTTTTTCCTTTTTTTTCATGTGCTGGAGCCACTGATTTCTCTTTCATTGCCGTAAGTTTTTCATTTACTAAAAATTTTAGCAAAGAAATGGTGCGAGTAACTCAAAGTCATTTGTAAATTCAAATTTATCAGACAGAAGGATACTTTTCTCGTCAGTTCACATGAAGCGAGCCACTTTTCTTGAATGCTCACGAACTAAAATTTTCTAGTAGATTTTTTGGACTCAATGCACTGCCATTTTTTTTAGTTATTTTTTTCTTTGTTCTTATTGTTTAAACTTTTTATTTGTTTTTATTGGTTTGAAAAGAATAACTCCAAGATACCACATCAGGTATTTTATTGTCTGAAGTAGTATTTATGGAAGCTAATCAACAAATTTCAACCCTGGTCTCAGTGACCAAGCCCTTCTTTTTAGCCCCCTTGGAATTAGATTTGTGGGAGCAGGACCAATACTAGAACCTTAGGTATTAAATCAAACTTAATCCAACTCTTCAAATTTACTCAATATTTTATTTTAGTTTCTAATTTAACAGACATTTATTTGTTTATTGAGCGGCTGTGATTATTTAAATTCGTTAATAACATCAAAGTTATTGGCTGTTATCCTGGTTCTTCCATCACTTTTATAGCCTCCTCCAACCCCCTCAACGCATGATAATAATAAATGTACCAGGTGTACCTAATAGTAGTTTTATATTGGAGTTTATTTTTTTAATGGTTTGAAGTAACTTTAATTCTCTTATCCAGCTATTTTAATTTTTGATATATTTAATACTGTTTCCATTATAAGTAGGTAAAAACACATTAGGTTAAAATTAAAGAGATTTAGGTATGTAAAAGGTAGGTAGGTCAAAATGTTGGTCGAAGTAGCTGCTTGTTTTGACTCACTATGGACTTCGGATAATAAGTGACACGTGGATTATAATTAGTGATTTGGTGTTCTTAGATGAGTTGATACTGAGTTAGATAGGCCTGAAGCAGTACCACTTGAATATGTGCCGAGAGTACTTCTAACATCACAATTAAAGTGTATAGTCCTTTACGCGTGGCTTTTGTCTAATCCTAAATATACAGATGGTCTAGAGGTATTACTAACACTGAAATGAGATAAAAACTTTCAGTGCCTACTCAATTCTGAGAGTCAGTAATCATTTTAACTTCCTAGCTTGAGTCCATCCTATAGATGACAGTAATAAGTTACAACCTACGGATCAGTCTAGTTTCAACTTGGGTATTTCATTCCTTAAATGTTTTCAATCGGTATCTCCCCCTCAATCCTCATCACACTTTTCCCATCAACACATTTAGTTCACTTCTGTAATCGTAGTGTACTGGTAAAGTATTGAACATTTTCAGAGTATGAATTGGGATGTCACCTAGTCTCAGAGTACCCATCAAAGTAGCAACTGCTAATTCAATTCAGCTCCTGTTCTGACCCTGTTGAATCACTTTCATGATTTGTTCTTTTTCTTCCCATAAGCATGAAACAGTCCATGTGATGAACTAGACCATCAAATAAACCTACTTTGAGCGAGTAAATTTGTTGAATTATTGTAAATGGTGACAGACATTATTACAAAATTGTAGGATGCATAACCAAATATCCAGACATATTATACAATAAAATGTGTTGTCCCACATAATTACTGCACTTGCCACTTCCTCCACATTCATCACACATACTCCTGCTACTCTCTATTAGCGAATTTTTTAAGTAAATGAGAAAATTGCAATGACTCCAAAAAATTCTTCTCCATGGAATTTCGTTTCGGGACATTCTCTACTAAGAATCAAGATTTTAAAAAACCGGGGTTTTTTCGATTAAAAAAAAGATGAGTTTGTGAGACAGCTAAAACAGTAATTTTTGAGTAAACTGCTCAATTATTTATTTTTTTTTTGTTAATTTTCTCTTTATTAATCACTAAAAAAATGTGTAAAAGGCTGTAAGCTGTTGAACGTATTTATCACTGAATATTACTTGGAAAAGATGGTATCTATAAACTAGAACGTTTAAAAATGTGTGCACAAAATTGTGGTGAAAAATGAACCGAATTTCATTAAAATGTGCTAAAAAAATCTATAAGAACAGCAAAAATTTATTGAAAATCCTAAAACGGGTATCTATAGCAGGTCACACTGTGTGACATCGTGATCTGCACAGGAGAGGTCAACTAGGAGGTCATCATAATTTATTTATAAAATCTATGAATAAAAGCATAATTTATTTCTATTTATATTAAAAGGGTCTTATGGCTGTAAGTATGATTGTTAACCATCTTTTTCCAAAAAAAAAATGGCTCAGATTTCAGAAACATGTGACATAAATGAAACGTAAAGCATAAAATTTGGAAAACTCGTCATATATGAGGACTGGTTTCTTTTGTTCTTTGATCAATACACAATTTTTATGTCATACAAACTAAAATAATTTTGCATACTTTCATAATTCAACATTAAACCAATTCTTAATCTTAAAATAACCATAGCTTGGAAAATATGGTAAAGTCAATTAATTTTCGTATGTGAGAAAAAAAGAATTAGAAAAAAAAAACACTGTTGCAAATTCGTAAAAAGAAAAAACTTCCTCTGTATTCATCGAAAGTTGGTATTACCTGAAACTCAACACTTGAGAGAAGCATAGGAAACCATTTTAACTCATTATAGCTTTCATTCAAAAACATAAAAGGAACTTCTTTTATTCATAATAACTAATGAAAGCATTAATCATCACTGTTGATGAAAGTATTTGGAGATACCATCTCATTAAGAAGAATTGAGAATGAAATGTTGGAAATCAGTCTAGTAAGTGAGGTTTTGAACCAATGAGTAGGACGCAACAGAAGTGACTTTGAAGGTATCGTGTTAGCGCATAGCCCACTAATGAGGTTACTACCCAAGTTAAGTTATAAACCCTATTCTTAATTGTAATTTTTATTCTTGTAAAACGCTAACTAAAGCTCGATGAAAACATTAGGAGTCGGTAGGCACTAACAACAGCTACATCAGAACTTTCTGTGGGGTTTGATGGACTGCAGAGAAAAGAAAGGTTCCAAGTGTCATGTTCAGAAACAACTGTTTCCTCTGTTCGTGTCAGACATGTTTCCTTCTTAAGGTTCCCACAGACTAGACAGGAACGAGACGGGAAATTTGTATACCCAATTTTTCTTAAAGGCTGCAGCTGTCCTATGCCGCTCTGCACTTTCGGCAGGACGAGGGCAGGTACAGGACGAGAAACGTCCAGTACCAGGACTAAGCGTTTTTTACTCTAAAAGCGATCACGGTATTTCCTGTCCATTGCCTGGTCCAGGCAACCACCACCCCATCATGTGGCTGTTTCCCGTCTTGTCCCTGCCTAATGTGCGGCGGGACATAGGATGGGACAGCTGCCGCCATTAAGGTAAATTAGGTGTATACATTTCCCGTCATGTTCCTGCCTAGTGTGGAGGGACCTTAAGAGCACAAGTCATTATTGTGCTTTCTGCTATGCTTTCTGTAGTCCCTTACTGTTCTCCTTGTAAAAGTATTATTTGTGGACTATCTGTGATCCAGCACTTCAAAGTATTTTCCATATTTAATCCATGCGAGCCACGTTGTTTTAGCTTGCCTCGTAGGTTTTTCATGTACCTAAGTCAAACTCATGTTGGCTCAAATTTAGGATTGGTCTGGATGAGGGGGGGGTTTCCGGCAATATTGCTGCCTACGGTAAACTTTGCTTCATTAACTTTCTTGAATGAAAAATAAATTTGACTAGGTAAATTAATTCATAACAAGTCTCAAATATTTCCACCCCATAATTTGGGGAAAGTGAGAACACAATATATGGACGTTGCATTGTTTACCCAAATACTGAAATCGAACATTGTTGGAGAGAAATAGGGAGCGCAGAAGGAAGGAACTGTAGGTGGTTGGCACAATATTGATAGTGAACTATTTGGCACATCCTTGTTGTCTTGAGGCTATTAAATTCGAAGGAGTTCGAAAATTCCGCAATACTCTTACTTTAGAGTATAAATTAATGGAATTACATGGAATAACGTCATATACGGAATAGATTACCACTCTACATGCTTAATTTCAGTTGTTCATGAATCCCATAGATGGGGAGGTATTTGGTTAAGTTTTTCCTTTTTTTTCAAGTTTTCATCTTTTTATTTTCGAAATATTCCTATTTATTTGTTGAATATGTAGCTATGCCATTATTATTCCAATTAGGTACCTATTGTTATTAAGCTACATAGCATAGAACAGAATCATATTCGTTTACGGAATGGGATACCTATAGGCTAATTATGAGAATAGATATAGGTACCATACGATTTTTTTCCTTAATAGAGTTGTGTTTATTTTCTTCACAAAACCTCGTTGAAAAGAAAGAAAGAAACAAAGATATGGTAATTGATTGATCTGGCATCTCTTCTTATATTGGAACAGCTAGGAGTAACTTACGTGTTGATAGTCAAGTGGAAGTGAATGCATGTCCCTTAATGCTTGCCAAGAATGCAAGATTCTCTCTCTCTCTCTCTCTACAGGCATGTTGGAAAATCAGTTGCATGTACCATTGGTAATGAACTACGACATTTAACCCATTGTTCAAGTCTCCAGAATTTCACTGTATGTAAACGTTACTAATGTAGTAGTCTTGTCTTATTGAATTTTGGATAAAAAAAAACTTCAATTCCCATATTTTGATAATTCATTAACTTACCAAAAATGCAATCTTCTAATTGAAGTTACTTATGTAAAGCATGAGTGAAATATCCTTTGGTACTGTTACTTCTGATGGCAGTACTTTTATCGGATCATAATTCTTCATTATTCAAGATTGAATTGATTGATGTTACCCAAAAATATTGGCGATCATTCATTATTTCCATTAATGTTTGAATCTGTTGGATAAATTGAATTAAAAATAGTATATTGGTTGAGGTTTCACTCTACTCTCCAAATACTTCTTTGCCATAAGTGACCCCTCTTCCCCCCTTTAAAAAAAACTACGAAAAGTGTTGTTTTAAACAACTTTTTTTAGCCATAGCATACTTGTGAACACAGGACACTTGGGATCTACTTTTCATCTATCTAAAGAGAATAATTTTACTGATTATGATTATCTGTTACAAGAATGTTATTCCATGTCAAAGGATGATTATATACCTTCTCTTAGTTTGCTTTTGAATTTAAAAATCCACTTAGGGTGTTTAGACCCACCCTTGGGGGGGGGGGGGGGGGGGTCTTAGACTGTTCATTAACCACCCTGGTTTGAAATTCAAAACAAATTTCTCTGAAAATGGAACCCTTACCTATTAATCAATTTCAATTAAGTTTAAATTGTCGTTTGTTATCCTTCAGAGACAATGAATATATTTCCCTTACACATGTTTTGATCAATGCTTTCTACAACACAAGAAACAACAAGTAAATGTTGTGATTTTTTCACATCTTTGGTTCATTAGAAATTCGCTTACATAATAATTCTGGACTAAATTTGCTAATTTAACTTAACCTACTTAACCAGTAGAATTTTGTGCTTACGATTCCATCACAAGTGGAGTGAAACTGAATTGTTCTCCATATGTCATCTATGAGACACTCCTTCTGCAAAAGGACTGGGAAGAATATGTTGTTAACCATCAGAACTCTATCAGCTAGAAAAGATACAATCAACTTGTGAGTCGGATCAAATTGGAAAGAATTTGAAGTTTAATGACCCTCGGTACCCACTGATTTTGAGCACCCCCTCCGCCATCCTAACATATTACCATAAAACTCCAATATTTCATTACTCATTAAACACATTTTCCAACAGATGAGTGGATTTTCCCATTCGATTATAAAACAGGTTTCACTTTATCGGAGAACCATACATTATATACCTAGTCAAGCACCAACTTAATTTTTGTTGATAAAAGCCATTTTTTTCTCAGGGGTTTCTATATAATATTTAATTATACGGAATATTTACCACTCATTACCTCGTTTTAGAGCTAGATCAAAATAACAGTCAATGCTTCTAGTATAAACAGCATCACCTACATATTCAGTGTGATACAGTATCTGATTATCTGATAATAATATATACCTATATATAGTTATTATAAATATTTCGTTTAAAACCAAATTAGGACTTAGTTAGTGATAGCTGCTTAATTCATTGTACCTAGGAAGGTAGCTATTTGCTGAATCTGCAATAAGCTTCATTATTTATGAACTCATTGTAGTAGTGAGATGCCTAAATTAATTTCAAGTAAAGTGAATGTCATTTAATGTGCTTTATCGAATTATTTTTACAATCTGCATGGTCAAATGTTCTGTCTACTGTGACAAATTTTGGTAGTTTTAATTTGAAGGAATGCAGTTAAAAAATGTCTACAACAATACCTTCCTCCTTTTTTTTATTCTTCCGGAATTGAAATGAATAATTTTCAAGATTTGCCTCTAACTTCTCTTTAACGTTAACTTTCAACCTCCTTAACCTTTGAGAGACATTAAAGAAATAAATTCTACACCAACGCGCTTTCAAGCCTGCTCAATCACTGATACTTTCTGGATAGCATGCTGCCCAACAGGCAACGTACAGTACACCTGTAACACAATCCATATTCTCTTCTCTTGAATGACGGAGATAGTATCAATGTTGTGTGTTTGAAACTGGAGACACCAAGAAACAAATAGTCCACGCAAATATAATCATTTCCCTTCAGAATATAACGAGTCAACAACTCCTTGGGCCTTTGTTCACGATATTTTCAAACAACAAAATTGGAATTTGTCAGTGTCTTTCTATTGGAATTCGGTCAGGCATGATGAACTTCAAACTAGAAGTGAATTTTTCCTCCAACTTCCTCTCCACTTCTCCTTTCTTCCTTCATTGATTTTCTTTTGGCCATTCCCATCATCCGCATTCATTTGCAAAGCCTCTCTTACATTCTCCTTAATCAATACCTTCTTTTCACAACAATTAGTTATGGAATGATGTTAATATTCAATAAAAATAAATAATCTACACTCCCCCAATATAGGGACAGACATATTGAAAAGTATCATTAGAGTGTGTGGATTTGTTTCAATGTAATTTGAGTTAATACATGTGAAAAAAGAAACAAATGTCACAATTTTGCCGGTAGTTGCTAGATTGTGTGTATACTTTGTTGCTCTATTGAAATATAACAAAGTCTCATTATCTTAGAACGTAAATTTCCTTTATTTCTGTTTCTTTGTCAGTACTGAATTACCTAATTATAGTCCCTGACATGAAGTTGCTACCTTGTTTTCCGAAAGGTACCTAGATAGACTGAAAATCCATTAGGCATCTGATCAACCGCTAGAAGAAACTCAACACCTTTCAGTTTCATGTTTGCTTCCTCACTACAAACACTATACTTGATTAAATTATATCGAGTTTTGTTGAAATGCAGGTTATTAGAGGTAGTTCTATAGGTGGGGTTCCCTAAGAATGTAATCACATCCAAGTTAAAAGTTTTTAGTTCAAACGTGAAATCTTTGAAACCCTAATTCCTCACATTCTAATGGTGTGATTTATCTCAAATCGGAGGTTGTTGGGGGTAATACTAGTGACGGCAAATTTTCTTAAACAAGCCTATTACATTGTGAATGCTCAATCTACATTAGGTACTATGTACTGTGATTTGGAATGGCTCATCTGGACTCTAACTTCGTGTCAGGGCCTATAGTTTTCATAGGAAAGACTCGTGTAATTGGGAGGTATGTTATTGCTTTATTTCCTCATATACTGTTCCGGCCTTCTTTGCGTTTTACCCATTAGTTAGCTCCTAGTTGAAAATAACCTTTGGCATTATTGTCAATCACCAAAGCTCAAATAATCCTAGCTCTGAGTTACTAGGGAAAATTAATTATTATTCAATATCAGCCTTCTCATAGAAATTCAGAACAAAGTGCATTATTGAAATTAGAAGTGGGTAATTCGATTGCAAATTTTTTTATGTACCAATAATGGACAGTTTCAATTCAATAAAATATTTTAGATTAATGTTTGGACAAATCTAGAAGTCTCTAGCTTTTTTCATTTTCCTGGACTTGTTGAATAAATTTCCATATTCAAAAATTTTCTTTATTCACAAAATATTTTGATATTATGTTCTAATGGAATGGAACTGTATTATTTATTTTGAATGTATTGCTTTAATGTACATGTTGATCTACCCTGTTCAAATTTTGATAAAAACGTTTTTTACATTTTTAAAGCATGGTTAATGAAAATAGGCATACTTCATTTCTTCTTACCATACTTTAACTATAATTTTTAGATTTAAACTTAACTTTTTATTTACAATTACTTAATTTTTTTATATCATTGTTTTTCTTTACTTATTTCTAATGCATAATGTTCTAGAAATTATGGTAATATGCATGCATTAGTGTATAGAGTATGCTGCTTTTCTGTTAGCTAAGAATCTACGAATGTTAGGAACTCATCAGCATCATCATCGTTATTTTACTCACTTCATTTTTTTCTTAGTGCGAAAGAGGAGGGTTTCATGATTTCATTTTTATTCAACATTAAATTGGTCCAATATAAAACATACTACTTTCAATAACTAAAAAACCACAACGAAAAAGTATATATAAAATCCCTGCTTCCCACCAAAAAATTCAGAAAAGTTTATTGTTATTATTTGACTTAAGCTCTTAAAGCCGTAATCTGTGTTACATATTTGATTGTGACCAGACAGATTTTAGCTGATTCTGTTATTTTTTTGTTTTCAGTGCGGCAATTCGTTGGTGGTGCTGGTGATAATGTTCCTTGTAAGTAAAATATTTTTATTATCGTAAAACATATCACATACATACGTATTGCCCCACCTGTGGAGTTCCATAAATCCACAACGATGATGTTATTTCCATTCATTCAATAATAACATATAACCCTCATTAGTGGCTGTGTACAACCGGCATGCGCAATTCAATTAACTGCAACTAATACGTAGAGTACCTATAATTTTTTTTTATCTTCATCTTACAACATAACTCTTCCTAATATCTTGTGTAGCTAATATCATGCATTTTTTCATATTCCAAACCTACCCGGCATTTAGTAGCACACCACTTGAATATATTTAAACTCAAAATGTTGTTATGGGAATGTCCGATTTCGAAATCTTTTGCATTGACTACTATAATTTTGAAGTGTTGGAGACATATAATCAATGAGGTTCCACCTTTCGTACTGTAGGCACCTAGTGGAACTAGTTCAAAAACACTTGAGGAATTTCAGACAGTATGATTTATTTTCATTACCTGTTCAGTTCAGAGATAACAAAATGAAATAGTTGTAGGGATTGAGGTTCTTTGAGTCATCCCCTAGCAGTGTGTGTCATCATCAATAAGTTTAGGACTGATAATATGGGTTCACACTATTGATACTACTTCAATCGTATTTGCAATATACTAAACAATTGGGATTTCAGAATATAGTGAATTATAGCGAAATAGTTCAAGATGAAGATTGTTGAAGAATATAATATAAACTGGTTATGGTAGGAGTGAATGAGGTGAAATAGCCCTTAAATCTATTGCTCTATGTCAATATTGAATCCCTCCACGGCATGCTAGAAAAAAAAGTCGGGTTTCACATTAATTTCCCTACATCTATTTTATTTTTCAAATTATTTATGTCGCATCTAAACCAAAATGGTCATTAATAGCCCCAACATGTATTAAATTTACAAGAGTGGTATTGGGATTATCCTGTCGAAAACCAATAAATATTCTTCCCTGAACTTTATTTAAGTGCGCCTTAAGCATAATGACAGTAATGGGAAACACATATATTATATTTCAATATAAATACTAAAATCTGATTTTTTCCACAATGCTTTCCGCCAACCAGGGAACTCGTTATTTTTTTGGATTTTTTAATTTTCAAGAGGTCAAGCCTTTTTTCTTTTCCCCTTACACAATTAGGTACATACTCTTATTTGATTTTATAGATTCGAAAGTTCCAAAATAATTTTTCAGGCTAACTGCATAACTTTCATTTGAACCGTCAGGCTGTTGGAAAGTAAATACACTATATATCTCATTAGAGGAAATGTCAATTGCAAGTCCCTCGCAAACTCTCTACATTTAACTACACTAAACCATCTTCAAAATACTGGTACGAACTAACTTTCTCAAAAGTTATCAAAGAATTACTGTATTTATTCAACATGTCTAGCTTCAGTTATAAAAATATGTAATACATAACTAATATGATACTATTTAGATACAAGGGTAGTTTTCGGAAGATAAATATTGCATCAAAAATGAGTAGGTTGGTACCGTTTGGTTTAATTAACACCACATTTAAAAAAAGTAATCTAGTATATTAGTCACTTTGGCCTTATAGTGCATGCTTTTCCTTCAATTCTTAGTACTTATCGAGCCTCTATAATGTCTAATCCTGGAGAACCCAGAGCTATAAAACTAAGTCTTCCCCAGGAGATATTTTATTTGAAAACAAATTGAGAATCCCGAAGCCTTGAAGAAAATGTCTTGGAGCTTATGGGATGGGAAGTAAGGAAGTGTGGGGTTTTAAATTTAATTATAAGCCACTGGCTTGAGTGATCCAAGTTTTATAAGTTGTGTTCAAAGTAATTCAAACATAAGATCATGCACAGTTCATTTATCAAATCCTGCCAAAATGCCAAGACCACTTTCTAGTCCCTTCTAAAACCTACGAATTGCAAAGTATAACATGGATTAGATGGGATATCGGGAACAATAAGAAAAATTCCTTGACGCAAATCAAACATATGAAGGTGTCCACATACACCATCACTATCCGGTCATTGTCACTGATCATAGAATCAAGGGCAGTCGTTTCGAGGAGTTTGCTATATAAAAAAAGATTTTTACATGCGTTTTGTAACATGGGCTTCAAACTCAATGTTGATACAAGATTGAAAACTGAACAATACCTACCTACTTATTTCAATGCAATAACTGCTTCAACCCTCTCTGTCCCCTCAATGAGATGATATAGTAAAATGATTTAGTAGTGAGGAATGTTGTTTGAATGTTCAATTTAGATGAGGTATCATTGTCTTTTAAATGGATATGTTTTTACCACACTGTATCCAAATTAACGTAATTTCGTCTTTTCTTTTTACTAGTTGGTTTAAATAGGTTTGGAAAACATCACTACCTATGCTACTTGTAATCCAGCATCATAATTTTCCTAAACTAGGTAATAGTAGGTATTCATTGCCAATTCTAGAACACTCTAAAGTGGTATTAGGAGTCTGTGTTGAAAACAAGGTTAACTACCACTATTTACCTGCAATAAAATGAAAGGGCAGTCATGACCCTTGAGTAGAGTTGCAACGTGCTGCATAATAAACTTTCAGATATTTTAGGAATATGCTATTGCTAAACTGGGGGGGGGGGGGGGGGGATACATGAAATTTCAAATTTTGTGTAGTTTGTTGACCAATCATTTCAAGTTGAAATTCTAACTGGGTACTTCGGTTAGTACAGACTATTACTACTGGTCACTGGCAGTGGGGATGAAGTAGATCCACATAAACTAACACGACAATAGCATCTTTTGTTATTTCCAAATTTACACAATTGCACAAAAATTGCAATGACACCAGAACATCCTTGTGATTTTTCTTATAATTTACTGTTAGACAATGTACTGTTACCTATGTTGATTCTCATTTATATATGTGAGGCAGAAAATCAAAAGAGACATCTTGGTGGCCTTTTCAGGCGTAATTTTACTATGATTTAGGACATTCATTCAGTTAGACTGTGTTATGACAAACGTCATGTTTGTTAAATCCTCTGAGGTATCATTATTGGCTCTTGGTTAGCTTAGCCATATTCTGCCTTTGCTTGTATTTCGACATTTATCTCAAAATCAGTTCCACTGACAAGAGGTCTCTTTTTGCTTTCCACCTCAGATTTATAATAACCTTTCAATTTTGATTCCAGAATTAGAAGTAAAGTTCAATATTGCCTTTTCAGGTTTGTCTAAAGGTGTTGGCTTCATACGGTTTGACCAACGGATAGAAGCAGAGCGTGCTATACAAGAACTGAATGGGACTATTCCAAAGGGATCAACTGAACCTATTACAGTGAAATTTGCGAACAACCCCAGCAACAACAATAAGGCCTTACCTCCGCTTGCTGCTTACCTGACACCTCAAGCAGCCCGAAGATTTGGCGGCCCGATACACCACCCAACTGGCCGCTTCAGGTACATTGCTCTGTCTTCACTCTCCAGGTAGGGTCTGTGATGGCCTAAGCTTCCCTTTCAAAGACTGATCATCCAACCCATCATTTCTCTTCTCGTCATCATTCAACAATCATTATGAAAATTCAATTGCAAACTCCCTTCCTTCAATCGATAATTTGCTTTAGCCCATTCAGAATCCTGAATCCTGGAGTTATTGAATCATTATCTTATGTACCATGCAATTTTTTCTTTTTATTATCTCAATTTAAAAATGTTACTCATAGTTCCTCCAAGAATGCCACTTTCTGGGATAATTCAGTTATATCCTGCTTCATCTTCTGAGTTCCAATCATGTTTTTACTTTATTACATTTCAATAGTAATCATTGATGTAGATGTTGATATCACTTGTTGCTTAGCAATCAAGTGATGTTGGTTGTATGGAGTAATACGTTTGAGGTGAAAGTTGGTAGTTTGTCACTTTATTTTACTCAACATATTGTTTTCTCACAGCACTACTACTATTTTCAAATAATAATATATCATCTATAGTAAATTAACTATGCTATTGGTCAATGCTGTTTTAATAGTTGAAATCAGCAATTGAAAGAAGTGCACTCTGACTATAAGTTTCTAGATAATAGTTGTATCAAAATTAGTTATAGGATATTCACTCTGTGAGACTTTTCTTTCAATCTTTAATTTGATAGCGTATTGTTCCAATGATCTGGTATTCTATGGATTAAGAATGCAATACTTTCATAATAAACGTTAACCTAATATTACTGTGGCATTTAAATGTTACCAGTTAATTATTATCTACGTGTATGTACTGTATGTCTACGATACTCTGGAATTTATATAGAAATTTATCCATTCTTATTATGAAATTTTCAGCCTTAAGAAAATCGGATTAGCATTCTGAATTGAGAATGTGTACAGTGATCAGACAAGTTTGGCACCAGTATTTCGTAAAAGGAAAAAAAAAAAAGTTTAGCTAAAGCTAATTTCAATTAATAACTTGCCCCTCTAAATATATCCAATCTCTTAGTGATCAAGCTCTCAGTTGAATGACGCCTTTTTCTGTAGGTTCTCAACCTTAAGGAATAATCATAATATTTAGTTTTTTCTCGTTTCAGTGATCAGGTTGTTGGACTACTCTATAAGTAACAAAATAATTATCTAATGTTTACTTGATTTCTAAAACTCAAATTTCTCAAAATGTTGATCCCCCAAGCAACTGGTATTTAGCTGCACTACCTGTTACGGCCTAAAAATTATAGATATCGATAGAATTTGAGCTCATGGCTTTACTGAGAGAATCCCTGAGAAAGACGCCACCTTTATCCACTCGGCTCCGAGGCCGATTGATCAAGCCTCTTCGACTGCCAGAGTTTTTCTGGTTGCAACATTCCCCCAGAATTAAATATAAGCTGTCTCAGCCGAATTGGGGTTGAATGAGTGAAAGGACAAAACAGAGGGCTTGTGGGCCCTGTTACAGTTGCTCGCTGAAAGAAGTCACAGCGGAGCAAGATTATTGTCATGGTGTGTTTTGATTCATTGAATGAGGAAGTAAAGATGCTGTTTCAGGGAATGTGATGTTTACAATCTTGCTCAATAGGGATTATTTATTTAAGTTGGGCTCCTACTGACTGCGCCAAAAGTAGCAGCTCAAAAATCCTAGATACCTCAACAGAATTTGGACACATGGCCTTCCCAGAAAAAAACCCGAAGAAAGATAGCTACCATTTTCCACTCGGCTGCTGAGACCAATTGATCAAACCTTTTCAACTGCAGGGGTTCTCCCTATACATAACAAACCTGCCTAGTGACGAACTACTGTTTTTACAGTTGGAAAATATTAATGTTTGTAAATTATTGATATTGATAAAGAAGCACTGATCTAGGAGGATAAGGGAACTGCCACTTCAACTGAGTAGTGAATACACCTGGGCCTTTCAGGGATTACATCATCAAAACTTTACATCTCTTGAACTAAACTATATATTTGTTTTGTCAGAAACTGAATTATGTATCTATCAACTTATCTATTTTCCTCTTGGGGACAAGAAGGGGTTCCAGCCCTTTGTGTAGAATGAACCAGAGAATTAAAAGAATTTAAGATAGGCATTTAATCATGTTTTATAAACACATATATACATAATATAACTTGAGTAGGTACCAACCACTAGTATATTTAAAACTATTCCATGATTACTCAGTATTCTTCTTTCCGTTATTCTTTTCAAAGAAACTTGATACTGGTTTTTTATAAGTAGAGATCCAAGAAAAACATGAAATATTGCTCATTTGCCTGTTCTTATTCAACAGTAAATATTGAAGTAAAATATGGGGGCCTATATTGGCGTATTTGTCTGGTTGCGCAGTAGTATCCTTTTTGTTATAGCATTTAGTGTTTTCCCTTTCTACTATCCCAACACCCTGGAAACTCTAAGGAAAGTTATTGAGTAAATTTTTTGGGCTTCGAATTTTATTTGGCCCCTCTCTCCCCCACCTACCTCTTCACATTTTTTCTTCATGATAATATTTCACATTAGGTATAATTCATCTGAAACTGAATTCTGGTCTTTCCATGGTTATTGGCATTCTAAATAGTTCAGGTACCAATGGTGAAAATCCTCTGGAATAGCTGATTATGGAATTGTCTTACTGAATGTCTGTTGTAGGCTCTATATCACCTATGTCGTTTGTTTTGTTATAAATGCTATTGTGTAGTGTTCCAATTAAGTGAATCTTGGGTTACCCTTTTACACAGTTCTTGGTTTATCTGCTTACAATGAAGTTATTTTTCAAGTTTCTGTTTTGGTTTGTTGGGAGTCAATGGACATAAGCTGCAGGCTAATCATCAGCTCTCTTAGAGGCATGAAAAACTTTTCTCAAGAACTAATACCTTGTTAATCTACAAGTGATATTAGATGAGATTAATTCAAAGATATAGGATGTACCTGCATGTACTGTCATCTAAACCAGGGGTCCCGTTCAGCAGTCTTCATTTGGGCTTATGGAAGGGAGCCAGTACCCTTAGACATGTTTAGCTGACCAACAACTAGGTTCTCCTGTTTCAGAACCTCGCCCTGGTCAGAAGATCCCAGGGTGACCAACCTCCTGTAATCCGGGGCTTAATACTTGAAGATGAGGTGTTAAGCAGTTTCCTCCTAGCTGTTGCCAAACCTGTAGTGAGCTGTGTAACACTCCACTTCTGCTGAAAAAATAAAATAAATAATAACTCTGAACTGTTTGGCATTTGAGTTATGGGTTTGTTGCTGCCACCCACTCCACTCAGCATGACTTAAACTAATATCCTTTCATTTCCACAACAGATCCTTTTGGTTGCAGTGGAGGGTTTTCTGAAATTCAGAACCCAAAGTCCCTATACCATTAATTAGAAGGATCGGGTGAGTCAAGGTTGGAGATACCCAAATACAGATTTGTATAGGGTTCTATCCCCTAGGCGCTTGCCTACAGAGGCTGAGTGGTGCCACCTGACCCTTTGCAATGGTTCTTCAAACTAAATCTAGGGACCTTTCTGTTAACATACAAAGATGCTCTTCCACTACTGCCCTAGGCAATGAGACTTGCTGCCATCCCATTCCATTCTGACAGGTCTGAGCTCATGATTTCCAGCCAAGACCTCCATCTGGGACCCACCCGCTCTGTATGGGGTACACATTTTTCTAAATATTTCACCGTATAATCCAATTTTGAAATTGGTTGCACTTTTTTGTTCTTTTTTGTAATTGTAGACCCTAACCTTTTTAAAATTTGAGCACACTTGTTGAACAATAGGTTTAATTTTTGGTATATAATCTTAACAGTTTTGCTAATAATAACACACTTCAAACTTTTTAACAATTTTTAAGAATTTTATGGGCATATCAAGAGCTTATATATATATATATATATATATATATATATATATATATATATATATATATATATATATATATATATATATATATATATATATATATATATATACATATATATATATATATATATATTTATTTATTATATTTTTTTTTTTTTTTTTTTTTTTTTTTTGAGGTATTACAGATGGTCGGAAAATATAGGAAACACAGAAATATAACTTACAAAATTGAGGATATTTCGCCGCTAGAGCTGACGACGCCGATTAGGCGAAATATTCTCAATTTTGTTAGTTATATTTATTTGTTTCCTATATTTTCCGACCATCTGTAATACCTCAAAATAACACGCGAGTGTTTTCATCCTTCATCAAAACTATATACATATAATTAATTTGAAGTACTAATATTGAAAATTGATAGGAAGAAAATGTGGAGTTGAAGAAGCATACAATATGTATATGTATTTATATACAATATATTTTCCTTTAGTGTTGAAATTTAAGGTTCAACTTTCAGTTCCCTAAAACAGATTGTTTTTTAATGTAGTTGTTCATATTGCAATAGCCTCGTTGTCTTAAAAACTTCACAGAAAACGATGGAAGGTGTGGTTGTCATTAACTTCTGACTTGATGAACACCTTGTTTACTTTTTTTTCAACTCAAATTATTAATTACATTATTATTTTGTTTATATTGTTATTGAAGGAAAACAAGCATTGAAATTTCGTTGATTAATGTTCATGTCACCTCTGCATATTTTCACTGCATAACAAACATTTTTAGTCTTAGAATAATGTATAACTAATAAAAATATAATTCAAACCTCTCAAAAACACAAAACAGTTTGTGGACACTCCTCACATTTCGTCTCCTCAGTCCAAAGTATAGTTGTAAAATATTATGTGAGCTACACTTTCTTATTCTCTTGTCGTGTGTTTACCTTGTTCACATTTCATTCTAGAATTTTGTCTATCGGGCTGTTGAGTTTGATTTCCCTAATCAGCATTGGTTAACCAATGATTTTCAACAGAACCATTTGTTGGTTAACCAATGATTTTCAACAGAACCATTTGTTGGTTAACCAATGATTTTTAACAGAACCATTTGTAAGAGTAAAGTATCTGGAGAATAGTTCGTTTGTAATAGGTAGGTACTTCAATGTAGAAGCTGAATGGAATGTAAGGCCAGTGACAGTTTGGTATAAGATTTAGGGGCCGAATTCCAGAAAAATGGAGTCTAAATGTTAGTGTAAGTATGTTGATGTACTTGAATAGTTGATTCTGTTGAGTTCATTTCTGGTAATATTTGGTACCCAAACAGTTGAATTCAATATGGAGGAGTAATAAGGGTTGAGTGGTACCTATATCTGTATTTTGATGCTGGCCAACATTATTTGTTGGCTAGAAAGCAATAATTTCACCTACCTTCCTCAAATTTTATTACAAATTAGGGCATTTTACTACCTATGTAATGTGAATACATTTATACGGAGCATGAAAAACTTTCATATGAGCCCGGCTTCTCGCAACCATTAATTCAGGATGCATATGAATAATGCCCTTCCCGAATTTACTTCTGAAAATCTACAGGCTTTTCTTAACATTTGACTATAATGACTACCAGTTATATAGTTTATTCCCAAAAAACGAATGTCTGGCAGATAACATTATCACATTACATTGAAAACTAGGTCCAGCAGATGTTGCCTGGTATCCAATAAGATTTTTAATGTAATATAAGTTCCATATCCATAGGGAGTATCACGATTTTTTCTCCGAATTTTTGTATAAAAAGTAAACTATGGCTTCAAAATAAAATTAAAAATTTGAATTTTCAAAAACTTGCATAAAATTAAAATCTGGTATGGAGCATTTTGTAACAATCCCTGAATGGTAAAATTTCTGTTATGTAATCAGGATGTTGAATCGAAGTTAAAAAAAAAAAAAAAAAAAATACGTTCTTTCACACAAAAAATCAAGCACTAAAAATCACCAAAAACGGCATGAATAGCTAAAGATTGTTCAATTTGTTTCATAGAAGAATATCACTTGGGAAGAATTATCAACTAGCGTCCAAAACATGGTGCCCGAAATTGTGCTACAAAATGTGCTCAAATTTCAGTCATTAAATCGTCCTAGAAAATCAAAACAATTCCTTTTTTAATTTGTCAAAAATGGCTTTTTATAGCAGTACATATAAACGAATGAATGCACTTTAAATGCTGAGAACGTATTGCACCCATTCATAAACTAAAACATTGGATCGTTTGGTACACATTTTTGAAGAATTTTTGGTGCTCAAGTCGTAGTAATTCGATAAAAACTCATGAAAAAAAGTTGAAATCGTGCCACTTAACGGTAAGATAAACTGATTAAATATATATATATTCAATTTGAGGATTTTTTGTGTATAAAAAATTTCAACTATAAAATTTATGTCAAAATACCTCCAATTAACACAGATCCATTAAGGATTTTCAACAATTTCTTCAAGCTGTTATTGAATTTCTAAAACATTTTCTGCTCAATCTTTTGCAAAACTTCCAGCTTGTTCTAGCTTATAGTTAATAAACATTTCCTAAGGAGCATATTGCTATTTTAAGGATTTTTAGCTGTTTTTTACCATTAATAGTGATTTTTATCAGCACATTTTGGTTTATTATTTTCAATAATAAGCCTATTTTGAAATGTGAGTAGGTACTTTACTGTCCTCAAAAAGTGCTGTTCAAAGAACTCATCCTTTCTTTTGGAATGGTTGATGTTTTGGTGAAAGAAGGGAATTATTGATCTGAATTCTTGGGAGAGATATTGTTTGAAATGATACACATGTACACACACACACACAATTTCTGAAATCCGGCAATTGTTTTGGAATGCCTCAAAATGGATTTTGAATGTTTTGAAGCCAATGAAATAGCTTCATTTTCTTCACAGTTCGCTAATACTTATTAGTACTATGCACTTTTTCAAAATGCTTTTCCGTGGAAATCCTTATTTATGTATCAAGAATAAATTCATGAATTTTTGCGCTTTATAGCAAGATGATGATGCGATTTGACATTCCAGGCAACACTTGACCGTGGAATAGAGGAACACATCATACAAAATAAGGATGGGTTCGCAATGTAACATAATTTTTGCACATTACATAGAAGACCTCTTTTTATTCCCGTTGAGGGTAGATGAATGAAACACTCCATTGATACTTTCTTTCTAAAAATATACTTTCTTCTCTATTTTGTGAATGTAATGCCAATTCATTTCTTTTAAAGTAAATTCTTACTACTCATTTACGGAAGTTGGCCAGGAGTTTGTAAGTCTGTTTGCATCACTTACATCAAATACATCTTCTCCAAAGAACTTTCCCATCTTTCCACTACTTGGAGGGCTGAACTTTCTGCAAATTTCACATGTTAATTTTGAACTGAAATTGAAATCACTCATTGGAATCATTTTAGCGAATTTATATTGCCTCAAATTTTTGCTATTGCTTGTGCCGAGAATTCAATTCTTATCTGATAGCTTGGTAAGGTATTGGAACTACTTGGAGGAACATTCTGAATCATATTCTGCAATTTATACTAAATTTTAGCGAATTTTCGAAGAAAATTAAGCTATTGCTCTCGCCTCAAAATTTGTAGAATGTGAATTTTTGAAAAAATTTTATGCAGAAATCCGTTTCAGGCTATTCTGAATCATATTCTGAAGTTTAACGCATTTTTTTATGTATGTATATATGTATTTATGTATATATGTATGTATGTATGTGTCATTCCAGACGATAACTGTCCGTTTTAAAATGTTAAGGACACAAAACGAAAGTTCAAGTTCGTTGGCCAGCATGATCGGGTTGAAATTTTCAAAAATGTAGTCAAAAATTTCAAAATACCCCGTTTTTTGCGATTTGTTGTGCGAAATAATTTTTTCAGCATACTAACATGTGGTATATTCGGAATCAGCGTAAAATTTCCTATAAGAATATGTATCAAGTTTTCAAAAATTTCAAAGTTGAAAAATCAGTCAAAAATCGAAATAATGCCGTTCGCTAGTTGTAAAAATCGGTAATATTTGCATGAAACATTGTCCAAATTCAGATTGAACTACTCTTATGGAAGTATCCCTGTATAACCAATCCTAGAACCGTGCTGTTTAAAACGTAGGTAGTAGGTGCTTTAAAAAAAAAAAAAAAAAAATGTAATCACAACTGATGAGTTTACTCTGTGCATGTGTTAATAATTTGATTCCATGTTTGTCCATCAAAATCATAAACTAAAATTTCTCTACACGATCAATAGCGACTGAAATGTCTAAGATTTCTTCAAAAATTCGCTCATGGGGTCATGCTGCATGACTGGACTTTTTTTATGTATGTATATATGTATGTATGTATGTATATATGTATGTATGTATGTATGTGTCATTCCAGACGATAACTGTCCGTAGAATTGTGCTAGAAACTTCAAACAAATTTTAAAATGTTAAGGGCACAAAACGAAAGTTCAAGTTCGTTGGCCAGCTTGATCGGATTACATCTTCGGGTTGAAATTTTCAAAAATGTAGTCAAAAATTTCAAAATAGCCTGTTTTTTGCGATTTGTCGTGCGAAATAATTTTTTCAGCATACTAACATGTGGTATATTCGGAATCAGCGTAAAATTTCCTATAAGAATATGTATCAAGTTTTCAAAAATTTCAAAGTTGAAAAATCAGTCAAAAATCGAAATAACTTTCGCTGGTTGTAAAAATCGGTAATATTCTTCAAAAATTCGCTCATGGGGTCATGCTGCATGACTGGACTTTTCTTGAAATATTCTTTCATTCAACCACACAATGAGTTATACTTCAGTTAGGTATCAAAGTTGCATAAAGCATTTAGAATTTTAGCTTTCTTTTCGTCAAACTGTATTATAAATCTCAGCCATTTATCCAACCAACAAGTTGTAAGTTTCATTTCAATGAGTCTTACCAGTGTGTCTGTTTAATTGCACCCTTTAAATAAAAGTCGAGTAGACTAACGAAAATCTACCACAACAAGTAGTTTTATTGGTACAATAAATTTGACTAGGAACGGTGTAAAACTGGGGTAGGGTTCGCCTCCTAGGCAAAAGAGATAGATTGGCGTCACTACTAGTTGAAACATCGTAGCAATAAAACTGAATGTTGTAGTAATATTCATGCAATCGATTTCAAAATTACAGTTAGGTACCTGAAACCATGGGTATACCTCATTGTGGAACTACCAGTGATTGTGTCTTTACACTCTTCCATTTCGTGGGCCCTTTGCAAACAGTTTCTTCTGTTTGGTGATTTGCTAGTTTCACTCGACCTTTTGTTGTTTATGGTCGTGATAATTTCCAACAAGGATTTACTAGGCCTTATGTTATATCCAATTTTCACCCTCTCAGTTCATCCCGAAACATATGTACATATCTTATTGCTAAATCCAATGGGATGACGGAAGTTGTGTAATTGGCCTGAACAATGTGTTTCTGGAACTCCCCAAATATATGGGTCTACATCAAAACTGAAAACATATATTTCCAAATCATACTGTGCATAGTTTTTGGGTTACTCTTCAGATTCATAATTAAGAGGAGTTCTAAAATTATAATAGTTGTAAAAAACGTGATTTCTTGCAATTTTTAGACATTCATTTTTTTTTTTTTAGGTCTTTAAAAATTGGTGGTTTTTCAAAAAGTTTTAACCCAATATTGTGAGGGTTAAAATTGAGTTCGGGAATTTATTGTTTATGATGGACAGAAAGTGATGTAACAGAAACATGATTGAAAAACTGCAGCATAGCCAAAAGAAATAATTCTTCTAAAACCATACATTTAAAATGAGCAAAAGTGGGCAAAAACATGTAGAGAAAGTAACATAGTGTAATTGTGTATGTACTTCACCTATTTTAATGTGGGAACTGAGCAATCTTGGCACATAAACCACATAACAACACAATTCTTTGGTTAAGAGGGTACAGAATTTTGGAACTCAGTATGGATTGGTAAACACTCCAATGCAGCCTAGATATTTTTTCCCCCTCACTTCTACGATTTTAAAACTTTCTTTCTCTTATGATAATCCACGTCAAAACGAAATATTTTGTGGTATAAAACTACTCCAAAGAATACATTGGGAGCGAATGAAATTTATTTTTAAAATGATAACGAGGAATTTGGGCTCTGTTTTGACGCTTTCCAGCCACAGTCGGACTCGAGGTTTACAAGCTCTAACTGCTTGGACTTTGAAGCTATAAAAAATAAGGTCTTCTGAGTACTCACAGAATTAAGAGACCATCCTACATCTGTAGGTTTGCAAGCTCTAACTGCTTGGCCGGCAATTTGCATGTAGAAGGTTCTTGAGAGTGCTTAATCCTATTGGTCAAAACCACCAAATTTAGACTCATGTCCGTCATTTCCCTTCATAATTTTAGCTAGAGGAAGGACAGCAAGACCATCCATGCCAGTTAAATGCACGTTGAGAAAATAGTGTGAAGGTTCACACCAGATAACTCTAACCGGTTACTATTTTTTCTTGAGAGAGCTCGGACGTTTACAGTTACACTCTTCCGTATTTTCTTCATTCAAACAAAGTTCCAGACAAAATATAATATTAGTATGATTTTTCTATAAATTATTTCTTGAAAATACTGAGTGACATCAGGAATGAAAAAATTTATTGTAGAAGTCTGTTGATTACTTGGAAGGTTTAAGTTTATGACCATGATTTCGCCTTTCTACTTACCTAAACAATATTTTATCTAGCTAGTCAAGATAAAGTATGAGGGACATTTTGTGTGAATGTTCTGAAAACCTTTGTGTGAATGAAAATTCGATCATTACCCTTATTTTAGGCATCTGACCGTGAAGAGTGATATACAGAATGTGGGAGGAAATGGGAACTGGAAGAACATGATTCTGCTTTTTATCGGGTCTATTGAAACTAATACAATAATGGATATTATGGAGAATAACATCCACATCTCATATTCGCAATGGGTGTCTTTAAAACTAGTTTGTGCTAGCAATAACAAATGGTGCAAGAATGTAAAAACGAGAAACACAAAAACGGGTGTTTCGGCTCCACATGCATTTTGATCCCTCACACAAAAAGGTGGGATTTGGCTGCTGGAGGGTCATCACTTTTTCGCCAAAACACGGGTCTCGAACTTAAAAGGTTCCAACATTCCAGTTTTGGCTTCTGAAAAACCTATTGGTATCTATACAGTTCCTGTCATCACTGTTCTATGAAAAAAAGTGTTTATTTTATTTTATTTTTTCTATACATGCTACTAATTTGAGGTTACCAATTCTTTATTGTTTTATTTTGAAAACCAAATACATGTGAGATCAACCAAAAAAACTGAATTCCTTGTCATAGAAATACATGAGTTTTACTGTTAGATAATGTTTTTACTACGCATGATGTATATTCAATGTATTTAGGTACTTAATTTGATCATCATCCGGTACTCATATTTTATAAGTTGGTCAGGATTGGCTTTCCGGAGATTACCAATTTTCCAATTCATTAAAATTTTGCCTAAATTATTTAAAAATACATACGACATATTCTAATTGTTAAACGAAAAACAAAAATGTTTGAAGAAACAAATGGTCTTGATTGTGGTCTCTGTGCTGAAATTATTGTAATGTAACCATCTGAGCGTCATCGATGATTCAGTTTAATCATTTTTAATTTAAGACATCTGGTGTGAGGCTTCATATTGCTTACTCTGCATAAGCCACTTGACCACTCAGCCACTTGGTTATCAAGATTTTCAAGTTGTTTACGTCAAGTTAGAATAAATGGGGAATTGAATAAAAATTATAATTCGTTGTTATTAAAGGGGCTGTTTATTGCATAATTTATACAAATGCTTGAATTAAAGGTCGGTCATTTGTTTTGAAAATTATTTGGTTGTTAATCCCAGCTACATCTATCACTAAAGCTAGATTTTTCACTCGACATCACAAATTATAAATTTAAAACACGATCAAATGTGAGGGTTCTGTGTGCTGCTATCGGTAACCCGAGCAAAATGTGTGTTGTAATGGATCGGGAAAATGGTATTATTGTGCATTCCGTGTAGAAGGGACATTTTGGAAGGTAGATGGAGGGTCAGCGCTTGAAGTTCATACGCATCGTGGTTGCATTTAAACTAATGAAACTGCAAGGATCAGACCTCATGTAAACCATGTGTCCTGGAGGATAAATAGGCTTCCATTATGTTCTCAAACTCGATAAATTGTTTGAGCTTATTGGTCTGATAAATTTACCGAATGTACATCATGTACCGAAAGAAAAAATGTAAATGAGTACCTACCCCAAAGAATAAAAATCATACCATCCATATCGTAATAACATTTGGAAATAGTTGATAAGCTATGAACTAGGTCATTAATAGTGTGAAGCGTAAAATTGTGCTCTTATATTAAAGTAAAATAAATTCACCAAATCGATTTATTTATTTTTTTAATTAATTAATTTTTTTGTTCTTTTGATCAATTGATTATAATTTCAGAATATAATTTTGAAAAGGTTATTATGCCATGGTTTGCTGCCTGAAAATAGTTGTGCCTAAATTTATGTGAACATCTGATTAAAAAGTTATTGAAGAGCGATTTAAAAAAAATGCTTATTGAGTCCTGCCACATGACTTTATACTTTATTATTTTCAACTTATAAGGAATCATACTTTATACGCGAATTTATATCTCTTTGTCATATATAAGTACGATTTATTCGTTTTACACGCTGTATGGTGCATTTGGATGATGAATCATCGTATAAAATAAATGATAGTGTTTTCATAAAAAAGGGAGAATTTGAATTGGCAAACGTTTTTGTGGGTCACAATATCCATCATTTTTGCCGTCCACTATTTTGGAAAATGTTGTTTGCCATAAATTTTGAGAATTTTCACGCATAAAATGATAAGAAGATAAATTCTTAAAAACGGCTGAAAATGGAAAATGAGTTTAATTATCAAAAATTGATTTGGTATAACAAAAAGAGGACACCGAGTCATGTGGCATGACTCAAGACTTTTTGTATACATTGAACTTTGAACAAATTTGAATGCTGATATCTTGAAATTGTATATAGCTGAGTTATATCTAACGTCCAAAAACTTGAAAAAGCTAGCTGCATAACATCGCTCTTTAATACGAAATTTACTCATAATGTCATCTTAGTCGACCAAGATTTCTTCAAGATCCTGCTACCACTTCAACTGCCTAGGTAATTGTATTTTGATTAACCCATATTAATAAATTTTCGAGGATCATGGAAATGTGTTTTGATCATGGAAATTCTTATATAATTATTAATATTACAGTTTCCTAATATTTGATTAATTTCATTTGTTATTTGAGACTTCAAATTTCATTTTCTTGGTCACCAAACCATTTATAATTGTATACGAGTTCCTACGCAGTCCTGTAATTTATTATGAAGTGATACTCAGTTTTTCATGTATTGTAATATTTTATGACATATAGTATTGTTGAAGTGATGGTTCCTACATAGAAATAAATACCCTAAGTTTTAATAAATAATTATATAGGCTCATAGTTATGGCTTGGTCTTACTGTATTTTTCATTACAGAAATCTATTTCATATCCAAATTTTGCTATAGATCCATCTTTTAGTTTCTTATTGCGTTTCTGTTATTTTGTTTTAGCACTGGCAAGACAATGCTAGCAATAAACAAAGGTTTACAAAGGTCAGTACTGTCAATAATTGATTTGATTAATTTTTCTTTTTGATAGCATGTTATTAAGGCACTTTTTAGCCGATTCTTGAAAGAATTAGTGACCACAGAGTTGAGAATTTATCAGTTTTGAGTTAGATTTCTGATTTTATAAATTTGTTTAATCTAATAATTTTCGACGTTTTATTTAATAATTTTACATAATTATTCTATATTTTCATGTTCGATTCTTATTGATGTAATTTGCTTCATTTGTTTACTTGGATGTCTTCTTGCTTACATATAAACGCATTCTTATGCTTATATGTTATTTTATGTTCTGCTGTGGATGATTGCTGGGAACCTCAGGTTCGAATTACATTAGATTCATACGTTACTGTTTATAGATTACATGGACTTCAATGAGATTTGAAATTGTGCTCAAGCACCCCCAACTTTCCATTACATATTTCATTGTGTATTTCTTATGATTATTATTTAATATGCTAGTCAATTGTAATTTGAATCAAAACTTAATAAAACACTTAATTCTTCTCGAGACACTGGCCCTCTCACTCTCATTAAGTTATGATAGTAATTTAAGCTACCAAGCACTTTTTACTTGGTTTTCTGATTCATAACACATTCAATAACATTGTGAAAAAGCTCAGATTTATATTTGGATTGTGTAATACCTAATGTTATCCCTCAATAGTTTTAATAATGGCTATCTATTTCTATTTGTTTAATGTTTTAAAGTAAATTCATCCTAATGTCATCCTGTGAGTAACATTCGACTTTTACCAATTCTCACATATTTTTCAAGTTTCCCACCAATTTTAAAATTGTTTTCCCCAAAAAATCATGTACCAATTATCAAAATGGTTCAAACCATTTCTAAGTGGTACACGACTCAATTAAGATGATTGCAATACATGCACAGTACTTTGTCCTAATTCTCAATAAGTACATTTACCCATTCTTTCTTTTTATAGTTTGGTTTGATACCCAATAACCTTCGCCCTGTTTAATAAAGACTTACACAACTAACTCAGCTGTTAATATAATAAATATTCGCTTCATGACTTGTGTACGACGATAATAATTATTTGGTATCAAGTTCCTATTTAACTTCATGGTGCATGAAATTTAAAAAAGCTAATTAATTATAAATAGATATATGTGATTTTTACGATGCTCGATTTATTTTTACTACCTACGTTGCATTATTTACTTCTATAAAAACTTAATATCTAGTTACTTATTCAAATTTGTAAATACAGAAGTTCAAATTTTTGGGACAGTGTACTAGTTTTACTGTTGATTTTATTAAACCAAAATGTTCTCTGCAAAACTTTGTAATTTCATGTATTAGGTATGCCCATAAATCCCTGTTCAAATATCTCTTGCATCAACACATTTCATAGTGTTACACATATCTACCAAACTTTTTGTTTGTTGAATGTAGTATTTCTAACAATAACGCTGCACCTCTCTAATGCCCTTCACAAGTCACTTGGATCAGACTAATCAAATAAGTTGTACAAAATTATAATAGGTTAGGTTAATAGGTATAATGGGTTATTATCGAAGTATAATTTATTTATCGGCAAAATTTGGAAGCCTTCTTATGGGTTGAAATCAGGCAATGGTCTCAAACCACTGATAACTAGTCCTGAGGCTTAATAAAAAATTAATTTCATTATCTTTTTACCGAGAAATCCTAAAATTTCAAGAGCAACCTTTTGGGGCGAGGAATGAGGAGATAATGAGCACTGTAGGTAATGAAAAAAGTCCAGTCCCGTGCAGCATGACCCCATGAGCGAATTTTTGAAGACGTTTCATGCAAATGTTTCATGCAAATATTACCGATTTTTACAACTAGCGAACGGCATTATTTCGATTTTGGACTGATTTTTCAACTTTGAAACTTTTTGAAAACTTGATACATATTCTTATAGGAAATTTTGCGCTGATTCCGAATATACCACATGTTAGTATGCTGAAAAAATTATTTCGCTCAACAAATCGCAAAAAACAGGCTATTTTGAAATTTTTGACTACATTTTTGAAAATTTCAACCCGAAGATGTAATCCGATCATGCTGGCCAACGAACTTGAACTTTCGTTTTGTGTCCTTAACATTTTAAAATTTGTTTGAAGTTTCTAGCACAATTCTACGGACAGTTATCGTCTGGAATGACACATACATACATATATACATACATATATACATACATACATACATACATATATACATACATACATACATACATACATACATATATACATACATACATACATAAAAAAATGCGTTAAACTTCAGAATATGATTCAGAATAGCCTGAAACGGATTTCTGCATAAATTTTCTTCAAAAATTCGCTAAAATGAGAGAGTAAATGCTGCCATGTTCGGACATGCATAGAAGTAGGTAAGTACTTACGTAATTCTTTTTGGAGTAGAAACTGTGTGAGTGTGAGCTAAGAGTGTAATCTAATAATATTAATGTTTCAGTAGGGCTCTTGCAGTTCAAAGTCCTCATAAACATTCCTTCCACTAACTGTTATTAGAACTCTTTCTTTACACCTCTTTACTCTACGTCCTTCTAGACCTGCGGTTCTTCATTTCCAAGGAAATGAAAACGAATCATAAGTGTTACAATGTAAATAGGTAACTATTATTATAAAAAAATGATAAATTCTAATGTGAACACTAGCAGCTGTTGTAGAAACGTAATAGTTATAATTTTTGGCAATTTCCAACTCTCTTTCTGAAAAAAAGATTTACATTTTAATAGGTAATGAAGAACATCTATATGGGTCTGAAAAACACTTTTTTAATAGGTTTAAATGGGAATATATTCCTTTCTAGGAGTAACACGAGACACCACTCGCACTCCTTTTAATAAGTTATCTTTCTATGATTTCCCAGAGAGCATCTTAGAAATAAGAATGTTTTTATATTTACAAAACTAGGTCTTATTAATTGGTTCCTTGTATAAAAATATGGTCTGTTACAGTTCCAACTTCACATCCCCCACTTGTTTCAATGTGGTTTCTAAGTGCGTTTGAAGGAGTTTTGAATCAAATTACTTCTGGAATTGTGTTCAGAATCAGCAAAATCCTATGCCCTTCTTATTTTAGCCTTTTATTGTATGTAAGACATTCCCACGCAACTATTATTGAACTAAACTTAATCTAATGAGCAGATGATATGTACTTTTTCTCTTATATTTCATGGTGTACAAAAACTTGATTTAACCTCTTTTCAACAGATATTTTAAATTGATAATCTATTATCACTACCATTTGGCCCGAACTAATCGCCCTACTCTTATGGATGAGGCACCTAATAAACAAATATTAATGAATAACGGCAGTTAAAGAAGAACGTCGTCTAATTCCACGAAAATAAAATGACAATGTTAGATCGATGTCAATGGTTAGGTCTTCATCAGTAACAAGAGCAGTTGATTTTTCCAATTGAATGTTCTTCTTTCGTAGTTTAAATTGAAACCAGCAGTGCTGGTGAATTATTGTAGATCCTCTGCAGACTTTGAACTCACTGTTTTTTAGAGCTTTGGGGGAAGGATGCCATCTAGACCACCTGACTACCAAGCCTGACTTGTCAAAATCAACTGCAGAAATTATCTTGTATGTAGCAATATTAGGGCCATGTCATGCCGTCACGTTAAAAACGCTCCAACCCGGCAATGGGGTTCTTATGGAGCATGTCATACGGACGCTAATGCCGTCGGCGAGTCCGCGTTAGCCGGACGCTGAGCGCTGCCAACGCAGACGGTCGCGTTAGCGACGCGGCGCACGTGACGCCGGGACCCTGTCATACGGAGCGCTAGCGCCAGCGGGACGCATTTGCCGCGAGAGCACTGGCAGAACAACTAGAACACCCTGGATGGTGTCCATCTTGGTAATAACATAATTGCCGCGACGGTAAATGCGCCCGGGAGACGCTACGTATGACAGGCACCTGGCGTTGGCGGGACGACATCAACGCGACGCATTTGCCGTCACGTATGACATGTACTTTTTCCGGCGCTATCTCGACGGCATCTGCGCGACGGCAATAGCGCTCGTATGACATGGCCCTTAGCTCTGGATGGGCCACCAGGGGGGTCAGTGACTCTGAATTACATCTCTGTGCCCTAGGCTTCCAGCACATTGTAAAGCTTCAAATTAGTTTTGAAGAGCTCAGTTGTATTTCAGGCCCATGCTCTGAACAGAATAGATACCGTAGGCTTAGAACGAGCAGAGAATGCATGTTTAGTAGATATAGGTAGACCAACGAGAGAAACCTGTTAGCACTTCAACTACAACTGTTAAATATCCAGACAGGAACTTCAAAGTTCTATTTTCTCTCTTTTTTAACCATACTTACAATAAGTCATTATTAAAAAAAAGAATTTGACTTGTTTACAAAACTGTACCAATTGTAATCATGAATGTAACGTGATTAATATTTTTCAACCTGATATAACTCATCGTTGGTAGATACAAGCTGTAACAATCACTAACAGGTATACGTCGTACTTTTCATTCTTAAGCACAATTTTTCGTTCTTTGGACTGATTATGATTAAGACAATCGCAGTAGTCTATAGTTTACTCTAAAGTTGTAGGTATTCTAAATGTAGATTTACTTTTTTTTAATTCAGTTCATCCATTTATAAAAAATACTCTTCTCTTTTTGTCAAAAATTTAACTTGGCTTTAATAAATCGTGTAACCCAAGTTCACCTTTGTAACTAATTTCAAAATCATGACGACAGTACAGAAGGAAGTTTTTATCTCAGACTAAATTATTTATTTTACACTTGTCAACTTTTGAATATTAAGAACCAAATAGTAGTCCTGGCATCCATTGTGTTGGAACAATAATATGGTTTGATTGCAATAATGGAGCTTGATCGTTTAGTATAAAGAGTAAATATTTGACAAGAAAAAATACTATTGAATGGAAAATATATTGTATTCATTGAGGCATTATTCTCGCAGCAGATGCATTGAGGCAAAACAATTGTCAGTTTTAGTTCGTTAGGTTGCAGCATAATTGCTGATGCAAATTTTGTATTGATGCCCCAGCAAAGTCCTCACCATAAGATGGTCGACCATCAAAGTTTTGAGTGGTTGTGTTGTTTTGGTTTTGGTCTCCCAAAATTCATCTCGTTTATAGAGGGAATGAATTGGTTGAGTTGAGGATGTCATATTTTCACTGTCAACATAGGTTTCGTGTTTGCAACACATTTTCAGTTCTTTTATGAACTCTGAAAGACAATGTTTATCGAATGTGACTCGCTAATTGTTGGCTGTTTGTTGAAAGATAAAGTTCAAACTGAAATCATGTTTACTCTCCTTATATTTTTATTTGCTACTTTATGTGAAATCTGCTAGTAAAGTCATATCGATGCGTCTGAATAATTTTAACCAGAATTTTGATAGTTCCGGTAAAAAGTAGGCTTTAAATGTAAAATGAGGATTTTTTCCATTTGATTTGGTTTCATAACTATAATGGTGATATTTCAAAACCCATTTAAAGTCTTGAATTCCCCTAACACTGTATTAAAAACCAAAACAATAAAACTGAAAGAATTGTTGACGTCCAATGGAATCTAGTGTTAGGAAATTGTATAATAAATTGATACCTACCAAACCACCTTTTGAAGATTTGCTTAAACATTTGAACCTATAGCAATTAAGCTTTATATATCACTATCATAACCACCAATACGAGCAGATACTACGAATTGGCTTTTGGTAATTAATGAACAAACTAAAGTAAAAAAATACTGATCTGAATGAAAAATACTGTTCTGTGATAAAATATTGCTTGATTTCATAGGTTGTATAACCAAAAGAGTCAATTGATGTTCGAGATGAGCTATTTTTGTCTGCATTTCAGTTTGTTTATAATTTAGATAAATTGAATGTTATACATAAAATCTTTTAACACGGTTTTTTGAATTTCGTTCATGAGGAATATGTGGAAAGTAACTATTAATTTACCAATAGATCCTTGTTAGTTCATAGTTGGGTGACAGCGTACCTAGACTTGAATGTATAATGGGCAGCATGGTTATTTGTAATGGATAATTTTACCTCAAAATAATATAAGAGTGATTGTAATTTAGTTATTTAAATGATTGTTATTTTATTGTGTTACAGGTATTCTCCTCTAGCTGGTGACCTTCTTGCCAACTCAATGCTCCCAGGCAATGCAATGAACGGGTCAGGCTGGTGTATATTTGTTTATAACCTTGCTCCCGAAACTGAAGAAAATGTGTTGTGGCAGCTTTTTGGCCCATTTGGAGCTGTTCAAAGCGTGAAAGTTATCCGAGATCTTCAGACCAACAAATGCAAGGGCTTCGGATTTGTTACGATGACCAATTATGATGAGGCTGTAGTAGCTATTCAATCTCTTAATGGTTACACTCTTGGCAATAGAGTTCTACAGGTGTCATTCAAGACTAATAAAAGTAAAACTACATAAAAATACTGAAATGACCCAACACTCTGTGACAAAGTCTAGTCATATAATTAAGCTGTTTCGAAGCCACATAGCCTCATTTGATCTCTTTAAAAGTTGAATTTCAGTTTTAGTTGTTTGTTCATTTCATTGTACTATCGTAATTTAAGTGATTTACATTATTCTTGAGGTTGTATGGCCATGAAACAATAGGAGGTATAATGTAGTATCTTTTCATCAGGCTTGATCTGGCTAGAAAAACTAGTTCTCAAGTTCTGTTTTCCTAATATAATATTATGAATACAGGTATTTTAGCTCCTGAATTTGCCATTTTTATTATTTATATGGTATATTTACTATTATTCTTGTAATAATCAATGCATAATTATTGTTGTTGGTAGCATAGTAGTTTCAGCAACAGTAATTCTTGTACGAAGTGTTAGGTAGTTCATCGTTGTATTTTCAAGCTTTTTATAATTTAGTATTAATCTTTTAATTTTTCATGTACTATCATCATAACCACATATTTTCATATTCTTTATCATGGTATTTTGAGAATTATGTAGCTGCATTATTGATGCAAAATGATTGTTCTTACTTTTATATTAATTATTCAATACATTTCCTTTCTATTCATTCATTTAATATTTATCAAACCAATAATTGGGAAAAGAAGAAATAATTATTTTAACGGAAAGCAGTTCTTTAATTCAATTTCTTTTGACTTGTCGTTATATTGAAGCTCATCACCTCTACCTTGAAAAAAATAAAACGTAACATTGAAAATTCTCGTGTAAATAGAAAGTGATATTTGTAAAGTTGAGAACGATTTCCTCTACCGTATCCTACTGATGGAAAATATCTGTATTTTTATAAGCAGCTGTTGAAAGAATTTCATAATTTTCATGCGAAATTAGACAATTTAGACACTATTCATTTAATACTCTTCAACCATTAAAATGTGAAAAAAACTTGGGTTTTTCCAGAGGTTTTCAGTTGGTTAATTTTGTATCATTTATATATAATGTTTGAAGTGAAATTTTTTGATTTTAATACATCCATTTATTCAATTTCATAAACCATAGGTACCGCTAAGTGATAGATTTACTTTAGTGGAATTAATTGCAGAGTTTCTTTTTAATCTTCTTAAATCCACAGAAGCATAGCGTGAATACCAATTCGTAGTTGGTTTTTTTATTTCTAAGTGATTGTGTGTTATTTTATTCATTATATTCTTATTTTAAAACTTGAGCATTTCTGCAAATATGTTTTTAAAGGTTTAAGGGAGTAAAACACACACTTGCACCATTTCAACATGTTTAGTTGTTCTTTGAATTACTCACTCTAAATTTCATCTCATTGAATGTAAGCATTCCATAAATGAGTTTAAATAAACAATGTGAAGTTGAAAGTACCTGGTAAGCAGTATTTACTCAGTGTAACTATTTTTATGAAGGATTAAAATATAGAATAGTCTTCTATAAGTCAAAGGCCTACAAATGTAAGGTTTTCTCTAACTGGAGGGGTTAGTGAACCGATTCATAATAGAAGCTCCAAACTAAAAGCTCAAATATGTTAATAGCCAGCAGATGTTTGTATTGGGCAGTAAATTTAAACAATCACATTGCTCAAACTAAAAAACTAGCAAACCCTGCTCTGCTAAAAAAAAATTGCTTATAATCAAAGGAAAGAAATTTGATTGTTTACACTGATTTATTTAGAGAAGAAATTAAGTTTATTGAGAACTATAAAATCCAGAGATTTGAGTTCTATGAGGCACTTTAGAAAAGTTACATTGTTCAAATATTATTTGCTTACTTGTGAATTATATTAATAATCAGCAGAAAATGTGCAATATGTTCTTTGAAGAAAAGGTTTTTTTATTGCGTGGTGGTGCCATGCAAGATTTGACGAGCACTGTAAGTAATTAATCCTGACTTTGATTTATTTCCAGAGATTTATTAGGAAACATTCGATGAAGAAGGGAGGAAGAACATCCATCCATATGTATATAATATTAATAAATTCAAGTTGTTGGTAATTAGGTAGTAAACAATTTGTGAGCCTTTAACGACATTCTACGAGAAAATATTCTTTTCCATCCTGAAGGAATCGCTAGTTACCTATAGAATATTTGAAAAGAAATCCATTAATTTAATGGTCATAGTTGACATACGTTTTATAATTTGACGTAAAAATGAGCATTCCCGATACCATTCAATCCCAAACTTGAAGAACTTCCTTGAATTTTTAAGATCGAAATTAATTATGTAGTATGCATGATTGACGTTGACTTGATTACGATTTGTAAGTTATGATATCGAATAACAAAGGTGGAAGCTTAAAGCTAAATTTCAGAAATAATAATAATATTGGCAATTTGTGATATTAAATATTTGCATTTAAATTGTTAAAATTACTACATTTAATCTAGATCTGTCAGCAAAATGAGATGGTGACATCAATAACATCAATTATTAGAGACTGTTAATTTGTTTGCCATCTATAAAAAAGAACTTGTTGAATTTGAAACAATCACAGGCCTAAATGTTTAATTAATTGTAAGAAACCTCATATTTCTCAACTTGAAATGTGGAACTCTGATATTATTCTCATCATCAACTTTGAGTTATGTTTTGCAACCTGATTAGTTGTGATTCATTATTTCAAACAGTTCTTCAACATTTGTGCCACCCTTGAACTAAAACAGGATGAAAAACATTGGAAAAAAATGTACTTGATTTGCCTGTCACATATTTAAAGAAAATCGGCTTAGATGATCAGTGGGACAATACTGGCGCTTGTACATAGTAAACTAAATTTTCAGATTTGAATTTCTTAACATTCCAAAAAAATTTTATTCAATCACTTACTCATCAAAACCAGTTTTTGATCCATGCAATACGTAATAATTTTTCTTGCAGGCCACATTAATCAAACACTTGTGGTTTAATGTTTCCTAACTAGTTATAAACTATCATTGTGAATATTTATAATTGGAAGGCCTGTTTGTTTAACGTACCTAATCAGGACCATGTAACATAAATTACACCTTGAATAACATTTTATATTCTTATATCAATGTAATTCGTTGTACATATGGTAACTTCTGAGTTTCAATTTCTCTTAGGTACCTAAGCTGTAAAGATCCATAAGAAGCCAAAAAAGATATCTTCATCTCATTAATTTCTAGGCATCTAACTTCTAGTGATTAGCCAAGAACAGTCAGTGAAAACTCTCAGCATCGAGAAACACGTTGTAATATTCACTTTTAGAATATGAGCTATCAATATTCATGCTCGCCAATAAAATTAAATTTTGTAATGATTATAGAGAGTAAATATCTATAAATATGTGTTCAAGCGAAGGAGACTTGGTCAAAAGTGACTGGAATTAAAAGATAAGTAGTGGATGTTTTGTAGATGGTTTAGGATCAGAATGAAGACTGTTCATAATACTGGTACAAACACAATGTAAACAAGTTTTATACAGTTCTAGGTAGTATCCCCTAGTTGATAAATGAAAAAAAAAAATTAATTCTGTGCACATATTACAAAACAAGTTATTTTTGAAAAAAAGAACATGGCTACATAGTTCATAAGTTCAAACACCATAGTAACCCAAATATAAAAAAACACAAAAAACAAAAGAAGCTTTAAATTAAGGGGTCATCTATACTTAAAAATGCTGTAATTATATTAGTGTGATATATAATTGTGGTGCTCTGATTGTATATTCTGCTCATATATATTAGTACTGGCCATGAAATTAAAGAGGAAATTTGGCAGTTAATGGTGTAAAAATTGTAATTAATTGAGTCAATAATTTATAACTGATTGCCATGTGAGAATTAATAAATGGCATACGTCCAAACCCACGTTTGTAGGTATTGCATTAGAAGTTTCTTTGAAAATATTTAAAAAATCGAATGCTGAAGACTTATCTAATATTTCAACTGTCTCTGAGTCAAGAGTAAGTGGTCAATATTTATATATTTTTTTACAGACTGATCCTGGTTCAAAAATATATATCTATTACCAGCTTATGAAAAAAAAAGTGTCCATTTGTAAAAAGAGAAAGCTGGACTAGATCTCAAAATGTACAATATGTAATTACCGGATTGCAGCTACATAATATTTGAGCATTGTAAAGTATATGAATTAGAGCAGCAACTTGAAAGTGTAAAGAAGAAAAAGGGGTTGAACTGAAAGGGCATTAAGTTGAAGGAAATAGTAGGCCTATTTAATAGAGTTTACAGTCCCTTGTAATTACTCTCTATTACCTGATAACTTAATGTCACAAAATTAAATCTAAATTGTCATCCATCTTTTAATTTAAATGATTTAAAATTCATTGTTATCAACTGATGTAAAATATCCTCATCTGTGAAAAAACCTTCAGTTAATGGAAATCATTGTAAATAATTATACATTTCCCAAAATATATATAAATATAAATATTTATGTAAGTATATAAATATAATCTGTGAATCTTAAGCTCCCAATCATTAAATTAAATAAGTCGTTTTCAGTTATTTGCTGTTCTCTTATATTGCTAGTCAAATCCTTCCACAAAAAAATCACGTTCTCAAAGTGATGTTTTTATAAAAAATTTAGTTTGTCCTTCTTACTGTTTACTTGTATCCAACATTCCACGGAAACTATTCACTTGGTTTTCTTCTTTTGAAACGACAACATTTCAATCTTTTGAAAGAAAGGATTAATTAAGTTTTGAATTCGGTAGTGTATAGAAAAATCGCGAACTTGATCATGAAGATATCATTTGTATGCACACTTTTCAAGACCAATTGTAAAAAATTGTTGATTTGGTCATTGTTAAACAAATGCTCAGGTATAGAAAGTCATATTACATCAAGTTTGCTAAGATTTGATTGATAGCTAATAAATTTAGTAAATGACTGCACAACAGTTGCCAATTTGTAAATATGTACAGGAATAGCATTCTGTGTATTTGTTCTCTAATTGCCATGCTCTAAATCCTTATATGTTGTTGTTGAATAACCTATTGAGCTGTTAGATGTTTTTAAAACAAAATTTGAAAACAAAATAAAAATGTAAAAATCAAATGAAATGCAATGAACCAGTACAAGGGGAAAATGTCAGTGAGTTTTAACGGAGAAAAAAAAAAACAAGGAAACACGTGGAACAAGGTACTTGGAAGGAAGATTTTCTTCAAAAGTGTGATTCTTTATAACTCCATTTGGAAGAATAATGATGATGAATTGAGTTCAATTTTTGGGAGTTTTATTGCGTATTTATTATATTTTGGTTCTAGTCAATATGTTTCTTAATACAAATTAATTATGATATTTGGACCGTAATTATTGTTTTACAATTGTAGAAATTGTGGAGGACAAAGGTCATACTATTTTATAATAATTTCATTGCAAATGGCCATATCTTAAATTCTTCCTCGAGTAATCATAAGATTTTTAATTGTCACACAGAATTCATTGATATGTTGTGTCATAGTTGCTATAATGTGAGATAATGTTGCCCCACGTCTGATTTAAAAGTATTTATTTCTTGTAAACAAGGAAAGAAAGTTACCTACTTAGGATGTATATCAGAGGCAATAATATCTTTTGTGAATTGATAATAGGGCACTTTCATGTCGCAATGTATAGTTAGAAATATTTATGTATAAGTCCAAAACTAATAGTTCAGTTTTAGAAATTATTAGATGAAATTATGAATTGTGTATGGTCTTTAAATTTTATGTCATGTGTTACCATATTAGCAGAATAGAGTAGATCCATAGCTGAACCTTGTAAAAAAAGTACTTGCGCTTCCAAGTACGTAAGTAGCACAAATAGCCCCTGCAAAGCCACAACATAGAACTTTATGGACCTATTTTTCTTTCAAATTTATCATTATTATCGTTTCCTTTCTATTTTTTTAATGGAGTTGAGTGAAGCAGGTGTGGAGTTTTCTCGTCACACTTATTCTTGATCCTCTAATTCTTTATGTATGGTATAAATTACAACGCTATTCTGTGACTCACCACAGGATTATATATACATATTATATAGAGTTCATTTCTCTATCTTTCTATGGCATTCTTGCTTAGACATGGCAGGTTTAACTGTCTCTATCTTTTGCTTAAATATTGTACACAAATATTGTAAACTACTTTGTGTCTATTAGTTGTCTATTTATATTTTATCATAATACACTATATTTATGACGATGAATGTTTGGCTTCCCATGTAAATTTAATTAATTTCCCACTCATTTTTTTGAGTGTGAAGATTTACTACGATTTAGTCATCATCAGAAGTTGTATCCGATTGTGTAATTTGATTTTAATTATTTACTATTATTTTCTAATGATTCGATTGTTCTGTGTGACCCCCAATAAGTTGCCATTTTGAAGACCAACTATTAAGTTATGGTAAAATTTATGACGTTAGGAAGTTCAGTATGTTGTTACCATGTTGAAGAACGTATTAATGGCATTCTGTTGATGAAGGATTCCACTGACAGCACATTATTATGAATAGCCATGTTCTCAACAGTGTGCCGATTTGATGAATTGTAATAAAAATAACGAAAAATCATTTTAAAAAAAGAAAAAAAAAACGAAAACAAAACAGAAGTATCTCTCCATAACCAACTTTGTTGTAATTGCAATATTTGTACTTTTCCATGTTAAGGACTCACAATAAATTATTTAAAAAAATTGTTCTTCGTGGTTTTTCCTTTCTAAAACCCTCCTGAATACTTCCTTCATTAGTTCAGTGGATTGTAACGGCCCAAAAATATTTGAATGAGTAAACGAGTTTATTGTAGCAACATCATAGATGCATTACAATCGTCAAGATAAAATGTTTACATAGATTTAATGAGAGAACTAAAATACAGTTGCTCTTCAATTTTTGCTTTTGGCTCTAGCCACCTACTGTGTTTTATGCTTATTGTGCTCCTTCCTGTTTTGACGGTGCCCTCTTTGAGAGCAAAGCTTTTCAATCCTTTTATGATGGTCCCAGAGTTGCCTAAACATCGGGACACTACAGAATTACAATGATTGAAATGATTTTGTAACTATTTTTTCTTTCTTGGCCGAATCCCGACTATACCTTATATACATAGGAGTATCGTAAAGTTTTTTTTTTTTCCGGAGTGGGGAAAATTCTTTATGAACGAAGAGGAGTGACTGTACTCCTCAACAGTGTTGGAGTCTCCCATTTTGGGCATACCAACTAAAAACCACCACTCTCTCTTCTTATAGAGAACTACCCCGGAACCACTTATTTAGTATTACTTCGGGGTAGTTCCCTTTTTTTTGCCATTTTCGCTCCTCATCTCTTTATGTCTTCTTTATTCCCAGGATCTATCCTGCTCCTTGGCTTCTAAGACCACAAAAATGTCTGTTGCCACCGCGTCCCGTTATTCTTCTCGGCTACCATTTTGTTGACGATGGTCTCTGGCGCAATCTCTCCTCCAGGACTCGGCCAGCACAAAAAATGTGTGATGGGCATCTTCATTCCCCTGTCGGCAGTAGCTGCATCATTGATCCTCCGTCTTTACTATCTATGCGAGGAATGAACTGAAGTAACCATGGCCAGTTGAGGTGATTGGAATGGGTGAGGTAATAATTCACCTCACCATGCTACCAATTTTCCCAGACGTCCAGGCTGGGAGTCAAGCGGGATGTCCTGCAGCCTCTGGTCTTATCCTCCCATCTAGCCTCCCATTTCCACAGTGTTTCTCCTGTCCTCTTTATTGATGTTCCGCACTGGGTTCTCTCCCTTCCACAGGTAGATCCTCCTTTGCTCTTCAGCAAGGAGATCTATTGGGACCACTCCCGCAATAACCTGAGCAGCGGGGCCAGAAACTGCCCTGTATCGGAAAGATAGAGCTACTATCAAAAGCTGCACACTCATTTCTCTCTAGTGAGCCTTCGTTTTCTATTAGACCATGCAGGTGTGATGGTCTCAACTGAAAGTATATAAAAAATGGCGAATTACATTGAAAAACTGGCCGTTGCACCTGGGTGAACCGAGAAAAACACAGGAGGGTTATATTTTCTTTCTGCTAGATTGACGTGAAATAGAAAATTCCGCAAAATCTGCCTCCAGAGCGATGTACTGATCGTTCTAGGTACCTACCACGAAAAATGACCTTCTATGAAAATACGAGTTCGGGGTCAGTTTCTAAGTATATTTTTACAATGACTCGAATGGTAACTGTAGTGGATTTATATATGTTCTACTTGGTGTAGGTAGACCAAGTGGGACGTTGTGAAAAGTACCCATGTCTTGGTTATGCGGGTTATTCCCTGCATTATTTCCGAAGGAAATGTGAGCGAAATTGTCAAGGACATTTTGCTGGGTGGTTGAAACTCGTGGTTCGTTCGATGGTAGGCCGCGAGGGGCGCCAGGTTCGGTTCGAGCTGTTTGGAAATGCGTATTCGGGTGTTGAACCGTTGTGTAATATTCCGGTCCTAGATTTACATCTGTAGGAGTGACGGAATGTGTTTGATTGAAGTACTGGAAAGTACCTTTTGGTCCGTGCGGTGTACGCAGGATAGGAGTGTGTTTAACATTCGGATCGTCGGTGCGATCGTGAGATGAATATTTAGTATATTCATGGGTAGAATCGTAAGAACTACCTTCCGAGAGATTCTGAAAAGAATCCTCGACCCCTTGCGTGTGTACGGGAGTAGCTAATAAACTTTTTGAGGGTTTATTAGGCAAAGCTGCGATCTCGTCGAGAGGTTCGAGCTTTGGGCGCGGAGTTGGCCCGAGTAGTTTGTCACTACGTTTTGAGTGAGAATCGAGTTTCGGATAAGGAGCTGGAGCGGGGCCGATGCCCGTTCCATCGCCAAGCTCTTCTTCCTCGAACCCGAGGAAGTAAGAGGGGCTTCGCTCCATCGAGATCTCCGAGTGTGTTTACTCGATAGAAAAATACCTTTCCGTTCGGATGAAGGATTTATGTAGAGGAGGGACTCGCTCGACAAAGCTCTCTCCCAGCTTGATGTCGGGGTCCTCTCCGAGCCTTTAAAAAGGCTTCCTTGGACGGTAAATTGGAGCGTATGAGCTGTGCAATTTCCCGGCGTGCCCCTCGGACAATCAAGAGCCGAAAGCTGCGAGATTCGGGCGACACGGCTAAGGTCTCCCTGCGGACGCGACGTTTTAGACGAAGTCTTAAACGTGCCGGGTGGGACCCTGACTGGAGATCTACGTTGGGCAATGAGTAGTGCAATGACTAGACTCGTAGATGCCAAGAAGATCGAGAGAATCTGTGAGGAGAGGAAGATATGCCTTCTTGAGTCTTGAATGCGTGTAGTAACTTCGTCGAGAGATGAGAAGAGACGTCAGCGAGAGCAGAAGGTGGAAATGAATACGGAGGGCTCCGTGCGGGGTATTTATAGGGAGGTGGCCGCCTCCTGCCGCCCCTTGGTTGGTCCGCTTAATTTCGTTAGTTCACCATGTGTTTCCTTATTGGCTCGCACAGTGTTTTCTCAGAATCTGTGAATATGATAGCTGAGTTGGTTTGCCAGCCTCGCCCTTGCATTTCGTAGAGGTCGATTGATTATTTGCTTGGGCTGTTGTTTTCAAGACAACTTTTGTGAGTTGTCCTGACGAACCCTTCTCCTGCAGTGGGTGTTTGGCTTGTTGCTTATTTGTGAATATTTCGTTCGTGAGTGAATATTTCGCATATTCTCTCGGGCGAAATATGTTATTTTGCTGAGTTGTAACTCGACGTCTTTTATATGTAATTGTGTCGTGAGTACCTCTTTTTGGTAGCCCTGAAAAGGGCTGTTGACCTGATGTGGTGGAATTCACCACAGTAACCCTTGTATTTCTCCCCAACCCCGTTATAACCAAGTTTTACACTTTAGCTTACTAGTTTCATCCCTAAAAACACAAAATTAACATACCAAATGAACTCAAATTTGTGAAATGAACCTACTTTGGAACGTCAGACCAATCTACCATTTTGTAATAACAGACAAACAACCACGAATTCCTCGGCTCCCATCGGATTTCCTATGTTCTGTTTAGGTAAACCGTGTCCAAGGATCTTGATACTGAGCTTCGCTTGGGAAGGGAGAATGGTATATAGCATTCCCAGACCAAATACAACCTTTGCCAGACCAAATTAAACTTTATCCAAACCTAATTAGGTGTTTAGGCTTTTTAGTAAAGCTAAGGCACAAAAGGATCTATGACTAAATCATCTTCCTACCAAGTAGAAAGGTTGCATACACTGTATATATTGTTTTGAAACTTTGTTAGTTTTTTGCACGTAAAATAGTAGGTAGGTACCTAATTAATTAGGTACAATTGATGTACCAAATTAAACTTTTTCCAAACTTTTAGGCTTTTTAGTAAAGTTAAGGCACAAAACGGTCTATGACTAAATCATCTTCCCACCAAGTAGAAAGGTTGCATACACTGTATATATCGATTTATAACTTGTTTTTTGCCCTCAAAATAATAAGTAGATACCTAATTAATTACAATTAATGTATTTCAGTAGATATCTAGGCTGATTAGCAAAAAAATCAGTCGTGGAGGACCCGCAGCTGATGTCTTCCATAATTCATAACATTGTTTTCAAGCCGTCCCAAAGGCGCTCTATTCCAAATTTCAGCACCATAGATTGACCAGGACAGAATTTAGCCTTTGAGATCGCTCAGCTGGACAGTTCTCCTCCATAACTTGTATGTCGTGTTTCAGAAGGGCTCCATTTCAAATTTTATCACTGAAAGTCGATATACAGGCAATACCTTGTGAGCGAAGCGAGCAACATCCTCTAATAAACTTTTTGTGGTTCCACGTAGTTTTATAAGATTTAATTTGTTTGTAAGAATTTCCAACAGAAAAAAAGTCTGCCAAGTTGGGTGGGCAGTATAACTTCCTCAAGCGAGCAACATCCCCTACACACGTTTAACCTACCCTTAGGGATCATCAACCGTTTGCGAGCGAAGCGACTTAATGGGGGGTCCGGGGTTTTTCCTACACCAGCGAGCCATACCGAGCGAGGGAAGCGAGCAACATCCCCTACATGCGTTAAACCTACCCTAAGGGATCTACCGTTTGCGAGCTGGACGTGGAGGCGAGCGAAGCAAGCTGGAGCGGCTAGTATTTGAGGAAGTTCCAGTCATGCAACATGATCGTATGAGCCAATTTTCGTAGATTATCGTACTATATTATGTTAGGTACTTTGATTTGAAATTTGAGCACTTTGAGTGGTAAATAAACTCATTTTGAGCAATTTTTGAGCAATTTTGTGGTAAATAAACTCGTTCTAAATCATATTCTACGAATGAAAACAGATTTTAAATGTTTACCAATTTTTCAGTTCTTTTAAACAAATTTTTCAGCAAATATTATTGAAATTTAAGTACATTTTTCACCCTAATGTGAATAAATTTTTAAATGTTCTAGTTCATCAATGTTGAACTTTTTTTTACTGAAATTCTGCTAAACAAATAGGTATAAATTGACCAATTTTTGGCCGTTTTGCCATTTTTTAGTGATTTTGTTAGCACATTTTTTAGAATTTGACTAATTTAATGTGCTCAAAAAGAGTTGGCCAACGAACTCATCCTTTCGTTTGTAAAGCTTGATTTTTTGGCGCGAGAACAGAATTTTTATCTCAATCCCAAGGAGTGTTATCGTCTGGAATGACACACACACACACACACACACACACACACACACACACACACATATATATATATATATATATATATATATATATACCTATATATATATATATATTTATATATATATATATATATATATATATATATATATATATATATATATATATATATATATAGGTATATAAAGAAAAAGCTTTAAGCTCTAGGATTCGTTTCAGAACGTCTCAAAACGGATTTCAATGAAGAAATTTTCCGAAAATTTTTGGAGCCATTGTAATAGCTTTTTTTTTCTTTAAACTACAGAAGAAAACGCGAATTGGCGAATTGTATAATTTTAGAGGACGAGAAAACTAGTTTTGCGAAGAGTTTTCTAGTTACCATGCTAGCAACCTCCCGACGATAATAGCACATGTGATTGACATTTACGAGAATAATAACTTCAACACGTTTTCTAGGAAAATTCGCTAATAATAAACCAAAAGGGTGTTGAAGGGATGTGTGTTTTCTCGGCTCGCTGAGGAGAAAATCAGAAAAACTGGTGGGGGTTACATTACCTTCAGGTTGATGAATGTTGATCGGGGTGATGAAGAAACGCGTAGTACTTCGTCACCGTTCAATAGGTAGGTACCTACAGATTCTAGAATGTACCTACAATCTTGTTTTCGAGAGATATATTTTTCACATTTTTATTAATAATTATTATAACAACGTAATAATAATAATAATAATACCTTTTCACTATAACTGCCTCTTGTTTTTATTTCCCTGGCTGCTTCATGAGGTTAAAACAACAGTAGCGAAGACGTGGTTGATGTAGATGGTCGGTGCTTTTTGCATCCTGAAGCTAAATCTATCTAGTTATTGTGGTGAATTCCACCACATCAGGTCAACAGCCCTTTTCAGGGCTACCAAAAAGAGGTACTCACGACACAATTACATATAAAAGACGTCGAGTTACAACTCAGCAAAATAACATATTTCGCCCGAGAGAATATGCGAAATATTCACTCACGAACGAAATATTCACAAATAAGCAACAAGCCAAACACCCACTGCAGGAGAAGGGTTCGTCAGGACAACTCACAAAAGTTGTCTTGAAAACAACAGCCCAAGGAAATAATCAATCGACCTCTACGAAATGCAAGGGCGAGGCTGGCAAACCAACTCAGCTATCATATTCACAGATTCTGAGAAAACACTATGCGAGCCAATAAGGAACCGAACAGCTCCTTATCCGAAACTCGATACTCACTCAAAACGTAGTGACAAACTACACGGGCCAGCTCCGTGCCCAAAGCTCGAACCTCTCGACGAGATCGCAGCTTTACCTAACAAATCCACAAAGGGTTTGTTAGCTACTCCCTTACACACACAAGGGATCGAGGATTCTTTTCAGAACCTCTCGGAAGGTAGTTCTTACGATTCTACCCATATACATGAATATACTAAATATTCATCTCACGATCGCACCGCCGATCCGAGTGTTAAACACACTCCTATCCTGCATACACCGCACGGACCAAAAGGTACTTTCCAGTACCTCAATCAAACACATTCCGTCCCTCCTACAGATGTAAATCTGAGACCGGAATATTACACAACGGTTCAGCACCCGAATACACATTTCCAAACAGCTCGAACCGAACCTGGCGCCCCTCGCGGTCTACCAATGAACGAACCACGAGGTTCAACCACCCAGCAAAATGTCCTTGACAATTTCGCTCACATTTCCTTCGGAAATAATACAGGGACTAACCCGCATAACCAAGATATGGGTACTTTTCACAACGTCCCACTTGGTTTACCTACACCAAGTAGAACATATATAAATCCACTACAGTTATTATATTGATTGGATAGGTAGGTACTATAAATAGGTTTTAGAAGTGGTGATCATTTGGAAAAAATAACAACAACAGAAAAAAAACTCAGGAAATTTCCCCAATGAATCACATTCTGTAACGGTTTGTTTTTTCGTGGGACTTTTGGGCTCCCCCCCGTACGGGGTAAAATACCGTCTATGTGTGGACAATATTTGTAGAAAACGCACAACATTCTAATATTTCACTGGTTTCCCATAACGCTAGTCATATACTGGAGTGAGTTTCTCATTCCTCTTTCTGTTTTATAATGATTAATTGATGTTTTTAATCCATCTCAATAATTTATGCAAGTTATGTAAATAAACTCGACCTACTTTTATCAATGTTTTCGGGTGCAAGCGGTTATTAGGTACCGTGAGCGCGGGTTACATTGTTCCATGTGACATACGTAAAAACTTTAAACGTGCCGTAATCGGTATAGAGGCACAGGAGAGCATCAAAAAAATATCCGAAATCATGGCAGCATTCTGGGCAAATGAAAAGCCAACAGCAACAACGTCTACGTATCATCTATAAGCGATTACAATTCGTGATAACGATCTACAGGTGGTTGAGAACAACAGTAAAGGTCAGTACCTATCCTCTGTGTTGAAAATTTAATGGAGATGAAGATCCATTACTGTTTTTTTCAAATTCAAATGATTTTTGTTGTCATTTTTCACAAAATTTTGGTGGAAGGTAATTTTGTACAGGAATGCAGGATACTTTGGTCCAATTTGGAGGTTGGACCAAAGTATCCTAACTGCTGATAAGAACATGTTTTTCGCATAATTATGATAATTATTGCAATAAATTGGTGGTAATTTCGATCTTTTTATTATTCCAGATGGCTAACAAACATAAGAGAAAGTTGGGAAGTAGACAGTATAGCGATTACGACGACAAAAAACTTGAAGAATGTTTGGCTGCGGTCAGGAACAAGCAGATGACACAGAGGGAAGCTGCAGCCCATTACAAAATTTTCATTTTAAAAGTTGTGGGATTTTTGCAATTTAAGAAGATGCACGTCAATTTTTAGCCAATTTGAGTGGTTCCTAAATTAGAATTTTTACGACGTAGTATTTGGTCAAATTTTAATTTTAAAAGTTTTAAGATTAAGACTGAAATTTGTGTTCTAAGTCACGGGAAGGTGTAATATACCACTTTGACATTTTATGTCCAACTTACCCTGCAAAAATAAGACTGTTTTACGTGCTGTGTTACGTTAGTTTAAATAATTAAAGTTTTACTTGTTCAAATTTTAACCGCATTTGTTTTTTTTTTTTCAGTTTTTCCACTTGTCCTGGATCAAACTAAATGAGAGGAATCTCATACATTGGTCCAAATGCAAAAATGAGTGTGTTTTCGAGGCAATTCGTGACTGGCCCAAAGTATCCTAACCCGTATGGAAACTTTGTTCCAAACTTGAACAAAAAAAAAGTTATTTATAGAGTGCAGATATAATGTTTTTGAGGTCAAAAGTCGATTCGGCAGGTCCTAATTAGTAGGAATTAGTCATTAGAGGGGGGATTTTCGTCTTCTGAATGTGGGGAAATAAGCAATTTCGAAAAAATCTGCAAATAGTGGACCAAAGTAACCTACCTTTACGGTAGCTATTCAAAATCTTGTTCTTGTTGATCTACTGATTTACAGTAGATCCTGTCCCACCACATCTGGGGGTTGGTTACTTCCCATTGCAAAGTGAAGCTAAGGGAATCATGGATAAGCTAAAAGAAAGGATCCGATATAGGGATCCCAATCTTACTCCTCATCCTGCAACATCCCTTATCCCTAGAGCCGGGGTCGGGTAAACCTGGGCGTCCTCCCCACTTTTTATTGATTTATTTGTTTATTTTTAAATTTAATGGTAAGCCCCCTCCGACTTTAAGGGGAGTTTTGTGAAGAAAAGTGTGTGGATGTGTGTCATTCCAGACAATAAGTTAGGATTGAGATACAAAAATTCAGTTCTTGCGTCAAAAAATCAAGCTTTTTATACGAAAAGATGAGTTCGTTGGCCAGCACTTATTGAGCACATTAAATTGGTCATACGTCAAAAAATGTGCTAAAAAAATCACTTAAACGGCTACCAATTGTTAAGTTGTTTGTAGCTACAAATTTATGAGTGGAACATTAAATGCCTTTGCTTCCTCACTACGGAAGGTAAGGAAACTTTGCGATTGAAGTCAAAAAAATTTTGATCTTTCAAAATCAAAATTTCTACTTGCTTTTTTCGTTTCAGAGCTTGCTGATCAATTTTCGTTCCGTTCAAAATCTAATGGAACGCAAACAGTAGTATGTGCGCATGCGCAAACGTTATTTTATTATAACGTCGATTTCTTATCTTCTATTTGTCCGATTTCGTTCAAACTCGGGAAGTAGATGGGTATTTTTTCAAAAAAAGTTTCGAATGCATTGTACTGCAGTTGGTGGAGTAATAACTATAGCTCATGCGCAAAACTAAAATTGATCAAAGCAGACAAAACTCAGAGACTGATGTATCGATTTTTATGAAATTTTCAAAGGTTGTGCTGTTTAGCTCTTAGACATTCCCGTATAAATTTTATTGCCGTGGGAATAATAGTAGTCTGTGCACATGCACAAACATTAATTTCTTATTACGCCAACCCATAAGAACTCTCAATTCGTACTTTTTTCTTCAACTAATTCTGTAGGTACGTCCGTGTTACAATATGTGAGGAAGCTATACTGCCCACCCAACTTGGCAGACGTTTTTATATCATGATGGAGTGACGCTTGTACAGTTTCAAGGTATTCGCTGTAGACAGATCTGGATAGTTAGGTAATTACAGTGGGCTCTAAGTTCCTACTGAGAAAGCCTCGTAATAAGCTCATGCATGAACCGTTTGGGGTAGGTGGTAGAGGTCGTTCACTATAAGTTGGAGCTTTCTCCGAACCGTCCAGCAAAAGTTCGCGCAGCTAGACTGAAGTTTTCACATCCCCTCTCTTACCAACCTATTACCTGGTAGCCCACCCCATCCAAGGTATAAGGTTCGTTCGGCTAAGGATTCTGGACGAGTTCAGGACGGGACGGCATTCTGCAAGGGGAGGGGATAGGATCAGTACGGTACCGTTCTTAACCGAACGCCTTCAGAACTCGTACTGAACTGGTAGCCAATATTGCAACCTCCCATCATTTTTTAATTGTATTTTTTGCGGTATTTGTCTGTTGTCTTCTCTCGTTTTTAGTGATTCAGTATAGATTTTCAAACGTTTACGAATTTAATAGTTATATACTTCTTTGCACACGAAAAGCTCACATATCAAGACAATTTAACATAAATTTAGCATAATAATAAGTACCAACCTACCTACCATCATTTACGAAAATGAGAAAAACATCATGAGAAAACCAATTAACTTTTAGTTGCATTCAGTGACTAGGTATAGCTCTCTCAGGTTTTAGAAGTGCAAAAGGAGCGGGACGGCGCTGCAGTGGGCTGATGCGAGACTGGGCAGTTTGCGGCCCCCTCCCCTTCTCTTCCCCCTCTTATAGGTGAATTCGCGGATCGTGATTCGCGGTTCCCTCTTCACTGCAGCTCCCACAAATCACGATCCGCGAATTCACCTATGAGAGGGGGCCGCAAACGGCCCAGTCTCCCATCAACCCGCCACTGCACAGTCCCTGGTCCTTTTGCACTTCTAAATCCTGAGAGCTCTATACACAATATTATATTCCGAAACTCCATCGGATTCGTAAAAATCTGAGTCAATCATTTTAACTCAAAATTATTCAACAAAAATGACAAGACGACACACGCAAACAGTAAACAAAAATATTTATATGATAAGCGAAATGATGATAAGACGATGTGATAAGCAAAAATATCTACTGCGCATGTCTCGGACTGTCGGTCCCGATGAAAATCTCAGGACTGGTTGAACTGGTCCTGGACGGTAATGGATGCCTAAACGAACAGCGGACTGTCGGTACTGGACGAGTTCTACGCCTAAACGAACGCCAAAAAGGGGGCGGGGACCATCCCGAACCGTTCAGGATCCTTAACCGAACGAACCTATAAGCTCCCTGGGAAACCCGCACAAAAGACGGGAGGGGTTCAGATGGAGTAGGACTATAGGTTGGGTGGGGGAAGGGTCCCACTGCGCAGCCCTGCTCTTCGAAGCCCCTCTCGGAGAAACGCGCCAAGTTATAGTGAACGACCTACTCGATTACAACTTTCCTTTGAAAAAACGTCTCAATGGCATAAAAGACTTCGTGGAATTTGTTAACAGCTCTTAACAGCCAGCTCTTATTGGAAGACATTTTTCCAATTGTAGGAAAGTAAGTGCTGGTTCATGGCCTTATAGTTTCCTCGCTTGAAGTTAAATATAAAACGCTTGAGTGAACAGGTACTGGAGTGAAGTAAGCAATAGATTACAGCAATAGAAAATATTGCCAAGAGACGTTAGCAATACTTTTTAGCAATACATTTTTTTTTTCGATTTTCTTCAAAGTTAAGTGTCATGATAGCAGTACGAAGAGGTTCAGAGTTTCAAAATGTTGAAAAAATGATTAAATTTCCAAAAATTGAAATTTTTGAAAATTGGCCTAAAAAATGAGTGGCTAGGTGAATTTCCAAGTTATCTCTGCATTTTTATCCGTTTTATAGATATTTGAACGCACCTACGAATTTTCGAGAAATTTGATGGGTTTAACCCATAATGGATATACCCCGAATGTTTCTGTTCCTGGTACTTTGGTATATCTCTTGACATATTCAAGTACGCCTCTTTAGAAATTTAGTGGAACCCCTGACTGTTTGCTCGAAGATTGGACACCTTTAGGAAAAATTGAACATTCGCTAAATTAACCCCTTCGCGACGGGTGTCGTTCGCCTGGCCGGACTGCCTCAGAGCCCTCCAACGTCCAACCCACCACGCGCGGTGAACCACCTTCGCTTTTCGGAACTGGATCAAGAATATTAGAATTTGAAATTTCCCGAGTATCATGATCACCATCATCGAGAAAATCGTCAAAACAATCGTCTTTGAGTTGATCCAAAAAGTTTGTTGAACGAGCTTCAATTTCAACGTCAATCACATCATTACCTAACTCACTGTCACTCCCGGTTATTATTTCGTTAGGAATTCCTTCATCCGTCTACCTGTGAGGAATAAAAACGTAAAAGAAAGTACAAGTATGGAAACAGGTATGAGCAAAATTATGACAAAGGCCGAATGCGGGCAAAAAACAACAGTGTCCAAGTCAACGTTTTTCCTGCTTTTTTGATGTGAATAAGGGCCATGTCATACGAGCGCTATTGCCGTAACGCAGATGCCGTCGAGATAGCGCCGGAAAAAGTGTATGTCATACGTGACGGCAAATGCGTCGCGTTGATGCCGTCCCGCCAACGCCAGGTGCCTGTCATACGTAGCGTCTTCCAGGCGCATTTGCATTGACAGGGTCCCGGCGTCACGAGCGCCGCGTCGCTAACGCGACCGTCTGCGTTGGCAGCGCTCAGCGTCAGGCTAACGCGGACTCGCCGACGGCATTAGCGTCCGTATGACATGCTCCATAAGAACCCCATTGTCGGGTTGGAGCGTTTTTAACACGACGGCATCAACGCGACGGCAATAGCGCTCGTATGACATGGCCCTAAAAACTCTCGACAACGTCATTGATCTCAGCGCATTCTATTAGATACTAGACGTAAATGTTAGTTACAATGCCTCTCAATGGATGGCATGAGAGTCGATAGAATGGAGGGAAATTCGAAAACGCCAAAATACGTCAGCAGGCGTTACGGAGCACTTGATGGCCGACGTATTAATACGTCGTTAGGCGTTACGGAGGACATCTGTGCCGACGTATTATTACGGCGGCTGTCGCGAAAGGGTTAATAATTTTCTTCATTAATATACAATAAAAATTTGGTACTTTTCGTTAACCCCCCCCCCCCCCCCCCCCCCCCCCCACCGTTAATTTGTCTTCATCAAGCCCGCCCGATGTTTCTAGGCATTACTTCTTACTTAGATTATGGTACCTATGTTATGTTATGTATTTTTGAGATGTGAGCTTGCGAGCATCCAGACCGCCAAAGTATACACATCATTCTGACGTACATGTCCAACTAATCTATATTTTTACTAAGGGATTGACTACTTGATGTTATGTATTTTTGAGATGTGAGCTTGCGAGCATCCAGACCGCCAACCTATACACAGAATTCTGATCTATTTGTGCGAATTCATGTGCATTCTACTTGTGCGAATTCATTTGGAGGCGATCAAACCACAACCACGCCAATTTGTTTCAACAAATCCTCACTGACATCGGCAACTTCTGAAAACACGGTAATTCTTTTTTCTTCTTTTTTTAAATAATATAATTTCTTGTCACCAATTCTACGTAAATATGTAATCTAAGTAAGAAGGAATGCCTGGAAACATCGGGCAGATCGGACAAATTGACTGGGGAGGAGGGCCCCAAAGAGCTATTATATATAAAGTGTATATTACTTACTATACTTAGTATTACTTACATATATAAGTACCTACATATTAAATATAATAGGAACCAGGCGGCTGTATGAGAAGCTTCTAGAATTTAAGCTTCTCAGAATTACTTCCCCTTTTGCAGGGGTGCCCACAGGGGGGGGGGGGTCACGACGCAGCGTCGTTAAAATTTGGGGGGGGGGGGGGGGGGGGGGGGGGGTTTAGAAAAATGAGTAGGTATTTTTTTAATTTTTTTATGAACAAGTAATAAGATTTATACTAATAATTTGCTAGCGTCAGCTGTTTTCAATTCGAATTACTTTATTGGATAATATATTGTAGAAACAGGTATTGTGCGCATGCGTTGTGAGAGCCTTAATGACAGCGGTAATGTTATACGGGGGTTATAACGGAGTTGGAGAAATCAGCTAGTATTACCATTCGAATCAGCGTGAAAAAATACGTAGAAATCCACCCCAAACTAGGATTTTCTTGGGGGGGGGTCATTTTTCATGAAAACCCCCGATTTAATTTTAAAAATCCACATTTTTCAACATACGAACATACTTTTCTCTCCAAATCAACAAAGTAAAATAAAAATTGATTACACCATTGGAGAGCTTAAATTTCAGGCAAGTTTTTGCTGCAACGCGTTTTACAGTATTGTTTTAATACTTAACGCACCTTAAAAAAGTAGTAATTTTCAAAAAGTTAGCAATTCACATGTTTATTCCACTTTTTTTGCCTACGTTACCAACTGTAAAAGGAATTAAAGTGCCTTAGGAAGTTGGGAAATTTAACGCTCTTTCCAGCGATTTATCTATTTTTAAGATTACATTGTAAGTTAGGGGAGATGTGGCCATTGTAGTGATGTAAGGTTTGTGTTGTAACTGTAGATAATTGAAATTCTACATATACTTATTGTACTTGTTTTACTGTCAATTAAAAATTAATTACTTACATTTGTAAAACAAGAAATACAACATTCTTTATCACATCAGTGTATCATTTACATTACCTATTTAATAAATATTTTAGTTGGGGGGGGGGAGGGGCTCGAGTCGTTGCGCTTGGGGGGGGGGGGGGGGGGGGGGGGGGGGCACCCCTGCCTTTTGTGCTCTTCCCTGTCTCATGTTCAATCCCAAAAGTGTTTTCAATACCTACCTAGAACCTTCTCTTACTATGAAGGTACTCTTGCTCACAAAAGACATGTTTACAAATTCCAATAATACCTTCCCATGCCCCTAACTATGCATTCAACATTCTAATGTTTCTTTTAAATAAGTTCAGAACAATTTATTTTTGTGTTCCCAAAAGTCTATGGGGGGGGGGGGGGGGTCACGGCCCCTCCCTGCCCCACCCTGTCTACGCCCTTGTCTAGAAAATTGAATTCAATTCTCTAAATGTTATTCTCAAGAACTGGAATTCATTCTGGAACAGTCTGTTCAACATTATTTACAGAAATGGTTTTCTGCTTCTCCGGAGCCATCATACCCGCGGTCGCAGCGCAGTCAACTGTCATGAAAAAACCAAAGATTATGATAGTTGGTCACACACTACTGCTCTACTCTGTGGTCACACAGCTCCATGGATGGTGTTGACATGAGGGCGAGTGGGATTTTCCGTTCTTTCCCCACTCCGTCGGTACATGGAAATAGAACCTTCTGAGAGGTTACTTATGCAGTGGGCTTGTGGGCTCAGTTGTTCGGATATTGCGTTTGGATATATATGGGGTACGAAGTGAATCTCATTGTTTTCAAGTTTATCTTGGAATTACTTATCATTTGTGACCACCATGAATTCTGACAGCCTTGATCAGCAATTGCTTCAACAGTTCAGTTGCCTCGGGACAACTGACAAGGATGAACTTATCAAACAGCTTCAAGTTCTCGTTGGGAACAACTTGTCGTACACTACTGCCCATTTCTTCTTGGACATGAACAATTGGTATTACTTTGCGTCTCATGTTATTGTAGTCGATTAATATTCAATAGTAGCTCAGAGTTTGTTAAATTACTGTTATGTTACAAAACATGAATTAAATATTTCCCTTCGTTATATCAACCCCTTTAGAACATTGCAAATACGGTACTTTTCCGTTATTCGCCGCCACCTTAGATTCGGTTTTACGCCCGACAAGCATAACTTACGGTGAAATACTGCGTAGTTTAGACAAATACGTCAAAATTATGTCTATATCTTGAATATAATATAAAAATATCATAATCCAGCCATTTCAGTAAAATATTCACCGATTCACTTAACATAAATGGATCAGAATTACATTTAAAAATATGTTTGGCGGGCGTAGTATAAAAGTACCGCAAATACTTGTAGTATATGAAGAGTTGTTCTGGTTGAGGTTCGGCTTAAAATTTAAAAAGAGTTGTTTTCGCATTATTTTCTATTTATTGGCACCTATCTTGGGAAAATTATCGCCGTCAAGTCTGTAATTTTAGATTTGCAGCGCCCCACAGTGGGCAAATTGACCGATCTAGGTGAACAAAATTATTTGTTGCCCTTACAGGAAATTTCACGCCGATTCCGAAGATACCCCTCGTTCTTGTACCCGTTATGGCTCCCAATGCGTTTTTCTGTGAAAAAGAAAACGCGTTTTTAATCATATTTTTCCACTTTTCTCCTATTGACACTATTCAAAACATATGTTGTTAACTTACTTACAAACTACTTACATTTATTTGTTTACTTACAAAAAAGTAAGGAAGAAGATAAAATTTCGCGTCGATTGACTTTATACCTAATTTTTAAATTGATTGATTCAAACCAGAGTAATTGTCTTTTCGATAGTTGTAGTACTCTGTAAATACAAGTTATTTGGAAAATAAGGATACAATTTTGTATTTAATAGACTTTTTTATTGAAAAAAAATTTGTAGAAAATACAATTTTTCGTCGATTGATCGCTATTTTTTTTTCAATTTTCTTCAAAAATTTAGTTTTAGCGAATTTTCTCAGAAAATAAAGCTATTGCAATGGCTCCAAAAATTTTAAAATCAAAATTTTCAAAAATTTTCTTCATCGAAATCTGTTTTGAGGCATTCTGAAATGATTCCTGGATTTTAACGCTTTTTTTATATGTATATATATATATGTATGTGTATATGTATGTGTCATTCCAGACGATAACTCTCGATAGAATTGAGATAAAAACTTCGTTCTTTCGCCAAAAAATCAAGCATTTCAAAAGAAAGGATGAGTTCGTTGGACAACACTTTTTGAGCACATTAAATTGGTCAAATTTCAAAAAATGTACTTGAAAAATCACTAAAAAAGGCAAAAAACCGCTAAAAACTAACAAATTTCTATTTTTTAGCAGAATGCTACTCGAAAAAAATTAATCGAACATGAACTAGGACATTTAAAAATTCAAGCACAAAATTTTACTGAAAATTGTACTTAAATTTCATTAAAATAAGCTAAAAATCAGTAGGAACACTTGAAAAAATTGTAAAAATCCACAAAATCGTTTTTTCATTGAAATATTACTGACAAAAAGTTAGTTTGCTATAAAATGTATAATAACATTTTTATTTGTCCCCAATGTGCTCAAACTTCAACAGAATTTAACATAAATGTAATACGACCATTTATGAAAATTCGCTCATACGATCATGCTGCATGACTGGAACTTTTTTCCCCTAATTTCACGTAGGTAACACTAAAATGGTGCGCTCAATTTTTGACGGAAATCGAAAAAAAATTTGTGATCAGCCGACGCAAAATTGGATTGTTTACAACTTTTCTTCCATGCCCAGTCGTTTAAAACATTAACTTTTACCCTTTTACTGCTCGCATTTTCCGAGTATTACAAACATTGTAATACAACATTACTCGCTTATGAATCAATCAATCAATTCAAGAATATCTGGTGATCAATCGAAGCGGAATTTCATCCCCCATAACACTGTTTTTGTGAAACAAAAATGGTTTTGAATCGTGTTTGTCGGTGAAATGTAGAAAAAATACGTTACAAACGTGATTTATCTACGAAAAACTCATTAAAGAGTCGATTTCTTCGAATTTTTGAAGTTGTACATAGAAATGAATTTAAAAAAATTTACTTTCTCATTCAATTTACCTATATCTTATTTTATATACAGGGTTGCCAGGTGGTGTGGGGCAAAAACCCGGATACTATATAATCAGCAGACTTAGGATACTCATTGAAACATCAAACGGTCATAACCCCAAGCATACAGAGTTATTTTCATATTGAATATATTATTATAGTTTTATTTTTAAATTTATTATTTAGGTCCCTCCCAATGTGGCACACTGTTTATATTATCTAAACGTTCCAATAAATACCACTTGCCGACTATAATGTGTGGATTCAGTTGAGTTTTACAAATTTTGAGTTGAACTAGTTCAAAATTTAGTAGAACACCGTCATTTTCTTTGTCAATCCTCAATCATATTTGAGATATATGCTTTTTAAAAGAGTTTCAGAGAAACTAGATCACAGGTGTCAGGAAGGCAATGAAGGTTTTCTCACGAACACGATCTGCCATATCGACGGGGATTCGTCAAAAACATCTCCAGGAAATAGAAAAACCTTACCCCTAAATCGTACCTGTTCCTAAACGTGAATTTTTCGTGAGTCCGTAAATATAAATTTCATGGTTGAATAATCATAGTGAACATTTTTCTTCGTGGCTCGAATTGGGATATATTTCGAACAAGTCAAAACATTTTTAGGCTCAAAAATAGTGGAAATTGTTGCCAGAAAAATTCTCTTTCCGAATAAGATATTGTGAAGTATTAATTTTGCCATTATATATGTAACAGCCCAAAATATTTGATACCTCGACAGGAGTTCGAACTCGCGTCGTCACAACTACGAGAAATTATTATTAATTTCCCGGAGTTGCAACGCTCTAACGACCAGAGCTAAGAGGCCAGGGTGACCAAACCTCTTTGACTGTGAGAGTTATTTTCCTGGAGCGTAACATTTCCCCGGAGTCAAATACCAGCCGTCTCGGCTGGTTTGGGGTCGGACGAATGACTAAGTGAAACTGCAGGCCGCTGGCTCAGCAGATGCTCGCTGGAACAAGTCAGCAGTCGAGCGAGGTCATTGTCACGGTGTGTTTTGACTCAAGTGAGCGAGGAAATGAAAGGCATAACAACAGGAAATGTGATGTTTACAGTCTTTTGGCTCGAGAGGGATTTAATTAATTATTGTTTCGTATGATTTCGGGTCCTATTTCGGCTGCGCCACTGTAACGGGCAATATATCCATGTAATGGGTAATCATAGAAGTGTTAACGTGGGGATAACCACGTGACACATGGATATACTGCCCATATATGAGCAGAACCACAAAATATTTACTCAGACTCGCTTTGCTTAAAAAGCGGATTTTATTCAAAAATTCCAAATATCCGGAGTTTGGTTGGGTCGAGAATTAGGGTCGAGCCCCTAATCTCTCCTAATAAAAATGTCCAGTGTTCCAAGGGAGCAACGATTTAAGGAAGCGGATATTCAAACTTTTCACCATATCAACGTAAGGAAGACCCAGATCGTTGTCAGATAAATGTACGTAGACCAAGACATTGCCTAGAAAAGTTTGTTCCATACCAACACCTGTTGATTGTGGGACTTTTTAATATTCTAAACAACATCACATGAGGTCGCAAGTCCTCTTTCAACTGCATTATTGGCTTGTTCCCTAAAATATTCTAAGCTAAAGAACGTGATGCCCAGGTAGGTATAATTATTCACTAGATCAATTTTGTATGGACCACAGTAAAACGAGTAGCTTTTGATCATTCCTCTTTTACTGAGTATCTTTGCCTTCAATTTCTCACAATTAACTTGTAGTTCATTTGTCACACAATATTCATGTAAGGTAGCACGGTGGCTGGTGTGGGTCGCAGTATTCCAGTAGCATTATCTATTACCTCACATACGAGTCACTGAGGAGGACTAAATCATCAGCCTAGAAGATACAGGGAACATCACAAACACTATCAATAGGAACACCTCCCGCTCCCCGACTCCTTAGAAATACTTCAAAATCGGAGACAAAGAGGGAGAATTATGTTGGCAAAAGAACGTCCCTTTGTGAAATTCCTTTTAGCGAATTTTCTTAGAAAATAAAGCTATTGCAATGGCTCCAAAAATTGTATAATAAAAATTTTCAAAAATTTTCTGCATCGAAATCTGTTTTGAGGCATTCTGAAATGATTCCTGGAATTTAACGCTTTATATATATATATATATATATATATATATATATATATATATATATATATATATATATATATATATATATATGTATGTATGTGTCATTCCAGACGATAACTCTCGATAGAATTGAGATAAAAACTTCGTTCTTTCGCCAAAAAATCAAGCATTTCAAAAGAAAGGATGAGTTCGTTGGATAACACTTTTTGAGCACATTAAATTGGTCAAATTTTAAAAAATGTACTCAAAAAATCTCTAAAAATGGCTAAAAATTGTTCAATTTATATTTTTTGGTAGAATATTACTCAAACAAAATTTATCAACTATGAATTTGGTAATTTAAAAATCCAATATCTTTGTTTAAATAATAGAATGTTATTTAGAACAAATTTTTCAGCAATAAAATTGATAGTTAACAATTTTTTTGCCATTAAATAAATAATTAACAACTTCTTCGCACTCCAAAATCTCAAATTTCAAAACTATTTAACAGGATATAATACGATAATTAACGAAAATTCGCTCATACGATCATGCTGCATGACTGGAACTTTTAGCGAATTTTTGAAGAAAATTAAGCTATTGCTCTCGCCTCAAAATTTGTAGAATGTGAATTTTTGAAAAAAAAAAAATGCAGAAATCCGTTTCAGGCTATTCTGAATCATATTCTGAAGTTTAACGCATTTTTTATGTATGTATGTATGTGTCATTCCAGACGATAACTGTTCGTAGAATTGTGCTAGAAACTTCAAACAAATTTTAAAATGTTAAGGACACAAAACGAAAGTTCAAGTTCGTTGGCCAGCATGATCGGATTACATCTTCAAATTTCAAAATAGCCTGTTTTTTGCGATTTGTTGTGCGAAATAATTTTTTCAGCATACTGACATGTGGTATATTCGGAATCAGCGTAAAATTTCCTATAAGAATATGTATCAAGTTTTCAAAAATTTCAAAGTTGAAAAATCAGTCAAAAATCGAAATAATGCCGTTCGCTAGTTGTAAAAATCGGTAATATTTGCATGAAACATTGTCCCAATTCAGATTGAACTACTCTTATGGAAGTATCCCTGTATAACCAATCCTAGAACCATGCTGTTTAAAACGTAAGTAGTAGGTGCTTTAGAAAAAAAAAAAGAAAAGTAATCGCAACTGATGAGTTTACTCTGTGCATGTGTTAATAATTTGATTCCATGTTTGTCTATCAAAATCATAAAATAAAATTTCTCAACACGATCAATAGTGACTGAAATGTCGGAGATTTCTTCAAAAATTCGCTCATGGGGTCATGCTGCATGACTGGACTTATTATATATTTATATTGTACTGCGAAGAGTGAGCACTAGCCTGTGTCACAGAAAAAGAAGCCCTTCTGTATACTCCACTCACTAAACTGATGAACCGATCACTAACACCTTTATGTGACAGCTTTCTACACACAGTTCTGAGGAAGAGGGTATCCAAATATAGGCTGCAAACACCCAACTGCGGTGGCCATTGATAGCAACTACAACAGCAAGTGTGAATATAAAAGCTTCGTTCTCAGTGCGCGTTCTGACAGTTCTCGAACTCATTAGAACTGGGACGGAAAATCCCGGGGAGTTCCGGAACTTGTCTGCACTGCGAACGATTCCAGAACTTGGAAGTGGAATAACCTGTGTTGTTTGTAACCTCACTCGACTCGTGTTACCTTCCAGAAGATAACTATCCTTAGGATTGAGATAAAAATCCCTTTATTACTTAAATTTCATTATTATTTGCTGAAAATCGATGAAGCTCCCCAAAAAAGCTAAAATTTCTAAATCTTTTTTGAGTCGCAGATTATTATTTAGAACGAATTTTGTTGCCATAAAGTTGGTTATTACGATTTCAAAGTGTTCTAATTTCAAAACTATGTACCTAACGTAATATAGGTACTAAGATAATTTACGAGAATTCGCTCGTACGATCATGCTGCATGACGGGAACTTTTTTTTTGCCATACCTTGCCATAAGGACCGAAGTGGTAATGGTAGAGGGTGCTGGCCTGAAAACGGTGGGCTCTTCCACGAGCCCACGGCTTATTCGAAAATGGTAAACGAACTCTTTGTCGTCAAACCTTGGCACAATTTTCTCAAAAAAATTTGAGTTTCTTGGATGTAGATGAGATCCAACTATAACTTCGATCTCGTCCTCATCGTTTACAAACCACGGAACACCATCGTCAAAATTATCACTATCTGAACTTGACGAGCTAGTTGACATTTCGAATTATTTAGAATAGTTTGCTAACGTATAGAGACTAGTTATAATCAATGAAGCGGAAATTAAGTTATTATGATCGATGAAGCGAAATAAAGCGAGCGAAATAAAACGAGAATAAAGTTGTTTAATGAATAAAGTCGATGAAGATGAAAGTTGTTTATTCCACGAGATCCGAAAAATAGTGAAATGCGCATGCGTTAACTACGTCCTTGCGTTCGAGTTCTCACAGTTCCGAAAAAAAACGGGAACTGTTGGAACCGTTCGGAACTGGGTTCGCAAAACACTGCGAACGCAGAACTCGGCGTTCTTGGCGTTCCGGAACTGGGCGTTCTGACACTGCGAACGACAAAACTCTACTGCGCTTGCCCAGAACCGTTCCGAACTCGCAGAACGTGCACTGAGAACGAAGCTATTGTCAATGCATCCCCGCCCTTTCCTCAACCCATTCTAATGCACTGGCATGAGATTGTATTGTGTGACAAAAACCAAGAGTCCCTTTATGAGAATCTGGTGAAACATTTTTCAATATTGCGCACATTAAAGAGATTCCTCTGTAGTTTTTTTGGGTCCCCCTTCTTGAACGTAAGCACATTCTTTGTATTGGTCCATTCTTAGGCACCTCCCCTCGTTCCATCATCCCATTGAATATGAGACAGTGGCAATGCTTCCAGGCTTCAGGTAAATTTTTGTAAAACTCGTTCGATAATTTATCCTTTCTAACTTATTTGCTATTTGGGAGGGAATTGAGAGCCTTCTAATTTTTCATATGAGATTTCAGAATTCAGTACAAGATCAAAAGTGCCAGTAATCAATGTATCCTCTGAGTCATTACTACAGGTAACACATGACACTACACTAACATGAGTTTGTGATGTTTTGGTTATTGCCAGGATATGTGTACACCCCTCTTGAAATTCTTAGAATAGAATAAAACGTAGGTAATGTAAATTTAATTTCTTGGGCTCGAATCAAGCTCTTAACAAGACAACCTACGCTCAACATGATATTGATAATAATTTGAAATAATTATAATATGTATGTCTGTATATTTTTTCTACAGGAATCTGCAAGCAGCTGTTGGCGCGTACTTTGACTTTGATAATCCTGCCAAGTTACCTTCAATGACATTGGTGCATGACGAAGTTAGCAATGATGTTCTCAACCTTCCTCCGTCAACCAGGTAAAATTATGCGTTTTCAGTATCTGGAATTTCATTGCTATAAATCTTATTATTCATCTAATACGAAGGTTTTGGCTGAAGAAAGAGGAAATTGGTTTGTTCCGAGAAATTTCACGTTCAAATGTATATAAGGTTTTCGATTATTCACGCATACATCTCTATTCCATTAGCCCACCAAAGTCGCGTTTAACACTTTCAATGCGAGTCTGAAATGGGTGAACACGCCCCACACGGGTGTTTCATCTCAAAATAATGAGGGGTTTTCAGTGTTGTGTCATATGACACCATCCGTGTGGAGGATGGGATGTGAGGTATGCTAACCCACAATACCTATAATAATTAGTATTTTTCCTCGAGCTATTCTTAAGGATTTAGCGAAATTTCGAAGCCTCAAAATGATTGTTGCAACTGCTAGGCGTAGATGTGTGACGTACCTAGGTAGGTTTTTTACCCACTGTGATGCATGCAATTCAGGTCTGGGACCTCTTCCAATAAATATTTTTCCCCCAGAACCGAAAATTCTGTGAATGTAGCAAAATGGAAAAAAATACAGATTTTTCAGAAGCTTCATTGAAAAATTACGAATGAACTCGTATACCTGCAGTCTACACTAAAAAAGAAATGGAAAACTGGAAATTGCATGGAAAGGAACAACGTCGGAACAGGGCCTACATGATGGAATCTCAAAACAGCGATTTGAACGCTCAAACCCCAAATTACCGTTGCACCAGTATACCTGAATATCAAGTAAACATAGTACATCAGTTTTCAAAAGAAAACTACATAAATAAAAAAGAAGAACTCACCAGGAAAGCAGAATTTGCAGAGAAGCCACCCTTATCACTTTTATCAGTGCCCTGACTGACTGAAGGTCAGTATCAGAAAACGGCGACCTCTGGTGGGTAGGTAGGTTCCTACTGAGTAAATCGTGCTGCCGAACGGCCTTCTAAACCTTTCCTATCCAACAAACGTGGCTTTCGAAAGAGGCACTATCGTTTTATAGGCTCTGTGTCATATGACACTGCCCGTGTGAGAGAAGAGCAGACTTGTGTCATATGACACGTCCCGCGTTGAAAGTGTTAAGGTCAGTAACGGGCAATTTCACCGATCTGGCCTAGTGTCCCATCAACTTGGAATCAAGAGCTTGGAATCATACCCTAAACATCATAAAAGTCATAACCTAATCAACAGCAGTTTCTCATCTTATTCTTATCGCTATTAAGAATTAATTTTTTCTGAATTGAAACACTGTCATTTAAAACTATTATATTAGTTTTGAATATACCTTTAAATGAGAGAGAGTATAAATAAAAAAGTCCAGTCATGCAGCATGACCCCATGAGCGAATTTTTGAAGGAATCTGACATTTCAGTCGCTATTGATCGTGTAGAGAAATTTTAGTTTATGATTTTGATAGACAAACATGGAATCAAATTATTAAAAATAATTAGGAGGTACTCATACTTTATTACCTATTATTAAACTAATCTTGTAGATTTAAAGACGTAAAGACGATGTAGGTAAATATTCTTAGATTTCGATGTCCAATGTGGTCAGTATTGAAGGCAGTTGCTAGTACGTACATGAATAGAACTTCTTCATAATTTCATGGCTGATATTTTCTAAGCCACAGTCAGTATTAAAGCTACAGCAAGTCCTAAAACATTAAAGAGAGCGACCGAGAGAATCGGAGGACGGAATATTTCCCAGAGTAAACTCATCAGTTGTGATTACATTTTTTTTTTTAACAAGCACCTACTACTTACGTTTTAAACAGCATGGTTCTAGGATTGCTTATACAGGGATACTTCCATAAGAGTAGTTCAGTCTGAATTCGGACAATTTTTCATGCAAATATCACCGATTTTTACAACTAGCGAACGGCATTATTTCGATTTTTGACTGATTTTTCAACTTTGAAATTTTTGAAAACTTTATACATATTCTTATAGGATATTTTACGCTGATTCCGAATATATACCACATGTTAGTATGCTGAAAAAAGTATTTCGCACAACAAATCGCAAAAAAAACAGGCTATTTTGAAATTTTTGACTACATTTTTGAAAATTTCAACCCGAAGATGTAATCCGATCATGCTGGCCAACGAACTTGAACTTTCGTTTTGTGTCCTTAACATTTTAAAATTTGTTTGAAGTTTCTAGCACAATTCTACGGACAGTTATAGTCTGGAATGACACATACATACATACATACATATATACATACATACATACATACATACATACATAAAAAAATGCGTTAAACTTCAGAATATGATTTAGAATAGCCTGAAACGGATTTCTGCATAAAATTTTTTCAAAAATTCACATTATACAAATTTTGAGGCGAGAGCAATAGCTTAATTTTCTTCAAAAATTCGCTAATAAAAACCACTAGGTACCTACGCTTGAAAATCTTTTCAATGATATGAAGGACCTGTGAAGTACCGGGATACCTACATTCCGAAAAATTCATTTATAGGAGGATACTAGTTGATGGAAGGGTTGTGACTGAAAACTAAGGAAATCTCATCAGATAAGAAGTAAATACATGTAAATCTCTACTTCTCAATAGGAAACCTATAAATCGGGTTATCAAACTTACTTAGGTACCTACCAAGATAGTAAGTTACTAATCTATAATCGATGAGCCAAAGCACTTTGGCAACATCGTTTTTCATCTAGCTCTTTAGAATAATTCTTTTCCTTATGGCTCGAAGTCGATGTCACTTGAATAGCATTCAAAATGAGCAAACAAAACAAGTTGTAGAGCTGCCCATAAGAAATTAAGGATCACTGATTTCTTGTCTACTTTTTCAAATAACATACTGCTGGCGTTTCACACTTCTTTGATATTAATGCGAATCGATATTGTGTATGGGAAATTTTGAATGTTGAGTCTTGCTGAAAACAATCCCATCACCTACAAGCATGTCAATGGGGGAGGCGGTTATATGAGTGAACATTCTTTTTCTCTAGTGACTTGTGGGCATTCTTGAAACAATGTTGAACATTCTTGATTATATTTTTCGTAATTAAAATGTGGAAAATGAATGCTCCATTCACTGACTTGATGATAATAATCCATTAACCTCTCAATTCCTCGAGGGTCGGGTAATTAGTTAATCAGCTTTGGTAATTAGAACCTTAAAATTTGACGTACCAATTAACCAACGATGGGTGTTGGTGAAAGAAAAGTCGCTCTAACGTCTGATTAAGCTCAAACAAAATGCCACGTTAACGCTAATTCTTGATTAACTCAAATGGTGAAATTGGCCCTAGGTCACTGACTAGCTTCTGGCCTTTTGTAAACACCGATGGTGACATACCAGTCCAGTGGAACAAAGTTATTCTAGCAAGTTGGTTTGAGGAGAATAGTTCTCCCTACACCAGTTTCCACTCCACCAAAACCTGAGGCCCAGACTTGCTCAAAGTGTTTTACGTCACTGAACATTACAATCCAGTGTTGTTCACTGGAGTTTACTACAGTAGACTCTCTCTTAATCGGCAACCTCTGTACCATAGCCTGGCTATTTAATCCGATGTGCAGGCATTCTGTCTACAAAATTACGTTTATTTAACATATAGGTCCATGTATAGTAATAGTGTACTCTGAGTGTACTTCATAAAGAAGTATTTATTTCTTTATACAGGGTGATTCCCTCGTAACTTGAAATAAAAAATTGCATAAAACTAGATGGAAAATGGGATAGAATGCCACCAACCACGCCTTTCTATATCATTCTATTGCCAAGATATGATTTTTTTGGATTTTTTTTTCTTTTTTCTTAGAGAAAACATTTCTCAACTCAGATCCACATTTTCCGATCCAGCGTTAAATTTTCTTTGAGAAGAAATGATTTTCATGTTTATAAATGTAACACCATTCACACTTATTTCCTTAAAACGAAACGTTGGATTTTTAAGAAATTGAGAATTGAAAAAAAAAAAAAAAAAAAAAATGATGGTTTTGTTGGTGTAACTGATGTTACGTGTAATAGTATATGTGGTATTGAGTTCGAACTAAATCACTCGCGACGAAGTTGTGGAAACCCATTTAAAAACGGAAGTTAGTGAAAAACGTTGTCTATTTCCACGAAAAATAAAGAGTTACACTGTTAAATCGATTTCGACGGTTAGGCCATCATCAGTAACAAACAATAACTGAAGATACATTAGAAAGGACACAGCTATTATAGTAACAGGTGAAGGGAGATTGAATCCCATTGGTCAAGAGAAAGGAAAGGGGGCAAGAGGTACAACCAATGAAGTGTAAACAAGGTGACGGGGGATTATAGCTAATTAGATGACGTGAAAGGGGGAAATAACTAAATATGGTTTCAACATTGTGAAGGGATAATTCCAAGCTTTATAAAAATGGACCTATTAGTGGTGAAATATATTGAGGTATATCCTCATTTAAACATTTACCGGATCTGTCACTTTTGATAATTTCGAATTTTTCAAGTACATTCAACATACCTCCCTTCGGACAAAAATGAAGAAATTGTACAAACTGTCTATCTGTCAAATCAAAATTGTAACTATGATTGGATTCCTTAAGATGTTTTGCAAATGTAGACTTACCCTTATTTTCCCTGAAATCCTCCTGATGCTCGTCTATTCTTTCCCTGAATTTCCTACCAGTTTGACCGCAATATTCGTAGCCACAAGAACATTTTAGTTTATAAACCCCACTTTTATCCTGAACATTGATTTTGTCCTTAACGGATCCTAGTAATGCTTTAAGACTATTTTTAGTTCTAAAACCTACTTTGTAACCTCTCGATGATAGAATTTTGCCGATTTTATCCGAAATTTTCCCATAATAAGGTATACTTATCCATTGCTTTTCTTCTAAATTTACATCTTCCCTAGCCAGATTGGAAACTTTTTCCCTACTCTTTTTCCTAAGAACATTATCCCATATGGTATCAACGAGATCTCCTCCATATACGTTACTAGCCGCTATGCTTTTGATAATGGATTTTTCTTTTGATAAATTTTGTTCACTCATTGGAATAGATAGTGCTCGGTTGATCATACTATGGAAAGCTGCATGCTTATGGACTAAAGGGTGATTTGAAGTACTATGGATCGTTATATCGCTATATGTACCTTTTCTATAAATTGAGAAATCATGTTTTGCGATTACCAAAGAGAGACAGATCTAAAAAATTGAGTTTATTTCCGTTGAAATCGAGGGTAAATTTGATAAGGGGATGTAATTTATTGATTTTTTCGTGAAAAGAATTTAGTTGTCTTTCTGTGCCCTTCCATAGAATGACAATATCATCGACATATCTATACCAATAGAGAAGATCATTTGTGCTACAAGTTGTAAATATTTGTTGCCCAAGATAATCCATGTAAATATCTGCAAGCAGAGGAGATAACGGAGAACCCATAGCAACCCCTGGCTGTGTATAACATTTCCCCTCAAATAAAAAGTAATTTTGATCCATACAAATAGACATAAAATTAAACAATTCGCCCTTTTCGAAAATATTAAGTTTAGAGGCGTGAATCAGCCTGCACACCACATCTTTGCATCTAGTTACATTGATATTGGTGAACAGACTAACCACGTCAAAAGATGCAAGTTTAGCATTTGGAGGCATCCGAATGTCCTTAATTTTAGAGACCAAATCATAGGAATTTAGTACAGTATGTTGAGGTCGAAAGTTGATTTTGTTTCTAAATAAAATATTGAGTTTTTTAGCCAATTTGTAAGCGGGAGCTCCGATATAAGACACCACCGGTCTCATCGGCACTCCTTCCTTATGAATTTTAGGGAGACAAGATAACCTAGGCGCATGAGGGTTCATTTCTACAAAAACTTGTAGCACAAATGATCTTCTCTATTGGTATAGATATGTCGATGATATTGTCATTCTATGGAAGGGCACAGAAAGACAACTAAATTCTTTTCACGAAAAAATCAATAAATTAGATCCCCTTATCAAATTTACCCTCGAATTCGGCGGAAATAAACTCAATTTTTTAGATCTATCCATCTCTTTGGTAAACGAAAAGCATGATTTTTCAATTTATAGAAAAGATACATATAGCGATATAACTATCCATAGTACTTCAAATCACCCTTTAGTCCATAAGCATGCAGCCTTCCATAGTATGATTAACCGAGCACTGTCTATTCCAATGAGTGAACAAAATTTATCAAAAGAAAAATCCATTATCAAAAGCATAGCGGCTAGTAACGGATATGGAGGAGATCTCGTTGATACCATATGGGATAATGTTCTTAGGAAAAAGAGTAGGGAAAAAGTTTCCAATCTGGCTAGGGAAGATGTAAATTTAGAAGAAAAGCAATAGATAAGTATACCTTATTATGGGAAAATTTCGGATAAATCGGCAAAATTCTATCATCGAGAGGTTACAAAGTAGGTTTTAGAACTAAAAATAGTCTTAAAGCATTACTAGGATCCGTTAAGGACAAAATCAATGTTCAGGATAAAAGTGGGGTTTATAAACTAAAATGTTCTTGTGGCTACGAATATTGCGGTCAAACTGGTAGGAAATTCAGGGAAAGAATAGACGAGCATCAGGAGGGTTTCAGGGAAAATAAGGGTAAGTCTACATTTGCGAAACATCTTAAGGAATCCAATCATAGTTACAATTTTGATTTGACAGATAGACAGTTTGTAGAATTTCTTCATTTTTGTCCGAAGGGAGGTATGTTGAATGTACTTGAAAAATTCGAAATTATCAAAAGTGACAGATCTGGTAAATGTTTAAATGAGGATATACCTCAATATATTTCACCACTAATAGGTCCATTTTTATAAAGCTTGGAATTATCCCTTCACAATGTTGAAGCCATATTTAGTTATTTCCCCCTTTCACTTCATCTAATTAGCTATAATCCCCCGTCACCTTGTTTACACTTCATTGGTTGTACCTCTTGCCCCCTTTCCTTTCTCTTGACCAATGGGATTCAATCTCCCTTCACCTGTTACTATAAAAGCTGTGTCCTTTCTATTGTATCTTCAGTTATTGTTTGTTACTGATGATGGCCTAACCGTCGAAATCGATTTAACAGTGTAACTCTTTATTTTTCGTGGAAATAGACAACGTTTTTCACTAACTTCCGTTTTTTTTTTATGGTATTGAGTTCCTTGGTATAATTTGTTCTGAGAGTGGAATGGTCTTGAGTCTGTGAATCATGTGTCTGAATGCTGCTAGTTTATCAGTTTGACGACGGTAATGTATACCTGTTTGCTGATGACATTTCCACTGTAATATCTGGATCTTCCCCCGATACCCTTCATAGTGATATCACTGGCGCCGCTGAAGTTGTTAAGCAGTGTTGCTTAGCTAACTCCATGATGCTAAATGAAGACAAGACCCAGTCATTAGACTGAGGGTCTATTATATTGAGGTCTTGATTGAGATTGAACTTTATGAAGTTTCAAGTTTTTTTTTAATGTGAATTGGAGGAAATATGTACCTGATTGAATTACTATATAAATGTTACCTACAGATTCTCGAACTATTTGTATTCCTTTCATGACTTAATTATCTGTATTTGTATTGTTATATTTATTTTGTATTTCTGTATTTTGTGTACCTGACTTTTGTATTGCCTCGTTTAGGCCTTTACAAAGAAAATATACATCCATCCATTTGTGTTGTTAAGGGTGATTTGAGGTAATATGTAATGTGGTGTCAGTTGTGGTCAGTCAGTATGGTGTCCTCCTCCGATATCCACCCAAACTTAACTTGTACTGTAGAGACCGAGAACCACAACTCATTGACTACCTCGACATCACCATTACACGCACTGACAACAAACTACAATACGGAATATACAGAAAACTGACCGCAACTGACACCACATTACACATTACCTCAAATCACCCTCAGCAACACAAACTAGCATCATTCAGGCACATGATTCACAGACTCAAGGCCATTCCACTCTCGGAACAAAGTTATATCGAGGAACTCAACACCATATAAAGAGTGTTCCCACTTTTGGTTAGTAACCTCCAAGGGGTAGATTCTACAACTAATTTGCAACAAAAAGTGCCTCCAAGACTTTTTTTTCAGAGGCATTGTTTTCGAGTTATTCACGATTCAAGATTTTTTTCGTGTTTTCAACCTTACATCACAAAAATTGGCTGTAACTCCCTTCCATATTGAGTAAATTCAAATTTGAGGATAGCGTTGGAAAGAGTGTTGAATATCCTTTCAGATAGGCTACCCAACTTGTGAAAATATGCGGATGTCACAAATTCACATCAAAGTGAAATTTTTTTCGAAACTTGAAAATCTTGTATTTTTTAAATCACAGGACGGCACACATAATTCCCTGATTTCCTGTGCACGTTACGGGAAAAACTTGGCCCGAACTTCACCTTTCCAACGGTATAATCAATTTTTATTTTACTTTGCGAATTAAAGGAGAAAAGTATGTTTGAATGTTGAAAAATGTGGTTTTTTCTATGAAATCGTGAAAAATATGCCTTCGTGAATTTTGAGTTTTGGGCCGGTTTCTATGTATGTTTTCACACTGAATCGAATGGCAGCAGTAGCAGATCTCTCCAACTCCGTTATAACAGAGTTTTGCACTTTAACTCTCGATTTCCTAAGTTTATTTGTTATGCTCAATTTGATGTGTTTTTAAGGGTAAAACTAAAAAAAATTGAGTTTGGGGTCAGATTCTATGTATTATTACCATGCTGGATCGAATGGCAGCAGTTGCAGATCTCTCGCAACTCCGTTATAACTGAGTTTTACACTGCAACTTGCTAGTTTTACCTCAAAAAAACTCATACAATTTAGCATAACAAATAAACTAAAAATTTGTGAGTTAGTGGGTGAAACTCTGTTATAACAGAATTGGAGAGTTCTGCATATGTTACTAGGGTGGTTCAAAAAAAAAAAAAAAAAGTTCTGGGATTTCTTGTCCCCATTGTTTTTTTGCTTCCTCGGTATGTCAGGATGACCCTCCTAAATTTTTAGCAAAAAATATTAATCCTAACCACTTTACCTGGGTCGATTTTGGCCAGTTATCGACCGATATCGTAAACCAACATCTAAATTGGTGCCGAGGTGATGATTTGAAGGACGGATTTCAATTTTTTTGGGTCAATTTATAGGTTTTCGCATGCGCTGAACACGATGAACTTATTTATTTTACGCTCCGTCCACTAGTTATCCGGTAAACCGGCAGAGGGCGCTGCTTGAAGATAAGTAAAAATCGAAAATTTCACTGAAAATGCTGTTGCCTGGTTAAGAATTGTACTAGAAACATGCTATTATGTTTGGATAATATGCTTTGGCATGTTCTGAACATGATTCCGTTTTTTACTATACTTTTCCGCCGATGATTGCTTCGTTTATCGGCCATAAACCTCAAATTAATTGTAGGGTAATAGACAAATTCACCCTAATTTCACCAGAAATTATGTCGCGTTGATCCCGAAATACCTTGGGCCGATAAAATTTGGTATTTTCCAGGATACTCGGTAAAAAGCCGTTGGTAATTCAGCAAGGACTTGAACCGGCATTGTACTTATTCGCTTAACGACCCGATACCATTGTACAAGGTTTTACACGTGACCGATACCGCTGACAATAGCTAACCCTACACTCAAACGATCCAATCACAGCTCAGACAATTCAGAACTACGAATTTGACCCTAAGAAACTAAGGAATTTTACAGAAAAATGGGAAAATTTAGCTATTTTCTCCATTTTGCCGCTATATTTGGCAAATAAGTATAATGCCGGTTCAAGTCCTTGCCAAATTACCTACGGCTTTGTACCGAGTATCCTGGAAAATACCAAATTTCATCGGCACATGGTATTTCGGAACCTCAAATTATCAACGCAACATAATTTCCGGTGAAATTAGGGTGAATTTGTCTATTACCCTACAAATAATTTGAGGTTTATGGCCGATAAACGAAGCAATCATCGGCTGAAAAGTATAGTAAAAAACGGAATCATGTTCAGAACATGCCAAAGCATATTATCCGACCATAATAGCCTGTTTCTAGTACAATTCTTAACCAGGCGACAGCATTTTCGGTGAAATTTTCGATTTTTACTTATCTTCAAGCAGCGCCCTCTGCCAGTTTACCGGATAACTAGTGGACGGAGCGTAAAATAAATAAGTTCATCGTGTTCAGCGCATGCGAAAACCCATAAATTGACCCAAATAAATTGAAATCCGTCTTTCAAATCATCACCTCGGCACCAATTTAGAGGTTGGTTTACGATAGCGGTCGATAACTGGCCAAAATCGATCCAGGTAAAGTGGTTAGGATTAATATTTTTTGCTAAAAATTTAGGAGGGTCATCCTGACATACCGAGGAAGCAAAAAAAAACAATGGGAACAAGAAATCCCAGAACTTTTTATTTTTTTTTAACCACCCTAACCCGGTGGTCTTTTCAACGTGGGAAAATTTGTGAAAACTGACCACAATCTCGTAGTTTCATAGAAAGTCATTTTTCAAGAAAACTAGATTTCATTGAAAAAACAACATTTTTCAACATTAAAACGTAATTTTCTTTCCCAATTAGTAAAGTAAAAGTGGAATTGGCTATACCGTTGGAAAGAAAATTAAATGAAGCAGTTTTAGTGAAATTCATCATTCTCTATGATTAACTTTGTGAGGGTGGCTAATTTTTAAACATGCTCAAAATCCCCAATTTCTAATATATAAACGTTTGTTTTCAAGTGAATTAGTCTGAAAGGTATTAAATGAATATGGAAATAATCTATTCTCGAAGAAAAGTTGACGCTGATTCTGAAAATGTGTTCAATAGTTGAGAAAAGTTGATTTAAAGAGGAGAAATTTGGTTTTATGTAAAAAATAAGCTTGGTTTTCTCGAGAAAAAAATTAAAAAATCGTATCCTGCCAACAGATTGAGATAGAAGGTGCGGTTGGTGGCCTCCCTATCCACCCCATTTTCAGTTTCATTTTGAATTACGAGAGAATCACCCTTTATAGTTGTTGTAAGGTGGATGAAGAATAACGCTGATACAAGTTAACTAGATGTTTATTCAGTCAAGTCTTAAAGTACAATGATGATGCGCGACACTGGACTCTATTTATACGTGGCCTTGGGGAAAACCCAAACTATACTAGTCTACCATTGGTTCGCTTAACGTAGGGGACTGACTAGCAGCCAGAAGAGAGTATAGATATCGAGTAAAGCGTCTTGTGATTGGCTGTAATGATCGGGAGATATCTTTGGCTTCAAACCCAAGCAAAGCAGCCTGGCAAATGATTAAGGGGCAGGTCAATAGTGGACTATTGAAGTACACTTCATCAGCTCCCTCACCGGGACTGAGTGCGACCGGTTTCAGCGACTTCTTTGCCTCAAGCGTGAACGACCTTCTCGAGTCCAGTGGTGGTTTCACTGGGCCTCTGTCTGCACTGTCCTCCGCCGAGGTGGATCAAAACTATTCAAGCGCTTTGGCCTTTTTACATCAGACTGAACGACCGGATGCTGTTTTCACTCTGAAAGAGGTGTCAATTGAGGCTGTGTATGGAGCCATGATGGGGCTGAAGAACTCAAGTGCATCCGATGTGTATGGTTTCAACTCTGCACTCATAAAGTCGGTCGCTCCCTTTGTCGCCGAGCCGGTGGCCTATCTGGTGAACAAGTGCTTATCGTCCGGGTATTTGCCTCCGTTTTTGAAGAGCAGTGTTGTGAGTCCTATCCACAAAAAGGGCAGCAGGGACAACTATAGCCACTTCCGACCCGTCTCGATAATTCCCTATTTTCTGAAGGTGCTTGAGTCAGTACTGTACGTTGAGCTCCAAGAGTACTTTGAAGGGAATCTGATACTTGGAGATGCACAGTTTGGATTCCGGAAAAAACGTAATACTGTGCAAGCCGTTACAGAGCTGGTGGTGGGTTGCCTGAGCGGTCTTGACAAGGGGGAGGTCGTCGGGGCTTTGCTCTTCGATATGTCAAAGGCTTTTGACATTGTAAACCCAGCTCTTCTTCTGTTAAAATTGAGGCACTATGGTTTTGATGATGGTGCTGTGTCGTTCTTTGAACAGTATTTAGTGGGTTGGCAGCAGTGCATCCAGTATGGTGGGGATTTCTCGGGATTCCGCCCACTTGCGACTGGCGTGCGACAGGGGTCAATGCTTGGTCCTCTGTTGTTCATTGTCTTCACCAATGACATGCCGGGGGCCGTCATGGAATCAGTAGCCGCTGTATCTCAGGATGAAGTGGAGATGTTCATGTACGCAGACGATGTAACTGCCTTGGTTAAATCTTCGTCGTCCGGAGGTTTCCGGCAGACGGTGGGCCGGGTCAGGTCATCGATCTTGGAATGGTGCCGTGGGAATTACCTGGTTTTAAATGAGAACAAGACCCAGATGTTGACTTTTGGGGCGAGGGGCAGTGACGAGGCCGCAGTCACCCTGCTCGGACTTCGAGTAGACGAGGCAATTACGTGGCGAGCCCATACTCGAGCTCTGGCCAAGAATTTGGGGAAGTTGTTGTTCCTCTTCAGAAGACTTTCCTCAGTAATATCCACCAAAGTTCTTTTAACCATGTACTATGGTTTGTTCGAATCTCGTCTGAGGTATGGAGTTCTCTTATGGGGCAACTCCAGTGGAGCACAGGCCATCTTCCGTCAGCAGAAGGCGGCTATAAGAATCATAAAAGGGGTGCCTTCTGATGCCCATTGCAAGCCGCTCTTTGTTGAGCTTGGGCTACTGACATTGCCAGCCTTGTTTATATTGGCCAGCTTGGAGAGGATCAAGGCTCGCGAGGATGGTTTGCCTCGTCTTGGAGACAGTCATGAGCACTTCACGAGGAACCGTAACCGGCTCGCCGTTCAGCGCCATCGTCTGGCCTTGGTTCAACGGCGGAATCCTGACTACGTGGGGATCGGATTGTTTAACGGTCTTCCGGAGCACCTCAGGTCCCTTCCCCTTCGACAGTTTAGCAGGAGGATCAGGGAAATCCTCGTGTCTGCTGCGCCATACTCGGTGGGCGAGTTCAGTGCAGATGTTGGGTGACGTTGTTTTTCTGTGCTGTTGTGGTTTTTAGAGTTTTGGAGTACCTATTGTCTGTGTTTCCTGTTGGCGGTGTGCCACACCTGTTTTTTTTAATTTGTTATTTATGATTAGGTTAAGTCTTTTATCTTGTACATTATTACATTTGACGTATGTTGTTATACATTTATATATGTTGTTATTGACGTTTGTTATGTACCGTTGCTGTACGTCAACAATAAATCGATGATATGATATGAGCTGAGTCGGGGAATATGTGTGTGTGTCTGTGCGTCATTGCAGATTATAGATCTCCTTAGGATTGAGATAAAAATTCCATTCTTTCGCGAAAAATCGAGCTTTCACATGAACCGATGAGTTCGTTCACCAGAACTTTTTAGCCCCTTAACCCCTTCGCAACGGGCGTCGTTCAGCCACTGCAAGGCACCTGGCCTGGCTGCCTGGTGCCTGAATAATTGGCCTTCCACGCTTGGTGAACCACATTCGCTTTTCGGAACTGGATCAAGAATATTAGAATTTGAAATTTCCCGAGTATCATGATCACCATCATCGAGAAAATTGTCAAAACTGTCGTCTTTGAGTTGATCCAAAAAGTTTGTTGAACGAAATTCAATTTCAACGTCAATCACATCACTCCCTAACTCACTGTCACTCCCAGTTATTATTTCTTTAAGAATTTCTTCATCCGTCCACCTGCGGTGGTCCATGGTGAGGAATAAAAACGCAAAAGAAAGTACAAGTATGGAAACAGGTATGAGTAAAATTATGACAAAGACCGAATGCGGGCAAAAAACAAAACAGTGACCAAGTCAACGTTTTTCCTGCTATTTTGATGAGAATAGAAACTCTCAACAACGTCTTTGATCTCAGCGCATTCTATTAGATACTAGACGTAAATGTTAGTTATAATGCCTCTCAACGGATGGCATGAGAGTCGATAGAATGGAGGGAAATTCGAAAACGCCAAAATACGTCAGCAGGCGTTACGGAGCACTTGATGTATTAATACGGCGTATGTATTAATAAGCCAACGTATTAATACGGTGGCCGTCGCGAAAGGGTTAAATTGCTCAAATTTCATTAACAAGTTGAGTGCCACAGCTGCCTGCTCTCAACTAAAAAAAAATGTCCTCAGATGCCAAGCGTGCTTTTTTATTTTTTTCGCTTCAGAAAACCTTGCTTTTGATGGTAAAAGAGTTATTTAGTGGTGAAACACCACCTATTTTCATTGAAAAAAACCGCGTGCATACGTGTGATACACGTGGCCTGTGAGTGACGACTTGGGACTTCAAGTGGTGGAACAGAAAATTGTGTATCACTCTGATACACCCCCTATTCGAACTTCTTGACGATTTTCCCCACCGGTATTTTCCATAAAAATTATTTTCCATCAAAATCATTTTCCCCCACTGGTATTTTCCATAAAAGAGTTATTTTAGTGGTATTACACCTATTTTCATTGAAAAAACCGCGTGTATACGTGTGATACACGTGGCCTGTGAGCTGCGATTTGGGACTTCAAGTGGTGGAACAGAAAATTGAGTACCACTCTGATACATCCCTATTCGAACTTCTTGACGATTTTCCCCACGCCTGAATACGTGAGTAAACAAAAAACACTATTGTGTTGCTAACGAAAACTAGTAGGAAAATGAAGTGCCAGATAGATGAAATGATAAAAGTGGCATCTGACAAAAACTTATTCTTCTTCCGTTTGTACCGAATGTGTCTCGGCCAATTTGTTGTGGCCAACACTGTTCCACCTTTCCGAAGGGTTTCTCAAGGTCAAAGAAGAAGAGAGAAACGCCTTAAGTGTGAATCTGGGAGATACACGAGCTTTTGAAGCGAATCAGGATGGTGTATCACCCAGATACATCTGGCACGCTGGGACAGTTAATGGTGTGTATCTCACAGATACACATGGCACTCAACTTGTTAAAAGTGCTAAAAATCACTATAAATGGCTAAAAGGGGCTAAAAATCGTGAAATTTATTTTTTTATTATTTATTTTATTTTTTTTGCAGATCATTAGTCACAAGAATTTCATCAACGACGAACTAGAACATTGAAAAATTCGTGCGCTGAATTACAATGAAAAATTTACTTGAATTTCATTAATATTTTCTGAAAAATCGATATAAACTGTAAAAAGCTAAAATCTCAAAATCTGTATGAATCGCAGAATATTATTTAGAACGAGTTTTTTCTATCAAATTGCTATTTATAAATTACTTTGCAATCAAATTGCTCAAATTCCAAAACAATGTAACAATGTAATTCGATAATTTACGAAATTCGTATATGTGATCATGCTGCATCATTGGACCTTTTTATTTTATTTTTAAGGTAAATAGCAATACTTTGCCTTGATCCTTCTGGTCAAGTAAGTAAAATAACGTAAAATTACGGTTACCTTGACTATGCATATTACGAATAACTCAATACATGGACATACTTCGTATTCCCAAGCCTAAGCCATTGTTTAGGAACAAAACAATAATATCGGTGCATGTGATGGATGTTTGTTTGACTTGTGTTTCTCAAAATATATCTTCACTCCAGTAATTAATTCTGGACCTTATCGGGAAATTATTGTTTTGAATGTGTTATAATTAATTCCCATTAAATTGCAGTGTAATGAAGAAGCTAATACTGTGGAATAATGGTGAAGAACCGTGGCCAGATGACTGCGCTCTTCAGTTTGCTGGTGGTGATTTAATGGGTGACCAAAGGAAGGTAAATGTGCCTGCTCTTCTGCCGAGAAGTGGTGCTGAAGTCGAAGTTTTGCTTGAGTCACCTCCCACACCTGGAATGTATAAAAGCAAGTGGAGAATGTCAACTCCTTCAGGATCGTACTTTGGAGGTATGCTTACTAAATTAATGAATTAGTGATAATATTTGAATAATACAAGCCTTAATAATGGGGGGGGGGGGGGGGGGGGGGGGGTGTTACCCTGGTCAGGGCCGGTGCAAGGCATTTTCACTGAACATGCGAGAGTCATTTTTGGCGCCCCCCCCCCCCCCCCAAATAATCCCTCCACTTTGGTATTATATATATAATTATATAAACTCCTAATTATAATCAAAAGTGAACACATTGTAAAATGTAAGTAATAATATAGTATTGAATAAAATTACAAAATTAAAGTAAAAGAATTATTTATTTATATCAAATGTAGGCCTTTTTTTACAACGAATAATGGTATCAAATGGAATATAAAGTTGGGACTGGGAGTTAAAAAATTTAAGCTCACATTTAAATATATATAACAATATTTATTTTTAACTTGTAACGTAACATCAGTAGGTACTTATCTTTATCACTAAAAATCAAAGACAAACAGTTAAATGCCACCAGTTACTGGTAACGTCATGAAAATTGACATTGTGGTAACGTTTACGGTAACAAATCTTATAAAAACAAGGTAAACGTAAACATGTCCTACGACAAAGTGTTAGTTACAGTTACTTTAGTTGTTATTTATCATTGACTGTTTCAATTTCGGCGTTAGAGAATCTCTTTTTCAGAGCCATCAATTTTTTTTTTTGTTAATACCAGTTTATCGATAACTTGATTTTTATTTTATCAGTTAATTGTTTTGTTTTTTTTAAATAGCAAATATCGCCCAGAAAAATAAAATATAAAAGTTTAATGATTGAGAATAAATATTTTAACTAATTTTACTAAAAAATATATTTAAATAATATATATATATATTTAATGTTTGATGATAAAATGAATAATTTCGTCTTATTTAAACGGTGTAAGTAATCTTAATTGTCCATAATGCAATAAAAAAACGTCAAACAGAAATGGAAACCCCCTATAAAACGAGTCCGTGAAATTTTTATTAAAACTTAAGGACTCCTTACGGAAGACGCCCTATTCCGATGTAAGTTTCCTATCTCAAAAAGAAGTGTTAAACATAAATAGACCTTTTCTTTAATATCCAAAAAATATATGTCTTCAGCAAAAAATGTTTTGGTTCAGAAAAATGGACTTTAAAAAATCTTTAGCACGCCGTGCAGCCGGCCGCGCCGTGCCGCCGCGTTGGCGCCCCTTTCCTCTCGGCGCCCCATGCGGCCGCATGTTCCGCATGGCCCTAGCGCCGGCCCTGACCCTGGTTGTGCAAACATCCCAACAAAGCTGGAAACTTGTGTGTGTCTGAGACCGCTATAACTATTTGAATTCATATACAGGGCGTCCCAAAAGTTACCCCCCCCCCCCCCCCTCTCTAACTTTTCCCCTGCAATTCTTGAGATATCGAAGCAAAACTTGGAGAGCTTTTTTAGAGTGCCTAATACTAACTTTTAAGCTAATGAAAATCAGGGGAAAATCAAAAAATGTTTGGACTAAACAAAGGGCATTTTATAGATTTTCACTGATGAACACGATGGTGAAACCAGAATTGCGATATCTTATTCCATTCTCGGATTAGATCTGATGAATTACGAATGAGCGCAATTTTTTCCAAACATAGATACTAGATCTGATAACGGAATATAAGATATTTCAATTGTGGTTTCACCATCGTGTTCAGCACTAAAATCTATAAAATGTGGTGGCAAAAAAAAAGTCCAGTCATGCAGCATGACCCCATGAGCGAATTTTTGAAGAATATTACCGATTTTTACAACCAGCGAACGGTATTATTTCGATTTTTGACTGATTTTTCAACTTTGAAATTTTTGAAAACTTGATACATATTCTTATAGGAAATTCTACGCTGATTCCGAATATACCACATGTTAGTATGCTGAAAAAATTATTTTGCACGACAAATCGGAAAAACAGGCTATTTTGAAATTTTTGACTACATTTTTGAAAATTTCAACCCGAAGATGTAATCCGATCAAGCTGGCCAACGAACTTGAACTTTCGTTTTGTGTCCTTAACATTTTAAAATTTGTTTGAAGTTTCTAGCACAATTCTACGGACAGTTATCGTCTGGAATGACACATACATACATACATACATACATACATATATACATACATACATATATACATACATACATACATACATAAAAAAATGCGTTAAACTTCAGAATATGATTCAGAATAGCCTGAAACGGATTTCTGCATACGTTTTTTCAAAAATTCACATTCTACAAATTTTGAGGCGAGAGCAATAGCTTAATTTTCTTCAAAAATTCGCTAAAATGGAGAAAAAAAATTCTGACGTACCTAATCCCCCCCCCCCCCCCCCTTGTGTATTCCAACAATTTTTGTATTTTTCTTCCTGATTTTGTTTGCTTAATATATTATTTTATTATTTATATTATTTTATTTCAGGGTCTGTGGGAGGGGTCGATTTCCCCTTCCGCCACACTGAAACCGATAACCGGTGAGGTACTCTCCCCTGTTTCCAACCTATAGGTTCTAGAGCCAATCCCCCTCCTCCACCAGACTGAGAATTCCCCACACAAGGTCGTATGGGTGATATTCTTGAGACTTGCACACTAGCGCATCCTTACATCGAGGCAAGCGAAATCGAAGTTATTTCACCTTGTTGTCATGGTGACGAGTAAACATATGTCCCCATTTGTAGTCACAGCTGGACAACAGCATAACATAGTCTCACCTAGTTCCGAGTCAATATTTTCATTATTTGTAATATGCAAGGTGATAAATTGTACGCAAATTACATCAAGTTATTATCAGGTGTTGCCCTCAAACGCTACGAATGCAAGATTTAATCTGTGGGATAGAGATCCATATGAAATGTGTTTTGGGGAGTTGACATACAAGTGTTCTAGATGATCCAGACATCAGCCGCAAAAATGTTGTGGATTACCTATCTAGTTTTAGAACTGTTCTTTGAATCAATTGAAACTAAAAATCTTTAGCGTACTGTGAAAGTGGTCTTGTGAAAGGATGTGTTATGAGAGCTCTGTTAGGCGGGAATAGTAAGTTGTATCACATGTGGAAAGGTAAGTACCTAGAGGTAAGGTATACCTACATACTTTCCGTATATTATTACTTGTTCATGTAGGTACTTCATTGATCAAAACGAAAGTAGGTACCTAATTACCTTTTTTGTCCATAAAATTTGCGTAACTACAAAACTCGCGCAATAACTGCACTGCCAATTCCGTCTTTATGAATTCTTACCTTCAGAGGAATGCATTTCAAGGTTTTTTCCTTGTACCTAGGTGGTTTTTAATTCATGTTGCATATTCCCATTCGATATTTGACAAACTTGCTAATCAGCGGTTGTATTCGTCGGCAAAGCAACGACCCACCTACTTTGTTTAGGCACTTTGAACCAACAGCAAATCTGGTAGGACGTACGTAACTACCTAAGTAGTTTCGTTTCTTGGTGTAGCAACAACCTGCCTTGTTTATTTTGACAAACTAATAAACTATCAAATCTCTCCTTTTTTTCATTCAATATAACAAGTAAAGCTTCCTCAGTTAAGCATAGTACTACGAACTTGTAATAAAACGCTGATGAAGCTACCTGAGCAATGGCTAGGTACCTACACAGCAGTACAGACACCTGAGGAATTTTTAATCATCTTTTCTTTACTATTTTTCAGGTTAATTATTCTCAAAGCCTAAACAAATGAAGTTCTTAGTTTTCTGACACTGATTAACTACTATAGTTAGTAGGCTCCTAGTCCAAATAAAAACTCGTTCACGTTAGATTGGTATTGTTGACAGCAATCTACAATCAATTATTGCGCTGGCAGGCATGATTATTATAACATTTAGTCGAATTGAAACTTTGTATTGCTACAATATTATACTTTTTCAAAACAAAACTGTTGAAAAATGGCCTTATAACCACGAATTATGTTGACGTGAGACGGCAAACTTCTTGTGAGAAATAGGTTGGTTGAGTAGCGATTCATTGATGTTGGGCGGTATCATGGCCGACTTTGGCTGAAACGCGAACCTACTCCAGGCGTGACGTCACGAGAATATGGGCCATACCGATACTATCTCCCCTGGGTCAAGGGTCCCAAAGATTCTGAATCGTTTAGCTTTGAGTGCTGCGCATTCAATGAGAAGATGAGAGGCGGTTTCTTCCTCCTCTCCACACATTCTGCACACTGGATCACCTGTATAGGCTCCAATCCTGTGCAGATGTTTCCTGAAGCACCCGTGCCCAGTCACCATTCCCACCAAGAGTCTTATTTTCCTCCTCGAGAGATTTAGGGCGGCTGTACTCCTACGATGGCAGGGTGCGTTCTTTACCAGTTTTCCATGTTTCTGTTCTGGGGTGTTATCCCAGAGCTGTTTGTGTTCCTTTCTTATCCATTCCCACAAAGCAGTTTTTACTGAGCATTTTGCTTTACTCAGGACGGGTTCTGGCCCAATGAATTGCATTGAGGCCCCCCTTCGTGCTAGCTGGTCTGCCCATTCGTACCCAATACACCCCTTTTGTATTTTTCTTCCTGATTTTTATTTGCTTAAGGAGACTTAGCCGTTCCACTGCTCCTATTCAGTGGTCTGTCACTTCTAAACTCCATATCGTGGCTCTCGAAAGCTCAAATACTTTCAAATTGTTACTGCTTATTCAGAACATATTCTAGGTTATCCCATACGAATTTGATCGAATTCCAACAATTTGAAAAATATGTAAAAATCAGAACTTGTTTCTCAGTTTTGAAAAAGCATTGGTCTTCGGTACATGTACCATGAGTTCTAATTGAGTTATCAATTTCAAATTTGTACCCATTATTCAAAACTATATAAAGATCAGTCTGTGCCAAGGATTTACAAAAATATTGATTTTTCTAAAAGTGAGCTCATTGTTAAATATCGAGTTATTGAAAATATTCAATTGCCACATGTTATGCATGATTTTGGGGTATTTTTTCAGCTCAATCAAGTATTGATGGTTTTTTAAATTGATGTTCGTAATACCAACTTCGAAAAAACATCGATAAAACAGTCAGAGTTGCACCTTTCCCTACTTGTTTTCACACAGCACAAACTGTACAAAAATTTCGTTTTTTCGGTGTTTTTCCAAGTTGATATTGCAAATATCAATAAATGACCATCATAACGAGGTTCAGCACGAAAAAATACCCCAGAATCATCACATGTGGCAATTGGAATATCTTCAGAAACTGGGTATATCACAATTGGCACACTTTTTGCAGTTAATTAAGCTCGTTTTTGCGCACACAAAAATTCGAGTAATGGTTCATTCTCCTTAAAATTTTATGCAGATTTTGAATCTGCAATAGCTTACATGTAGGTAAGTCTTGAGTTTCCAAAATTGATGTAATTTGTTCGTCGGTTCCTTTGATCTGCTTAAACCTGTTCAAACAATTAAGATTTGTTTCGTTTCAATTTCACAAAAGGGGTTTGAAATTCACTTTACTGTGTTCTATCGGTAGCACATGGTTATATCAATGACCTATTTTAAATATCATAAACTATATGTTATTATCTTGTATCTTATTCGATCAAGTGCATCACTGGGGCTACTCATTTCAGACATACGAAAATATGCCTTATGCGAGGGTAAAAGATGTTTTTGGAGAGGGGGGGGGGGGGGGGGGGGGGAGATAAGTGTTTTTGGAAAATTTCTTAAAGGAGAAGTTCAATCTTTTATTTAAACAAACAGAAAAAACCAGACAATTAATTCAATAATCTCACTCTCTCTTGATCACTATGATTATATTACTAACCAAAAATTTCAGAGCATTGTGTGATACTGCCCACTAGATCTTTTATTATATTAATCTGGGCCAGATCAGTTTTTTTTATTTTTATTAGTGAGAGCCGTCCATTATTTTTGGTCTGGGTCAGGCGATGACAGCACTCATTTTTGAGGTGATAAAACCTCATAGAAATTCGCTTCAAAACTCCCTGAGAACATCTATAAAATAATATAGGTGTATGTCTGTGACAAGATCGTGTTCGACCTATCGTGCTGGTTGTTAGTAGTTAGTAAAGCTGAATTCACATCCATCCAAAATTACGGAAATGCGTTCGGACTTCTGATTGACTAGCGCCAGTCAAAGGAGTGGGGTGAATCTTGCCAGATAAGCACTCTTGGGGCGGACTGTCCATATCTGAAAAATGAGATGTTTTACCAGATTGCCGCAATAATGTCATCCGTCAGGATTTTTCGTTGTTGTATTATCTTGTTTTATGGCTGTGTTCTAGTGCGAGTCTGTATTTTTACGATTCTCGAATTTGAATCTATGTATATAAAATTCTCGTGTCACAGTTTTTGTTGCCATACTCCTCCGAAACGGCTTGACCGATTTTGATGAAATTTTTTGTGCTTATCCGGTATCTATGAGAATCGGCCAACATCTATTTTTCATCCCCCTAAATGTTAGGGGTAGTCCACCCCTAAATTTTTTAAATTTTATTTTTGACCGATTTTGATGAAATTTTTTGTGCTTATCCGGTATCTATGAGAATCGGCCAACATCTATTTTTCATCCCCCTAAATGTTAGGGGTAGTCCACCCCTAAATTTTTTAAATTTTATTTTTGACCGATTTTGATGAAATTTTTTGTGCTTATCCAGTATTTATGAGAATCGGCCAACATCTATTTTTCATCCCCCTAAATGTTAGGGGTAGTCCACCCCTAAATTTTTTTTTATTTTTTAGACAAAATTTTTAATTTATATTTAAAATAAACGTCTGCCAAGTTGGGTGGGCAGTATAACTTCCTCAAGCGAGCGAAGCGAGCAGCATCCCCCACAGAAGTTAAACCTACCCTTAGAGATCTACCGTTTGCGAGCGAAGCGAGCAACATCCCCTACATGTTTCAATTGTAATACATTCCATATATACAGCCACACTTTGCGAGCGAAGCGAGCAACATTCCCTACATACCACACTTTGCGAGCGAAGCGAGCAACATTCCCTATATGCCACACTTTGCGAGCGAAGCGAGCAATTTAATGGGGGGTCCGGGGGGCTTGCCCCCCGGCTGGACGTGGAGGCGAGCGGAGCAAGCCGGAGCGGCTAGTTTCATTTATAGAAAATATATTTCTATAGTACTTTTGAATAAGAATAACAATAATAAATTAATAAAAAACTCAAATTGTAACACGGTTTTATGCAGGTGAGGCTGAGTTGGGATAAAAATACCTAGGTGTAAGTACAGATCCACCTACCTTCCTAATGATCCTTTTCCTTTGTTACATTTTTTGGATTATAGGTTGGCAATTTTCTGCTTTTCAAATAAATAAATAGGTAGGTATAAGTTATTTGAGAAGAGATAACACTTTTACAAAACGAAGAGGAAGTATAGAAATACGCCTATCTGCCCTTACAAAATAGACAGATTACATACCTTAAAACTACAAAGGCGACGTCGTTTTGAAATGAGACTGTTGGGTAATTATTAGGTCCTTTTATCAACTGCCTATCTATAGATAACATGATCTTTCTCCCAAAATATCGTGTGTGGGTAGGCGTGTTACAAATCATGTCTGCATTGATGCTGTTACGCTCCAGGAAAATAACTCTCACAGTCGAAGAGGTTTGGTCACCCTGGCCTCTTAGCTCTGGTCGTTAGAGCGTCGCAACTTCGGGAAATTAATAATAATTTCTCGTAGTTGTGACGACGCGAGTTCGAACTCCTGTCGAGGTATCAAATATTTTTAGCCCATTACAGTGGCGCAGCCGAAATAGGACCCAAAATCATACGAAACAATAATTAATTAAATCCCTCTCGAGCCAAAAGACTGTACACATCACATTTCCTGTTGTTATGCCTTTCATTTCCCCACTTACTTGAGTCAAAACACACCGTGACAATGACCTCGCTCGACTGCTGACTTGTTCCAGCGAGCATCTGCTGAGCCAGCGGCCTGCAGTTACACTTCGTCATTTGTCCGACCCCAAACCAGCCGAGACGGCTGGTATTTGACTCCGGGGAAATGTTACGCTCCAGGAAAATAACTCTCACAGTCGAAGAGGTTTGGTCACCCTGGCCTCTTAGCTCTGGTCGTTAGAGCGTCGCAACTTCGGGAAATTAATAATAATTTCTCGTAGTTGTGACGACGCGAGTTCGAACTCCTGTCGAGGTATCAAATATTTTTAGCCCGTAACAATGCACCCTAAGAAGTACTTAATGTACCTACCTAGTATAACAATCCCTTGCGTATACCTTCATGACTCATCAGTGTGTTATAACTATTTATTTATTTATTCACGGCTAAAACCAATTACAACAAATTCATTAAAATATTACATATTACAGATACAGTTGTATACACAATTATATAAAGATACAGATTAATTTATTTGCAATAAACATATTTTACATTAAGACATGATTTACGATAAAATATTAACAAAAATAATATGGTGCATGAACTAGTATAAATACGATATCAAAAAAAGTCCAGTCATGCAGCATGACCCCATGAGCGAAGTTTTGAAGAAATCTTCGACATTTCAGTCGCTATTGATCGTGTAGAGAAATTTTAGTTTATGATTTTGATAGACAAACATGGAATGAAATTTTAAACAAGCACCTACTACCTACGTTTTAAACAGCATGGTTCTAGAATTGGTTATACAGGGATACTTCCATAAGAGTAGTTCAATCTGAATTTGGACAATGTTTCATGCAAATATTACCGATTTTCACAACTAGCGAACGGCATTATTTCGATTTTCGACTGATTTTTCAACTTTGAAATTTTTGAAAACTTGATACATATTCTTATAGGAAATTTTACGCTGATTCCGAATATACCACATGTTAGTATACTGAAAAAATTATTTCGCACAACAAATCGCAAAAAACAGACTATTTTGAAATTTTTGACTACATTTTTGAAAATTTCAACCCGAAGATGTAATCCGATCATGCTGGCCAACGAACTCGAACTTTCATTTTGTGTCCTTAACATTTTAAAATTTGTTTGAAGTTTCTAGCACAATTCTACGGACAGTTATCGTCTGGAATGACACATATATACATACATACATACATATATACATACATACATAAAAAAATGCGTTAAACTTCAGAATATGATTCAGAATAGCCTGAAACGGATTTCTGCATAAAATGTTTTCAAAAATTCACATTCTACAAATTTTGAGGCGAGAGCAATAGCTTAATTTTCTTCAAAAATTCGCTAAAATAAGAGAACTAAAATATTTGGCAATGAATTCAAGAAAGTAAAATTGTTGGGTGGCACATGAGTTTAGGTTCAGAGCAAAAAGGATGATAAATGGAATTTTAAAGAAGACAGGGAGACGTTGAAAAAGTCGACTTCGTGACAAGAGCTTAGAAAAGCATTGGTTTCACGAGGTAGGCGACAGAGGGGACGATTGTATAGATAATTTACGGCGGAAAATGGACACAAAACAGGGAATTGGAGCGTGTGGTATATTGAGGCACATTAATATTAACAAGGGCCAACAAAGAAGGGCAGTCCAAGCTGTTGACTAGAAGCCTGTGGAGGAATACAATGTCAGCCACAACTCATCTGTCCTCCAGAGGATAAATATGGTATTCCAAGCGTAACCTGGAAAAATCGAGGTTATTGGGAGGTATACACAGCTTGTACCCCAGATACCTCAGGAAGCGACGCTGGACCCTTCCAATTGCATTTTGTATACACTATAGTAAGGAGACCACACAACTGAGCCATACTCGTGGATGGGTAAAACAAGGGCATTGTATAACAGTACTATAGCATTGGGGTTAGAAAAATCTCGGGTATTACACTTGAGAAACCCCAACACACGGAGAGACCTAGATGTGATAGAATCAATATGTTCTGAAAAGTTCAAACTATTACTCCATTCATATCTCTATTTCCTCTCGTCTTCGTCTTATTCTAAAATCTCATTCTGTCGTATTTTTCTGTTATGTTTTTAGATACCATTTGGGTCATTATGACTGTTACTGGCGCAGATACTTCAGAACTTGCTAAGCAACTCTCAAACCTCAACACATGTGGGGAAAATCCACCAAATCATAGGCCTAATGACACAAATTGCATTTTTAACACATTTGGATCTCAGCCTACTGGAAGATTCGGGGTAAGTAAAAATGAGTTTTTTGAGACTTGCTTTTTTTTGCAGAATATTACTTAGAAAAGTTTATGAACTACGAACTAGAATATTGGAAAAAATTTGCGCTCAACACTATGCTGAAAACTGTGCAGTATAGAACTTGAATTTTATTAATATGTGATCAAAATCGATGGAATATACAAAAAATTGTAAAATTCAAAACTTGTTTCGATTAGCACAGTATTATTTAGAAAAAACTGTTTGCCTTAAAATTGGATTTTAACAATTTCTGTACGCATAAGACCTCAAATTTCAAAATACTTTAACCCCCCCAGTACTAAATGCGTGAGATTTTGTTTTACATGTCTGGACAAAACGATATTGCCTAGGTTACGTGAAGGCGGAAACTTGTGGCCCTCTGTAGCCAGAGGGGAGGGTCACCGCAGTTTCTCCTCATCTGCTTGTAGCCACATTGCGTCTTACTTAAGAGAAAGGTCTCAAACAATGTGTGTGCTGATGAATTTGCTCATTTTCTTTCACTGGTTTCTGGTGTTCTTCAGGATACTGTGCTGGGACTGATTTTTTCCCTGTGCACTTTCGATTATTTGCGAATGTTTTTAAATTAACACCTGTTAGCTGATGATTTTCAAATTTACTTGTTCAGTGAACTTGGGAAGCCATGATAGAATCAATCAGTTGACTTAATAGTGATCAAAATCCAAGTAATCAATCAAAAATGGTACATTTATTGATCCTAGTAAATCCCAATTCATTGTTTTGTGCGAACAGGATTTACCCACTAATCTGCTAAACCCCCCCCCCCCCCATCTTGTTTGGTGGGATCGATTCTACAACTAATTTGCATCAAAAATCGCTATGTAGACTTTTCTTATCAGAGCTTCGTTTCCACTTTTAAGATTTTTTTCGTGTTTTCAACCGTATATCACTAAAATAACCATAACTCCCTCAAATAACTGTTGAAATTAAAAAATTAGTACACCTTTGGAAAGAGCAATAAATTACCTATCACCCATACCATTTCGAAATTTTGTAAGCAGGTTTAATGGGAGAGAAATCCGGTTGAAAGTTGAATTTGACAAATCCCAAGAAATCTGTCATGATTCGGAGCGCTATAGCTCAGAAGTCTTCCATCCGATTTTACCCCCAGAGAAAGAAAAAACTGCGCCAAGCTTCCCTTTTCCAATGGTGTAGTCAATTTTACTTTACTAATTAAGGGAGAAAATCGTGTTTCAATTCTTGATTATAACCCCGTTATAATCAAGTCTCCACTTTAACTCACAAATTTGAGTTCATTTGGTATGATAAATCTAATGTCTTTTTAGGGGTGAAACTAGTTAGCTAAAGTGTATAATTCGGTTATAACGGGGTTTGGGAGATATGCAAGTGTTACCAGTCGACTCAGCATTAAAAAATACGTTTTAACCGACCCCAAACTCGTATTTTCATAGGCCATTTGTCAAGAAAACCCTTGATTTCATTGAAAAAACAATGTTTTACAACATTGACACACAGTTTTCTTCCCTAATTAGTAATGTAAAAGTAAAATTGACTACACCATTGGAAAGTTGAGATCTTGGCGCAGTTTTATCTTTCTCCGGGCGTAAAATCCGATGGAAGACTTCAGAGGTATATCGCTCGAATTTTCAGATTTCTTAAGATTTGTCAAATTCAACTTTCAGCCGGATTTCTCTCCCATTAAACCTGCTTACAACATTTTGAAATGGTATCAGGGTGGTAAGGAATTCAACGCTTTTTCTAAAGGTGTACTTATTTTTTAATTTTAACAGTTATTTGTGGGAGTTATGGTTATTTTAGTGATATAAGGTTGAAAAAACGAAAAAATCTTATAAGTGAAATTACTCGGAAACGAAGCCTCTTAAAAGAAAAGTCTAGGAGGCACTTTTTGTTGCAAATTAGTTGTAGATACGATCCCTGGATTTTTGACCATTATGTTTGTTACGGGTCATTCCATGTCAATTCAACACACCCAATTTACCTCACCATTTTAGATTTTGCTCAAATTTGGTATACTCATAGTAGGTGTTGAGACTAAGAAAAATACCAAATTTTAAATTTTTATCTCAAACCGTTTCTTAAATATGGCTATGTAAAACTTACAAAATCTCGCCAAAAAACCATGAACGGTTGTTCTACTATTCGCTCTAGGAACTGTCCTAATTGAGCTAGAGAGCTGGGCGAGGTATCATTTTGCAGCTTTTTTTATGCTCTTTCCAGTGATTTACAACAAGACATAGGTTCTTATAAAAAAAATTTTGTCAAAAACAAAACAAATTTTGATTTAATTTTTTTCCAAAAAGTACATAATTTAAAATTTTCAAAATATTCCTATAAATACTTAGTACTGATGTAAACAATGTGACAAAATATAAATATGGGGTGATGATGGGTTCATTGTTAAAAAAAAATATTCCTGACACTAGTTTTCCACTAATTGCCCGGTTTTGACTAAATAATAAACATACGTACTTTTACCAAAGAGGTAGGCTATTTAATAAAATATATAAAGTTATACTATGTATAAAAGTAAAAAATATCAGAAATATTAATTCAAAATACTATCTTGTTAAAACAAAACCAATAACCAATAGATATATTCTAATAAAAATTAAGTTGATCGCCTATTAATTAGTAAAACAAAAATCGTGAACATTTCTGTAACAATAAATTTGAAAAAGGTATGAAAATAGTCTAAATAGTTATGTAATAATTCTGGTACAAACAGATTAATCAAAATTTACATACTGATAGTTACTTTTTCATACAATTTAAACTAATATTAATGTGTAAAACAAAAACATTGAAGGTTCCGGTAACTACAAATTTTAAAAAACTAAGAAAAAAGTGTAATATATATTTAATAGTCTCATCGTAACATATTAATCAAAATGAACATTCCATTTCCACAGACTTGAGCCAGTCCATACAGGCTGAGCAGTTTGGTTTCAAGTTGAAACAAGCACAGTGTGCCTCCATCAATGCAGTACCTGTCTGTGCAATCATTCAGTGACTAGAGCCTATTCTGAGAGGATATTTTATCCTGTGTTTTCCTTCTACAGTACATAATTTAAGTTTGTTTATAAGTGTTCCTAATCCATTATTGTGCTATGATATTAGTGTAAAGTAATATACCTACTCATCATCATAAATATGTATAATATTATGTAAATTTTGATTAATCTGTTTGTACCAGAATTATTACATAACTATTCAGACTATTTTCATACCTTTTTCAAATTTATTGTTACAGAAATGTTCACGATTTTTGTTTTACTAATTAATAGACGATTAACTTAATTTTTATTAGAATATATCTATGGTTATTGGTTTTGTTTTTACAAGATAGTATTTTGAATTAATATTTCTGATATTTTTTAACCTTTATACATAGTATACCTTTATATTAATTAAATAGCCTACCTCTTTGGTAAAAGTACGTATTGTAAGCTCCTACTTGGGCTGTGAGAGGCTAACCTCACCAAAGAACTGTTTATACTTGACTGAATTTAACTGCAATATGTTCCAAATGACTCAATTGAATTATTATAACTTGGTCAAGGGTAGCTAGCCAGACAGAAAACCTCAGAACCAGGAAATGCAGGTATAACAAGACTCAACACCATTTGCTCACATAGACAATATAATAAACCAAAAGAAACACAGGTAAATGAGGCAACACAATGGTGAAGCATGAGCAACATACAACAAATATAGACTTGAATATTGATCAACGAAAACTAAAAGTTATAACTAATGTGGCTATCACCACTATCAATACTTAGCAACTAATATGGACTTACGATTGAATAGAAATGACAATTAAAGCATGATAACTCATGAAGATATTAGAACGTTGAGTAAATTACTCTGGGGGTACGGATCAATGCACTTAAAAGGTGTGCTAGTTAGGTTGGAATAATTCAAAGCAACGATAAGGGTTGAAGACCCTGAGTGAATCGAATAACTGTGACAAGACAATGATGGCGGTACAGTACCGTTTCTATTGCTGCTTGGGTTTCACCGGGGATGTCCAATTGTCCACGGGAAGCTTGCACTGTCACGGTTTCGTCACGACTTTAGGTTCGGCTAGGATGTTACTTTAGTCAATTTGAACTCGGTACACAATTGGTACAACCACGGCACGGGTACGATCGGTACAATGATAAACTCTATCTCAAGTGGGGTACGATACACTCCTGCACAAATGGCAGCTTCTAACTGGTTGGTCAGACAGCGCTCCGCGGCGCTTTTATATGGAATCGCCGGGAAGGGGACCATCGGCGCAGCGCGGGGCGGACCCGTCGGCGTAGTGCGGTGCCGACCCGTCGGCGGCGCTAGCGTTCACCGCCCCCTCTGGTCGCCCGCTACTGGAGTTCGGGCGTAGGCCGCTAGGCCTACACTCCCCCGTCTTCAAGGAGACGTCGCTTGCGACGTCCAGCCGCCCCTCCGTCAGGCTTGGAAGCGGCAACGGCTTCTCGGGGTAAGCTCGTCGGAAGGCCCTCTCGTACCTCAGGCGGCGGCAATGGGCACATCCCATGACCATCTCCGGTGCATGGTCCGCCAGGCACCTCGTGACCACAGCTCCCGTCATGAATCCGGAACATAAACGCGCCCAAAACTGCTTGCATGCCCCGCAGCAAAATTTGAGAAGTGTCCCCACGGTGCGCAGGCACACGCTGCAGGTCCTCCGGCCCGATCGTGCCCCGGGCTGACTTAAGGCGATTGTTTTCGGCGGCTCGAGATGTAGATTTTCCTCCAGCGGTGGGGCGGTGGAGGCGTGTTCGTGGGATGCAACGATTTCTTCCGCAGCCGTATCTACTGGTTGCAGGTCCTCCTCATAGGCGGCTCTGATCCTCAAAACGGCAGGTGCCACATTGATACCATTGAGGTCAGGGGTCGGCACCAGCGCCATGCCTCGTACTGCAAGCCAGAGATACAATCATCATTATTTTGTCAGGCCCTTGACAATCTCTCACCACCATTGTCACATCGATTTTAAAGTTAATGTTATGACACACACACAGAAATAAACAATCAAGGCATTGATCCGTACCTACACAATCATGTCAATTGGACACATGAGAACACAATTATAAGGGAATTCACGGAGAAGTAACAATAAAAAAAACATTTAAAGAACAGGAGATTTAAAAGAACATGGCTATATAACTAATTTTTGTTGTTGATTTCTTTATATATATACAGATATATCAACATCTATGCTAGGTTTTATCAGGACAGTAATTAACGCCCAGTTGAGTTAAGGGGTCTATAATCCACCGGGGTCTTTCGTCGGAGTTGGTACGGACTCGGGGGAGGGACCGAACTGTTGTTCCGAGGCATCTTCTTGGGATACTCGGGTGGGGGCCTCCGGAACACGTCCTTATACCTGAGCAGAAGTCGTTGCAGCATTTGAGCGCATTCGGTGTTCACGTGCATGGACTTCTGGGCCAATTCTTTGAGTAACTCGTCGGGGTTAATCCCCCAGCTTTCTAAGGGGGTGAGTTCTCTGTATTCCAGTTCGTCGCCCTCCCCGGACGACCCTTTCGTCAAGTCAGGTTTTTCTGTAGTCGAGGCAGGACTCCGAGGGTCGGTCGTGGTCGCACGCTGATCCAGGGTACCGTCCTCGGCGGTGAGTAGGGTTTGCTTCGGGATCGGCTCTTTTTTGGGTGTGTCGTGTGCAGGGGTTCCCATGCTAGGAAGCGTCAGGGGTTCCAATTTCGGTATCGCCTGCGGGAAGGGGAAAAAGTCGTTCGCGGGTTTGGGAGGCAGGCTCGCCGGTTCATCTCTCCTTGGTTGTTTCGTGACGTCGTCATCAAGGGTGTTTATCACGGGTATGCGGCAATTCCCCTTTCGGTTGGGCACGTAGTTCGTGAGTTCCGAGGTAGTTCCCAGGACTCGTACCGAGCTACAATCCGTTCTGATTTCGATCGGTATTTTTCCCATCAGGTCGGTACCCAGCAGGTCCAATCCAGTCCCATTTCGCTCAAAAACCAGGAAGTTGTGTGTCACCGCCAGGCCAGCTACCTCCACACACAACATCTGGGTCCCTCGGAATTTTAATGGGTAACCGTCAGCTCCCCAGGCTACCACGTTGGTGGGGACTATGGGTATTCCCTTCACGGGGGTAGTCAGCACTGATACCGCCGCCCCTGTGTCGACTATCAGGCTTCTGGGCTCCCCACTCAGTCGGACATCTAGTCGCAGAGTGCGGTGCATGTGTCTCGCCACTATGGGAAGATACGTTTTATTATCGGGTGGTTCTATAGCTCGATCAGGGTGAATTTTCTCTTCGCAGCGGTCAGCAGGAGGAGTTGGAGCGGGGCTCAACTGTTTCTTCTTAAAACAGTCCCTTTCTAGATGTTCGCGAGCACCACAGTAATCGCAAAAAACTGATTTCTGCGGGTTATGTCGGCAGTCCGCTGGGAAATGGAATCCGTCTCCACAGAACATACATGGGTATCGAGGAGTAGGGCGTGCAGGTCTCGGCCTATCGGGGTAGACTGTTCGGGTGCTAGCATACCCTCTCCTTTGGCTGCACTGGGCCGCAAAGTGTCCCAGGCCACCGCACGCATAACACCTAGAGTCAGCCGAGGGAGTCACAGCGGCCACATCCCACTTCAGCTCCACGTCTTCCCCCGCGCCTAGAGTCTCCTCCAGGTCCTCCGCCCGCTTTAAAGCATCTTCTATTGTAGCGGGTTCACTTGTCATTAAGTGTGAACTCAGTTCTCGGTTCAGACCTTTTATGAATACTCTGAGTACCTTTCGCTGTACCCAGGCCAGTTTCTGAGATACATTCAATTTGAGGCCTTCGTCTAAAACCGCAGCATTGGCGAGCGTGCGAATTCGTTCGGCGAATTGTCGTAATGTTTCGGTGGGGTCTCGTTTCATGGTGCCCAGGGTGGCTGCCGCCTTTTCGGGGTTAGTGCGTTCAAACCATTTCACCATGGCTTCCTTCACAGCATTGTAAGGGGCACTTCCGGTCGTCAGGTGTGCGTTGTCTATTAAGAACTGCTTCGCAGCTCCACGCACTCTAGCTCGTAACACACGGATGCGTTTAATTGGAGATAGGGTACCCACGACATCTTCAAAATTAGTGAAAAAGGAAGTCACTGAGAGAGCTCCACTTTCATCCGGATCCCAGGGTTCAATTTCGAGGAACACGGATCTAGGGACATCAGGTTCCGCTCTCGCGCGTTCCTCCCTATCAATGGACATTTCATTGAAGGAATGCAAAAGATCGCGCAGTTCCCCCATCATCTCGGTTACTGCGTCGGTCGTCATGATTCACAGGGTATGGCTAATAACAATGGGCGAAATTTTGGGGTCCGGTATGCTTATCAGTGAAATGCGGGTCAATATCGGGGTTCTCGGGCGGTTATTGGTCAATAGTCACAACATTAATACACAAAACATGCCATTTAACCATACTATATCATGGAGGTAAGAACAAGTGGTATCAAAATTGAAAAAATTTGGATAAAAACAACTGAATATTAGAACATAACATCAAACAGCAAAATTTTAATTGTGACCGCTAGTATTGGCTATCGATACGATGCGGTATCGATACTGTGTCAAGTCAACAAAACAAAAACAGACAATGCTGATAGATTGAGCTGGTATCGATTTTCGAGACAATATGGTATCGATACAGGAGTAATGGAGTCGTGACGTTACTAACAACAAAGCAATTATGCTATCTTTCGACTGGGGTCGTAGCATCTATGATTACGATACGGTGTCGATACAAGTGTATCTGAATCGTGACATTCGTTTAACGCAAGGTAAGTATAGGAATTTCGATTATTAGTATCGATTTTGGGTACGACACGGTATCGATACAGATGTATCTAGACCGTGACACTGTTCAAGCAAGGTAAGGGTATGAGTCTCAAATTCGAATGGTTGTATCGATTATGGGTACGCCACAGTATCGATACAGATGTATCTAGACCGTGACAATGTTCTAGCAAGGTAAAGGTATGAGTCTCAAATTCGAATGGTTGTATCGATTATGGGTACGCCACAGTATCGATACAGATGTATCTAGACCGTGACACTGTTCAAGCAAGGTAAGGGTATAAGTCTCAAATTCGAATGGTTGTATCGATTATGGGTACGCCACAGTATCGATACAGATGTATCTAGACCGTGACAATGTTCCAGCAAGGTAAGGGTGTGAGTCTCAAATTCGAATGGTTGTATCGATTATGGGTACGCCACAGTATCGATACAGATGTATCTCAATTGTGACGCTCCCAAGAAATGGTTATTTCCATGCGAGTATGCGGTATTTCGTAATAATAACTAGGTTTATAATCACTAAAGATCATGCTATCACACCCGCATCTCCGTGTCTGAGGATTTGAATTTGAAGAATGGGTAAGTTTGCGGCGAACCAACAAGGTTATCCCACCGCTTGCCACCAATTTTGTAAGCTCCTACTTGGGCTGTGAGAGGATAACCTCACCAAAGAACAGTTTAAACCTGACTGAATTTAACTGCAATATATTCCTAATGATTCAATCGAAATATTATAACTTGATCAAGGGTAGCTAGCCAGACAGAAAACCTCAGAACCAGGAAATGCAGGTATAATAAGACTCAACACCATTTGCTCACATAGACAATATAATGAACCAAAAGAAACACAGGTAAATGAGGCAACACAATGGTGAGGCACGAGCAACATACAACAAATATAGAACTTGAATATTGATCAACGAAAGATAAAAGTTATAACTAATGTGGCTATCACCACTATCAATACTTAGCAACCAAGATGGAATTACTATTGAATAGAAATGACAAGTAATGCATGATAACTCATAAAGATATTAGAACGTTGAGTAGATTACTCTGGGAGTACGGATCAACACACTTAAAAGGTGTGCTAGATAGGTTGGTATAACTCAAAGCAACGATAAGGGTTGAAGACCCTGACTGAATCAATCGACTGTGACAAAGACAATGATGGCGGTACAGTACCGTTACTATTCTGCTGCTTGGGTTCCACAGGGGATGTCCAATTGTCCACGGGAAGCTTGCACTGTCACGGTTTCGTCACGATTTTAGGTTCGGCTAGGATGTTACTTTAGTCAATTTGAACTCGGTACACAATTGGTACAACCACGGCACGGGTACGATCGGTACAATGATAAACTCTATCTCAAGTGGGGTACGATACACTCCTGCACAAATGGCAGCTTCTAACTGGTTGGTCAGAGAGCGCTCCGCGGCGCTTTTATATGGAATCGTCGGGAAGGGGACCATCGGCGCAGCGCGGGGCGGACCCGTCGGCGTAGTGCGGTGCCGACCCGTCGGCGGCGCTAGCGTTCACCGCCCCCTCTGGTCGCCCGCTACTGGAGTTCGGGCGTAGGCCGCTAGGCCTACAGTATGTTTATTATTTAGTCAAAACCGGGCAATTTGTGGAAAACTAGTGTCAGGAATATTTTTTTTAACAATGAACCCATCATCACCCCATATTTATATTTTGTCACATTGTTTACATCAGTACTAAGTATTTATAGGAATATTTTGAAAATTTTAAATTATGTACTTTTTGGAAAAAAATTAAATCAAAATTTGTTTTGTATTTTGACAAAAAATTTTTTATTAGAACCTATGTCCTGTTGTATATCACTGGAAAGAGCATAAAAAAAGCTGCAAAATGATACCTCGCCCAGCTCTCTAGCTCAATTAGGACAGTTCCTAGAGCGAATAGTATAACAACCGTTCATGGTTTTTTGGCGAGATTTTGTAAGTTTTACATAGCCATATTTAAGAAACGGTTAGAGATAAAAATTTAAAATTTGGTATTTTTCTTAGTCTCAACACCTACTATGAATATACTAAATTTGAGCAAAATCTAAAATGGTGAGGTAAAATTTATATTTAAAGTGTGTTGATTTGGCATGGAATGACCCTTACACCCTGTATGTAAGAAACCTATAGGTCGACTAGAGATGGTCTACTTCCGAGGGCGAATTCTGCTGGAGAAAAAGGAACTACTTATCTCCCTTCATTAAAAAACTATTGGCACGTGCGATATTTTTTCAAAAATTTTCCCCTCGTGAGTGTCTCTATTAGCAAATTTTCTTAGAAAATAAAGCTATAGCAATGGCTCCAAAATTTTTAAAATAAAAATGTTTAAAAATTTTCTTCATTGAAATCTGTTTTGAGGCATTCTGAAATGATTCCTGGATTTTATCGCTTTTTTATATGTATATATATATATATATATATGTGTCATTCCAGACGATAACTCTCGATAGAATTGAGATAAAAACTTCGTTCTTTCGCCAAAAAATCAAGCATTTCAAAAGAAAGGATGAGTTCGTTGGACAACAATTTTTGAGCACATTAAATTGGTCAAAATTCGTAAAATGTACCCAAAAAATCACTAAAACTGGCTAAAACGGCCAAAAATTGTTAAATTTCTATTTTTTTGCAGAATTTTAGTCAAAACTAAATTTTCAACGATTAACTGGGACATTAAAAATTTTTGCTCAAAATTATGATGAAAAAAGTCCAGTCATGCAGCATGACCCCATGAGCGAATTTTTGAAGAAATCTTAGACATTTCAGTCGCTATTGATCGTGAAGAGAAATTTTAGTTTATGATTTTGATAGACAAACATGGAATCAAATTATTAAAAATAATTAGGAGGTACTCATACTTTATTATTATTAAACTAATCTTGTAGATTTAAAGACAATCTGAATTTGGACAATGTTTCATGCAAATATTACCGATTTTTACAACTAACGAACGGCATTATTTCGATGTTTGACTGATTTTTTAACTTTGAAATTTTTGAAAACTTGATACATATTCTTATAGGAAATTTTACGCTGATTCCGAATATACCACATGTTAGTATGCTGAAAAAATTATTTCGCACAACAAATCGCAAAAAACAGGCTATTTTGAAATTTTTGACTACTTTTTGAAAATTTCAACCCGAAGATGTAATCCGATCATGCTGGCCAACGAACTTGAACTTTCGTTTTGTGTCCTTAACATTTTAAAATTTGTTTGAAGTTTCTAGCACAATTCTACGGACAGTTATCGTCTGGAATGACACATACATACATACATACATAAAAAAAGTCCAGTCATGCAGCATGACCTCATGAGCGAATTTTTGAAGAAATCTTCGACATTTCAGTCGCTATTGATCGTGTAGAGAAGTTTTAGTGTATGATTTTGATAGAAAAACATGGAATCAAGTTATTAAAAATAATTAGGAGGTACTTAGGTAATTAGGAGTTACACTAATCTTGTAGATTTAAAGACAAATGTAGGTAAATATTCATAGATTTCGATGTCCAATGTGGTCAGTATTGAAGGCAGTTGAAATCTTAACAGTATCCTATCATAACATCATCATATCTTGACATAAAATAAAATAACATACCGACGTCATATGAAAGAAACGTATTTCCACAGCCAATCTACGATGAGGCTTTATATTACGAGTGATATAAAGTCAGTTGCATTCGAATCTAGTACCCTACAGCAAGAAACTGACAGACAAACTCAGTCTCTGTGCATCTATTGACAGCCTAAATTATGGGGAAGTGTCACTTGGCTTTGCTACTATTTGATAATTATATCCAATATCGAACATATTGGTTATTGAGGTACATACCTATCCCATTAGGCTATAGTATCATGTAAGGTAGCAGTAGGTAACTACAAGTTTTAGTACAATGTTGTATCGTTTCACTCACCTAATCAACGAAGTGCAGGGAACACTAAGTGGAGTTGTTTTGTTTTGTTTTTTGAATTGCTTGGTCTTGTAATGAACTATGAAGGAGATGTGCGGTTTCTACTAGGATCGATGGGAAGAACATACGGGAGCTACATTGGAGTAGGTATGTATTCTTCAATTTCACTATTCAGAGTGACCTGGAACTACTTTAGGAAACGGAATCGAAAGTTGTAAGTAGGTAAATCTACATCGCAACTTTCCATTCCACGTTATGGTTCATGATGTAAACAGATCCAATAACTCAATCTTCAAGAATGAAGGTTTCCATAGATATGTTTTGTGATGAATTTTGATATTAAACACGATTTTCCACCATAATGACAATCCGGTTACTTCTTGAACATGGACGTATTGCTATGGGGGTCGTTTCCTGGTTTGTATACCGGTGGATCACCTGCCTACTTTGAGTTGAAAGAACTCAAAGCCTACCTTTGCTCATTGAGTCCCCTCTACTGAACTTTTCTCTTAAAGAAAGTTGGCTGGAAGTTATTTGTTTCAAGTTAAGGTAATATTAACGATAGTTGAGTATGTTTGAGTTTGGTTAATGCAACGCCAATTCAAGGATTTTTGAATCCAGCAGATAATTATCAATAGCAGAGGCGTAGTCATATGACCGGTTTTTTAAAATCTGAAAAATTATGAAATAACAAGTATTTGATTAAAACAGGATATTGTAAACGTTCATACGATGATGTGGCTTCGAATGAAATACTAAAACATTTTAGCACAATGTTAGGTCATACACTCAAGCAGTAAAATTCAACTAACAGTTCTCCATTGGGAATGCGCAGAAACGAATAAAGAAGTAAGAACCGTACAATGTCAATACAGTAGAACCTCGGTTAACCGAAATAAAGGGGGGAGAGCCGTTCCGGATACCCGATTTTTCGGTTAAAATGTTATATGCTAAAAATACCCTATTAACATGGTGTGTAGGGAAAATGAATTAACAAACAATATCTATATAATACAGTGTTTTATTTCATATACAAAAAATGTTATAATGGGTTATAAAATTCTGTAAACTGAACAACTGAAGTTACTATAACATTGTACATTACATTTTACAGAAATAAGTGATTTTTGTTTGCTTTTTCATCACGTAGGCACTGTTTATGGAGAAAGAGGCTCGGCCGGCGCGTGTTTACATATTATGTACTTATAATTTATTTACGGAACCGTTTCGGTTGACCCGGGTTTCAGTTAACCCGAGTTCGGTTAACCGAGGTTCTACTGTAAATATGTTCCCTCTAATTGGGGTTCGTAGATGTTAGTTCAAACGGTATCAATCTCTGTTCTTGAATAATCTTTAAAAAGTGTCGTCGCATCGTCAAAGTTAAAAATTTCTTTTGGCCTGGTTGTTTATCGAGCTTATACTTCAAATCGGAGGGGTTAAATCCCAATGCAAGTGACACAGCATTGGCAACAGAAAACACACCACACGCGTCGCTGTCTGGTTGTTGCTGACATTTTTCGAAAACTATGTCGCTCTCTCTGAGATTTGGATATCTTCTTTTGATAAGTACCTTCTCCTCATCTGGCAAATACTTTGATAACGAATCATATATTCTTAATTTTTCCCCATCATAGTACATGCAATGAAAATGATTTATGGTGGCAAGCCCCCCCAAGATTAGAATTTCACGATTAGTTGTAGTGGGTTCTACTAGCTCTGGACATTGTAACATAACACATTCAAGGGTATCAAAAGTTGTTGTATTTTTTATAATTTTCAATATTTCGTCGATTGCTCTATCATTAATCCAAGAATCATTCGGTAAAATATTCTCTTCGATTTCTTTCATTATTGATTCCCTTGACAATCGATATTGTTCAGCACGATCTAAAATTATTTGTGAATCATGAATTGAAATTACTTCTTCTGCCAAAGATTCTTCAATTCTTCTATCACTCTCGGAATTATTGGGAAAATTTAATTTATCTCTCACGTTTGAGGTTTCTATGATACCATCATATTTATTCCCAGGGATATCTAACGATGTTATACTCTTGCTGCTTGCTGCCTCACATTGTTGCCTAATGAAATCCTCTTGCATGCTATTCAAGTTATAGTCAAGATTTGTTTGGGGATGATCAATTATTCCTAAGCTTGTTATGCATATAATTGGTTTGTGATAAGAGAAATAACTCTCATAATAACAAGCTAATATATTTGAGTTATTACTAAAACATAGGTCGATTTGAGTGAGCAAGTTGGTTGATGGTTGATTAGGCAACAAATTTCGTAAACCCTCCGATTTGAAGAATTCATTGAGTTTGAGTTTATTTCCTTCATTCAGGAAGTCATTATTAAAATCTCCTAGGATTAAAATTGTGTCTCCAGTGGTTTTTACAATTGATGAAAGGGCTTCTTGTAATTTAGGTATCAAAATCAACATTGGGGTTGATGGTGGTTTGTGAACTCCACAAATAAAAGTGTTCCGTACTTTAATAAAAGCTATATTACATGCAAGCCCTTTATTTTCTTCGTTAAAATCATATAGTAATTCGACTTGACCAGCTAGTTCATTTTTGGTGTATATTATCAAGCCATATGCATGTGATTGGGATCGGTTAACGTCAGATCGATAAACAACAGTATAACCAGGGAGGTCCATGGTTTCATGGATGTGGAGCCATGTTTCTACTAATATAATTACTTTAGCCGCATTAAAGCAATTGTCATGTTTAATGTCTAAAAAATGTTTTCTGAGTGAATTTACGTTGTGGAAGATGATTGAAAACATTCCAGGATAATCTTGCAAGAAGTTTAATTTAAAATTTACCGGTTTTTCATTGAGTCTTTTTTCAATTTCTGTAACGACTACGTTATTTTTATCGAGTGGTCCAGGATTTTTGAAAGTTCCTAGAATAGTTAATCCGATCAAGCTAGTTGAACGGCTGAAGGCTACGTACATTTCGGTTCTGCGCATTCCTTTCCTCAACGTGACAACTACAGAATCGTAGGTGCCCCCTTGGCTTTTGTAAATGGTTATGGCTTCCGCTGGAACAACGGGGAATTGCCTTCTCATAACCATGATCGGAGAATTTTGCCGCGGTCGAATGTTTCGAGAAACCAATTCTAAAGGGGTAAACACGTGATCTATGCCTAACCGCTTAGCTGCACTTCTTGAACCTCTCCGTGTTTCGCGACCTACTTTTTCATCATCAAAAAGCAACCATAAACGGACGACTTGGTTGTTCTCTGAAGTTTCCACGAATTTTAAGATTCCAACAGCTCCATTTACAAGGCCATCTGAGGTTTTCACATTTATAGTGACCATGTACCTGATACCAACACATAGTTTTATATGGGATGGAAGCCCATAAGTGTTGGACGTTTTCATGGATTTTTTCATATAATCGAGGGTTGATGTTCGTTGAGCGTCTGAAACTTTTCCAATGACACGATCGATAGCATCAAACCCTCTTATCTCACCTTTTTTCTTGCAACTAAAAACTGATTTATTATAAGTATCAACTTCTTCATTCGTTCTGAAGAGTCTGAGTGACTTGGAATTGGGAATGGCATTTTTTGCAACACGCCTTTCAAACATTTGAACTTCAGCCGACGTTAAACAACCCATGGCCAAATTATTGAGAGCGGTAGCGAAAGGAGCATCACCTTTTTGCCTCATAATTTCCGTTAGCTTGTAAAAGCTGAACATCTCCCAAAGAGGATTCCCCATAAGGTGACTGTAAGGATTAGCAGTGTTATTAGAGAAAATGTATCCATCACCTACAGGGGCCAGTTGATTAAAATCACCAAATAAAATTACGGATATTCCAGCAAATGGAACGCTGGTTCTAAAAATTTGTTTCAAACGAGCATCAACTCTTGCAAACATTTTTGAGCCAATCATGCTCACCTCATCCATTATAATTAACTTGACGTCCTTCAGTTTACTAAATAAAGTATTTGATACGCTGGAACTCAATGGAGGCATGTCATAGCTTGCTTGATTCAATGGTAAAGCAAAGATTGAGTGCAGTGTAACTCCTCTTATGTTGAATGCTGCTTTTCCAGTGGGTGCGCACAATAAAACTCGGAGAGCCTCCAACTCCACACCTGCTGTTGAGTTGAAAAATCGGACTATAGATTGTTCAAGGGCCTCAATCAGTCTTGATTTCCCAACTCCCGCACTGCCCAATACGCATTCGTAAATAGGACCGGCCTGTGTTTTCAAAGTATGCAAGACATGGTAGTGATACCGCTGTTGTTTGTCATTCAAAGATCTGACCACCTCAAGGTAACGTTCTTCAGGGAGCATATGAGGAACAGGAACGTATTCGTCTTCACTTTTCTCGTTTCCCAATCCACATCCCACGTCGTAGAATATGTCTCCCTCGTCAGTTCTATCTCTTATCACTTCGTATCGGTGTTCAAGGTCTGCAGAGATATCGACAACCTCTTCGACTTCTTGGTTCAACATTTCATTTTCATTATGTTCTTTGATGGCTTCATCGATGAAATCATCAGTTCCTTGTTCATTTAAGGAGTTAAAAATGTATAGATTCCGATTTTTTAAAATCACTTCCTTATTCTTGCTGAATTTGTCCTTGGCGTCGACAGAAATCAGTTCACTTTCTTCGTTAACCCATGGCAAGAACAGCATCAACTGTTCGCGGTAAAAATCGTTTTCATGTGTTTCTATATTAAAACGAACAAATCGGATGATTTTGGACTTTTTTCTCTTAGAAATAAAACCATCTCTATTCTTCAACTTGAAAACATTTGAGGACTCCACGTTGTTATCATCGTGATCTGAATCTATGTCTGAACGGTCGTTTGTTCGTTTTGAGGAACTTATATTTTTTGTGTAATTGTACCATGCAACAAAATCTGCGAGACTTAAATCTTTCAAAGCATCAGGACGATTTATATAGTGATCAATGTTGGATTTGGCAAATACATCCGTTGAATCACTAGGAAGCTTCTGGAGTTCTGATTTGGATAAAAGAACGCAAACCCTCCTTTCCGGAGGACCCGTATTAATGAATTCTACAGTTCTTGTGCACTGTGAAAGTGGTAACGGTAGAATATAGTAGACCGCTTCTTGAGACGAAAATTCGCTTGAATCTAAAAATTTGTTCGCCATAAATTTCAATTTTTCTCTAATTGAAAGATCTCCTCTTGCAACCTCCTCATTTGCTTCGCGAAGGACTTTCGAGATCCCACGTTTTGTTTTGTTTATATAATTGAGTACGTAAACAGCAACAGAGTACGTGTCAGTGATGAATTGTATATCCATGTTCGCTCGATGAAGGTTAAGAATATCAAGATTATACGCATTCATTTTGACGTCGCAAGGGAGTCGTTTGAGAAAAACAGTCGGACGCTTAAGTGAATTTCGTATTGCTGCAATGTAGTCCTCTTGGGAAATATCCAAATGTTTGAGAAAACTATCAAAATTGTTATCTTCGATTGGCAATTTTTTACTAAGATCTTTATAAATGCCATCCAAATATTCTTTAATTTCACTGATGGTTTGATTCATTTTTTTCTTTTGCTCGCAACTTACTTCCTCTTTGCCGAATGGCGTTAAAATTTTAGTTTCAGGCATGGGGTAAAATGGTATTCCGAAGCGGCAAAAACTTTTTTTTGTTTTTGGATTTTTTTTCTTGCAAGTGAATGTATGTTTATGGATCTGGAAAGCTGACATTTCATCGCTTAATTGGTCCGATGAACATGAGATGAACTTGTCGATGAATTTCTCGCACGTTTTAACGCTATTTTCATTGTCTTTTTCGAGAGTGGGAGCATTTCGAAGCCAAAGAAGTGAATGAATGTGTGGGGAGCTTCTTTGTTGGAACTCAACTCGGTAGTAATAGTCTACTACTTCATGCTCATAAAATATCCCGTGTTTCTTTGTGGTAAACAGCTTTATCATTTCCTTAATTCTAAAATTGAAGTATCGGGCACATGTTACAGGGTCAGAACTTATCAAACGAACTTTTTCCCTATAGTTCAGTGCAACTGACGCTTCCTCAGTAATGTCCTCATTATCGACAATTTTTTTTAAAAGCACTAGGAGCTCAGGCCACTGGGTCTCAGCAGGAGAAAGGGTAACAAATAATGTTGGGGATCCCAATTGACGGATCATGGAAAAAATTTCTGACTGTTTTTTGCCCCCAAAACGCTGGTGAACCTCTATCCGGAAGGAAAAGTCGGTACCCACTATCATGGATGTGGAATGACTTGATAAGTTCCTCTGAGAGACAAAAACCCGCAGTTGGACTTTGTTGTTTTCCTTTCAGTTTTTTCAGGCAAAGCAGTATACTGGAACTGATTTTCATACCCCTCAATTTCGTAGCACAATAAAATAACTTGCTTGGTTCTGAGGCACATCTTCTATCGTATCGCAATAATTCTGAATTGATGAATTTTTGATAACTTATATGATCTGGCTTTGGTCGCAAGTGACCCCCGTAAATTCGAATAAAACTCAATGCTTCCGCATGAATATCTAAAAACAATGGCAAGGGACTGAATCCTTCCCCTGGGGTAAAAACCAATGCGTCTGGATTATGATTTGACATCAACAGTGTAGATTCAATAGGCACGTTGACTGGCTCAGGATCGTCTTCTTCGAAGTCAGAGTCGTGGACTAGATCGCTTGTGTCACTGTTCTCACAGCGGAATCCACTCTCAGTTTCCTCAAATTTGTCCCAATTAAATAATATCGGTATCCTCTGAGGATCTATGGAGACATCAGCCTCTTTGAACGCTGGACAATTGTTCAAATCTTTCAAGGCTTCTGCTATTGCGTGAGGTCTAATCGTTTCCTTTTGTACGACTGATTTGAACGACTTCTTTTTCTTGAGAGCAATGGGAATCACAGCAGTTTCATTGAACGTACGCGGAAGAATTTTAATGTTATCCATAACATCACAAGGTACATTCACCACTCGTCCCTGAATTGAAAACTGCTGATCTATATGAGACAAACGTATTTGCATAAAAGGAATTCTGGGACTTACGAAACGTTCTTCAAGCGAAGTCAAGCTACTCACTGAATTCGGTACCACGGGGAAACGTAAATTATCATAAGCTGCTAATGATAACGGTGGAACTCTCATTTTTTTAAGGTAACCATTGCAGGTGCCACACACTCCATCAACTCCAAAACCATCAGTCACATCAGGTTTACAGAGATTATTAATAAAATTTGTTGAATGGGATTCAATTGGCTTACTATTACTTTTGAAAAACTTGATTGAATGTTTAAAAAACAACCGTCCACAACATGAGCACGTGTAATTAGGGCCGGTCTTAACAATACTCTCATAGTTTGTTAGTAGTTTTGAACGTAAACTACTGATTCTTTTGGTATTGCATTGTCTAACTCTTTTTAAAACATTGCGTCTTCGTTCCTTTCTAATTAAAATTTGTTTCTTTGAACAGCTTAGGCGTGAATTAGTTCTAATACGATGATCAACAATAGTTCGTGTACGTTTTTTATAACGTCTCCTTTGCGCTTGTGAATTCATCTTGGCGTGTTTAATGCGTTTTTTGGGATTGGTTAATCGTCTTTTTTGAACCGTTTTATTAATTTCTCTATGTTTTTCAAGTTGCTCGGGGTCGGCCAACCTTTTTTTTTGAACCGTTTTATTAATTTCTCTATGTTTTTCAAGTTGCTCGGGGTTGGCCAACCGTTTTTTTTGAACCGTTTTAATAATTTCTCTATGTTTTTCAAGTTGCTCAGGGTCGGCCAACCTTTTTTTCTGAACCATTTTATTAATTTCTCTATGTTTTTCAAGTTGCTCGGGGTCGGCCAACCGTTTTTTTTGAACCGTTTTAATAATTTCTCTATGTTTTTCAAGTTGCTCAGGGTCGGCCAACCTTCTTTTCTGAACCATTTTATTAATTTCCCTATGTTTATTAGTTGCTCGGGGTCGGCCAACCGTTTTTTTTTTGAACCGTTTTAATAATTTCTCTATGTTTTTCAAGTTGCTCAGGGTCGGCCAACCTTTTTTTCTGAACCATTTTATTAATTTCTCTATGTTTTTCAAGTTGCTCGGGGTCGGCCAACCGTTTTTTTTTGAACCGTTTTAATAATTTCTCTATGTTTTTCAAGTTGCTCAGGGTCGGCCAACCTTTTTTTCTGAACCGTTTTATTAATTTCTCTATGTTTTTCAAGTTGCTCAGGGTCGGCCAACCTTTTTTTCTGAACCGTTTTATTAATTTCTCTATGTTTTTCAAGTTGCTCAGGGTCGGCCAACCTTTTTTTCTGAACCGTTTTATTAATTCCTCTATGTTTATCAAGTTGCTCGCGGTCAGCCAACCGTTTTTTTTGAACCGTTTTAATAATTTCTCTATGTTTTTCAAGTTGCTCAGGGTCGGCTAATCGTTTTTTCTGAACCGTTCTATTAATTTCTCTATGTTTTTCAAGTTTTTCAGGGTTCGCCAATCTTTTTTTTTGGGATAAGCTGTTGATTAGCCTGATATCAATACGTACCTCTTCATTCCGTCTCCGAATATTTTGGGATCTTGCATTGAGCTGTCGTATTTTATTTATTTCTGACTCACTTTTGATAGACCAATCTTTTCTGGCACGGTCATGTGCCTTAACCATGGCAGCGCTCTTTTTTCTTAGACGAGGCATAATCTGCAATATTGATATTTATCTATGTATAGGAAGGCACCTCAATTGAAGTATTATAAGTTTTACTCGATAAGAGAAATTTTACTTGGTTAGGTATCAGATCGGTTGGTAGGTCCCCTTAATTAGTTCTGGAACATGATTTCTACTAAATATATATTGAATCGTTTAGAGGTTTACCCCCAGTTACAGTAGAAGTGTGCAACCCCCCCCCCCCCCCCCCCCTGAGATAATACACTATGGGATAATTAATTCACATTAGAATATGCTTACCAGCAGTTGTCTTCCGATATTCTTTATCCAAATTTGAGAGAGCCGTTGAAAATGAAATCTACTATATGAAAAAAAGAAAGAAAAAAGAGAGATAGATCGTGAGAAATAGAAAATAGTCAATCAGAATTCGGAAATAGAACTTGAAAGCAGGACGAGTGAAAAAGAAATTTTCGACACTACTTGAACTCTTCAGACACAAAAATGAATTTTTTGAACCTGAATTGAACGAAAATGTGCAATTTAAACTAATATAAGACGAGAATCGAATAGGGATACAGAAAGCAGCAGTTTGAAGTCGGAACTTTACGAATACACAAGAAAATCGCAACTCAACGTGAACTAAATCAATTTCGTAAAACCTGAAACTGAATACCTACGATTGTAAATACGAGTAAATTAAACAAGAATTAGGTATAAAATAATAGTACAAAACTATAAATTTAGAAATAATACTTATAATACAAATCAAGGAAAAAAGTGAAATTGGGAACGATTAACACGTAGTTGCCAAATCGGGAGAAAGTAAAGTTTCACTCCAGCGAAAACTCAAACGATTTCCCTCAACTTGATTAACGCAGAACTGATAACAAAAAACTAGAACTTTTCAATATCTGAACACTATCACTATCAACAAAGAGAACACGATAAGTTTATAAGCGAGTGAACTCCGTCAAACTGATCAAAAACGAAATTGAATTGTTTACACGTAAAACGAACGAAAACTATTAGGTATAATACGATAAACAGGTAGAAATGCAGAAAGCCGAAGTTTGGTGCCCAAATGTGAAAAGTAAACCAGGAATTCGCAACTCAATGTGAACTGAAACAACTTCGCAGAAACTGAAACTGAATAAGAATGTAAATAGATTGAACAAAAAACTATAAACTAATAGTAAACACTATAACTTTACGAATAATACTTAATAATAATAATTGAAAAATAAATAAAATAATAATATTTGTATTACAAATCAAGGAAAAAGTGAATTCGGGGAAGGTTTACGTGTGAAGTAGCAAAATCGGGAAAAAAGTTATGTTTCCACTCCAGCGAAAACTCAAACAACTTCTCTTAACTCGATTAACGAAGAACTAATCACAAAAACACGAACTTTTCTATATCTGACACACAATAAAGAAGGTGAAAACGATAACTTTATAGGCGAGTGAACCACCGTCGAATTCTCAAGGACGTGTGATTAGGCAGTCGATGCGGGGCAAGAATAACGCTTGTCTTGCATAGCGAAGGTATTGAAACGATGGGTGGATAGATTGATAGGTACCTACCTACTATCCGTTACCGAATACCAATATGATGTACTGATGGTACTTCCGATAGTTTTCCTCGCACACGATTTATTTCTCAATTAAATTGGATAAGTAAGAGTGATAATACAACATAATAAAAATACAAACTTCAGTTCTAGCCACTAATCGCGTTGGTACCCTTCCTATCGCCTTTCATACTTGAGATTTTGTAGTACCTACTAGGTAGTTTGTTAATCCATGTTGCCATAAGTATTGTATTCATGTTATTTTTCATTTCGAACGCCACCTAATTGAATTGTGGGTTACCAATAATTTCACATCACAATACCAATACCCCTGAAGAATGTGATTTTTGTAATAAGTAGGTACCTACTAACAAAGCTTTTTACGGTATATTATTCCCTATTGGAATAATACACCTTTGTAATCGTATAGAAAAAAATTTGATTTGCCCCTAGGGTCTAGTTGGTCCTAACATCTCGGCAGCCAAATCCCACCCCACCTCCTGGGGGGAGGGGGTAAAAATAGGTAAGAAAATAATGGTTTTTTGGAGCTGGTCGAGTGGGATGTCGTTGACCATTGTTTGTGAACGCTGATTCGATTTAAATGGGTCTCATATAAGTCGGTGAGCTCCTAGGGGGTGGGGGTGGAGCTAAAAATAGGTATGAAAATAATATTTTTTCGGAACTGGTCGAGTATGGTGTCGTTTTCCATGTAATTCCGTACTCTGATTCGATTTAAATGGGTGCCATATCAGCACAAGTGAGAAAATCCATTGTTACAGCTTTAAATGTAGGGATTGTTTGTGTGTGTGTGTGTGTGAAATAATTGTATAGTTCTATGTCTACTTCAACTTCAATCTACTTCTACTTCTATCTACCTATCTATCTATCTACTGCTATCTACTACTTCTATAAAGGAAGGTTTCTGTCTGTCTGTGTGGCATGCCCTATACGCGTCTAAACGGCTGAACGGAATTTCACGATTCCATTTCCCAAATAATTAGTACACTTGAGTGCACATTTTAGGCTAAATCAAAATTCCGTGCGCGTGCGCGAAGGGCAAGTTTTTTTTTTTTTACCGATGACCCCCAATTTGTATTCCGGAATCGGATTCTGCGTTCAATTTTGCGTCCAGAACACCCGCCACTTTTGATCTGCTCATGCGCAAACGTGCGGTACGTTGGATTTGGCCAAGCAGAGCGAGGCTTAGGAATTTACGTTACTGACGGCCGAGCGGAGCGAGGCCTTGGGTCTGCTTGGTACATAATAGAAGTACATAAATAGAACTTCTTCATAATTTCATGGCTGATATTTTCTAAGCCACAGTCAGTATTAAAGCTACATCAAGTCCTAAAACAGTAGAGCGTAAAACATTAAAGAAAGCGACCGAGAGAATCGGAGGACGGAATATTTCACAGAGTAAACTCATCAGTTGTGATTACATTTTTTTTTTTTTTAAGCACCTACTAGCTTCGTTTTAAACAGCATGGTTCTAGGATTGGTTATACAGGGATACTTCCATAAGAGTAGTTCAATCTGAATTTGGACAATGTTTCATGCAAATATTACCGATTTTTACAACTAGCGAATGGCATTATTTCGATTTTTGACTGATTTTTCAACTTTGAAATTTTTGAAAACTTGATACATATTCTTATAGGAAATTTAACGCTGATTCCGAGTATACCACATGTTAGTATGCTGAAAAAATTATTTCGCACAACAAATCGCAAAAAACAGGCTATTTTGAAATTTTTGACTACATTTTTGAAAATTTCAACCCGAAGATGTAATCCGATCATGCTGGCCAACGAACTTGAGCTTTCGTTTTGTGTCCTTAACATTTTAAAATTTGTTTGAAGTTTCTAGCACAATTCTACGGACAGTTATCGTCTGGAATGACACATACATACATACATACATACATATATACATATATACATATATACATATATACATACATACATAAAAAAATGCGTTAAACTTCAGAATATGATTCAGAATAGCCTGAAACGGATTTCTGCATAAAAATTTTTCAAAAATTCACATTCTACAAATTTTGAGGCGAGAGCAATAGCTTAATTTTCTTCAAAAATTTGCTAAAAATGCGTTAAACTTCAGAATATGATTCAGAATAGCCTGAAACGGATTTCTGCATAAAACTTTTTCAAAAATTCACATTCTACAAATTTTGAGGCGAGAGCAATAGCTTAATTTTCTTCAAAAATTCGCTAAAACGTACTTAAATGTCATTAAAATTTGCTAAAATATCTATAAAAACTGCAAAAAAAATTAAAAATCAAAAATCCCTTTTGAATCAGTGGAATTTTATTTAGAATAAATTTTTTGCCATAAAATTGGTTTTTAACCATTTCTGTCAACTAAAATTGCTCCAATTTCAATGCAATTTAACATACTATAGTACGATAGATAGTTTATGAAAATTCGCTCATACGATCATGCTGCATGACTGGAACTTTTTCCCTCCGTTCCTCTGCAGAAGCATCTGCCCTCAAAATCAAACTTTCATGTTTATAAATGAAATTATCCGTAAATTGAGTTCCTACTTCTTCCTTTTGTCAATAGAGTAGACCGCACAACCTTTCTGAAATGTGAGGCGGGAAAAACATGTCTTTCCTTGTTTAGTCTAGGTAAACCGTGGTTCACGGCCTTCCTAGAAGGTTATGAGAAGAGAATGAACATATCTTGCTCCTTTTTTCCATGAATTACTTACCAGTGAATCAATGATAAAAGAAATAAAAACATTCACTTTCTAGGAATAACTTTTGCTTCACACGAGCATGAGTATAGATACGGACAGATTGTTGCTACAACATGCACTGACAAACATTCTCGGAACTCGAAGCTGAGAAAAAATATACTTCTCGATTGTAGTCAACAAATAATGAATACCTACATAGCTACGAAATGTATACTCCGTGTTTATTTAATTAATATACACATAGGTACCATTAAATGAAATGATAAGTTAATTTCATTACTATCTCCTACCTTTATTGAATTGTACCTTCTGAAGGAAGACTGGCCAGTTGTTTCCATCCATGTTAGTATAAGTATTCTATGTCTCCATCATCCGCCTGCTTTCACTTATAATCGAACTAACTCTTCAGTTCAGTTATGTTCTAGGAAATTCTCGTCGCATCACCCGTCAAGTGACAAATATTCACCTTAGAATGCTCTTCAGTTTTCTTTTGGGCGAAGCTTTGGCGAAATTGTAAACAATTTCCCGAGCTTGCCACCGAAGTGTTTTTCCGAAGTGAAAGGACGAAGAACATCCTGTTTTAGGGGTGTTGTTCATATAGAACAGATGAAATTAAATAAGACAAATACAGGGAGCGGCAGTGAGGAAGGACAGTTTTAAAAAAATCATAAAATAGTTAATTTTTACTCAAAAACAAATTTATTGATTCAATCAGGTTCGCAAGGAAATAGCATTTGAGACAGTCAAGTGTGAAAAATCACATCAGGCATGTGGTGGCCGAAATTGTTGATGCAGTGCTGGAGAAGTTCGTGTAGACTCCCTCCAACATAACCCTACGTCGTAATGATCACCAACTTCTTTTTCCCTGAATTATGACGGCGACGTGTTCCAACCCGACGTGTGTATTCCAGCAGGATGGGGCGACCGTCCACACAGCCAGAGCATCAATGGACGATAACCCTCTCTTCCCTGGTCGCCTTATTTCCAGGTTTAGCGATGTTCATTGACCTCCTCGGTCCCCAGATTTATCCATATGCGATTTTTTCTTATGGGGACACCTCAAGGCTTAGAGTATACGAGAACAAGCTCCGAACTCTGGACGAATTGAAGGACGCATTCGCGTGGAAGTCGCCCAAGTTGAGAGAGTATGTTGGAGATAACGCCCAAGAACACCTACAGCACTGCATAAACAATTTCGGCCACCACATGCCTGATGTGATTTTTCACACTTGACTGTCTCAAATGCTATTTCCTTCCGAACCTGATTGCATCATTAAATTTGTTTTTGAGTGAAAATTAACTATTTTATGATTTTTTTAAAACCGTTTGTCCTCACTGCCGCACCCTGTATAACTAGCAAAATAAAACGTTAAAATAACGAAGGAAGAGTAAATCATGGGAACTAGGAAACAGTTGCCACGAAATTATATGGAAACTCGAAATAGCTGTTGCACTTTCACTGAAAGCAGTGCAGCCAGCCCTCAAATGCAAAATTTCTCTTTGCGGTAATTTTACCTAACAGGGTTGTCTTCCAAAAGTTGCTTCAACAAGTAGTTCACTTTTCTGCTGCATTGGGCGTGCCCTCGGAACGCAGACCATCTCTGGTCGACCTATAGGAGTTCATTTTAACAAAACCATGTCTTGAGATAACCATGTAATCCAGGTGTGCAGAAGAGCTTCCCCATAGTTTCCATCATGCATCTCAATTTACTCCTATAACTTCAAAAGACGTCTCGCCATTGCTTTATCCACTCCCCACTTCTTTTATGTTAATATGTTTATTCCTATGCTGTCTCTACTTCTTTGGAATCGAGACTCCAGGTTGCCTAAATTCTTGCTTGAGATATACACATAATGTGAAAAGTACGTAAAATTAATTTTATAGATACCGAATTGTGCAATGCTGGAGTATTTGTCCACAGTAGTAAATGAAGTCTCTTCTATAAAATCCCCCTCTCTTTCTCTGTCATCAGGCACACCAATCAAACTATGTCCAAATCCTTTGGGGTTTTTATCGGTGCTTGTGTCCAGCTACCTTGGTCTAGTTCTTGAAGGCCAATTATTGGCATCTTTGTGGCTGCTGACAGTAGCCAGCATTTAGAGCACTCCTCTTCTTTCCCATCTTCTTATTTCTATGATGCAGAATGCCTTTACTTTCTTCACATTATGTCGTTTGATTATTAATACCCATTATTTACTCAAATTTTTGTCATTGGGATTTAATGCTTTTCTTTTCAACGCTATTTTTGTTACCTAGTTTTATTTTATTGTCATTCATAAACTTTTTTTTTCGCACAGTAAATTATTTTGATTGGTATTAAATTGAAAAGGTTACAAATAACGTTAAATTAATCATCTTCCATCAGAACTAAACATCAATGCGATTCGTTGTACTTGATTCATATGGAAAATACATCTATCACTTGCTAGAATGCGTCAACAATGTGCAGAGGGTTTTTTAATTTATTCATTTTTATTTTTATCAGTGACTCTGATTATTAAAATAGCATGATGCATGTGCTACGTCAATTACAGTGAATGCACTTTTATTAAAAATGCACAATAACTTTGCTTGCAGGTATAGTTTCGACATTCTCTTCTTTTCCATCATACGTGATTCTTCTTCTTTTGCCCACCAGCGAATACATTTTTTATGTGCACTATTGTTAGAACTGGTGCCGCATACAAATCAAATTTTAATAAATTAAATGAGGAATATGAGTATTGAAGGAGATAGAGTTAGAGTGATTTATAAGCTATTAGTACAGCAGATTCCAAGGAGTCAACAGTGTTAATAGTGACAATTCTTTTTAGCATTACTCCATACCACATGGCACAAATCTTAGGCAAATTTTGTTCACAATATACATTGATAGTATTTCTGAACTGAAAATACTAGCTAAACTGACATTTTTTGCTGATGTCACAGAGTTGTATGTCGTGTGGCTATTCGTTAGACAATATCTACAAGGCATAAATATCACTTCAGGTAGTGGTAATAAATGAACACTTAACCAATCAAAAACAAATGACATTGAATGAAAAATGATAGCTGGTTAAGTACTCACCTGTACCAAGTAGCACTACGCTATGCACGAAATTGAGTGTAGCAGAAGCAATAATAATTGTGTATGTTCTGGTAATAACTAAAGGAAGAGTAGTATAAAATATTTAGTTGTGATTTTTGATGACGGAAGAGCGGATCAATCAAGTAAATAATAAGTAAGGAAAGGTATTTTATCGTTAAATTGCATTAAATTCTGTCTAGAAATCAAATTCGTCAGGGTTATTTTACCCTTGCTCAATCTATATTAGAATATTATTTCCCAACTTGGAGCTCATCTTATTCAATCAACTTACAAAAATACACAAAAACCAATAGTAAAAGTATTATGGTTTTTCTATAAGCTACTGCTTCCATTTATAAGGAAGGTTAAAATCCTACCTTTTGCAAATTTAATCGAATTGAATAAAGAACAAACTTATAGCCTACCTAATCGAGAAACCACATTTGCTGAAGAACTGAGCTTTATGATACTGCTAGTCAGAACAACAGTGGCCCAAAAGGGCTATTTTTAATGAAGCATTTGTTATAATTACTTATCTTCATTCATTAAAAAATAACATGAGATTTGAACAGCACCTTAACTTTTTTTCGTTTCAAGCTCCTGTGCATGAATACCAACCTACAGAGTATTAGGGAACGTCCATAGTGCAAGTGCATCCGTTTCTTGATTTATTGCTTTAAACGAGCGTTGAGGAAATGTACCCTCTTGGCCATAGTGCACCCACTGACCTGCTCAAGGTCTCGTTACCTCGTAGGTACAAAGACGGCCAATCTGAAGGGCAAAAGTGGTTACACTGGTCGTTTGGTTTTGCATTTTGCCACACTGAGGAAGTGGGTGAAGTATTCAGCGAATGGAGTTAAGAAAAGCCAGCCAACGTTCCATCTGCTCAACAGTACGCTGAATACTTGTACAAGAACTATGTAGCAGACGATTCCTGGTGTCCTCCGATGCTCTGGGGCACGCAAATCCGCTGACATCACAAAAACGACTAATGCGTGTGAGGCTTTTCACGCACATTTCAAAAGAGATGTTCGCCACCACCCCAATATTTACAACCTTGTTGAGGGCCTTCTCTTGGTACAAACTGACAAATGAATAATACTCGTGCTCAACGAAATTTTTTCGTTGAAGGGCGTCTGTGAACACTCCATTTCTTCTCTGACTGGTTCAGTGGACAATCCAATTTTGTCAGAGGCTGGGTGTCATTGGATACAAAAGGGAGGTCAGTGGACACAATTATCGAGTCTCTGTCATTAGGAAGAATCCGCTTCCAGCTTCACCTGCTTAATCAGTTTGCAATAGAACATCCAACATAGTGGTTGCTTCCACCTACTCCGATATGAAGCAAGACGTTACAGCAAGCCGTGCACTATGGCCACCACCTCCTGCAATTGCTTAGGTTTCTCAGAGCGGGTTTCCGACCATGATAAAGAGAAGCGGAGCACAATGAACACACCATAATAGCACTGTACCCACCCTAACTATCAGTCAACACACATTTACACGGAAAATTTTGATCAATTGTCACATAAAAATTGAGTTATTCTATCAACCACCACTGCAGATATGATCCTAATTATTTTATCAACATGTAAGACATGTACTAACTAGTTTTTTGTTAATTGTTGCAGGAATAATTGAAGACTTGGAGACGCAGTCTTAGTTCATTGGGACTAGCTGCCATTTAACCAACCTAAATAAACCATCAACAATACTCATTTTCCATGACTTCAAGAGCTAGGGTACAGGAGCAGCTTCTGATTGTGGGATGTGACAGTGTTTTTTCAACATTGTGCCAAGAAACATTGACTTTGAACAAAATGTAAATTGAAATCAAATGACTCTGAACTGAACTTGTTTAGGGACATATGGGATGATTGATGTCTTCCGTCTTTATTTATATCAAGTTCCAGCCCTTGAATAATTAAGTGGCAGTGAAAACCTGGTTACCTCCTCTACTTTGATCTACTTATACTCTACTGGTCATAGAGGATTCAAGTTTATAAAGAGTGGATTATTCATTGGATCATCCTTTTCCTTTATTTTTTTGTAAGATGGTAAAGGGATATCTTTTGTAGTTAATCCTTTTAATGTATGTTTATTATACAATCAATACAATTTGATTGGGTACAATTAAAAGCTTGTTTTCTTCCTTTTCACATAATTTTCGCTTTCCCAACTATTTTCACGTTCTTAAAGCATTTTTTCAACCCCCCCCCCCCCCCAATATTGTCTGGCCTTAAATACGAAATCATGACGAATGAGCGAGATGTATGTATGTATATGATAAGCTTATATGATAAGATGTATGCAGCTTATAATGATAACGAGGATGCAGGATATCGAGGAATAATAGAGAGTTTTTGGTGACTTCAACTTGACGTCACCCGTTACCGTAGTCTTGAGGGAGCAAACGAAGATGCTAACCCAAATGAAACCGGGAGAACGGTTGCCTTAATTTTGATGTCACGTTAACGGTGGTTGGGTAACGCGATATTTTCCCCCCAGCTGTCTTGTTGTCTACTGGTTGACTAATCAATTTCTTCATTTCGATATGAAACGCCGATTTTCAATCCTGAATTAGAATTTCATGTTAGTTTCAATACAAATACGGGCTAATTTCTCATTTTTAGTTTTCAATTCGTAAACAGGGGATGGATAGTAAGCCCCAAGTGTGGAACACCACAGTTTAGTTGCACTTATAGGTCATTAGTCGTTACGAACTTCATGTTTTTTGGTTTTCCGTTGGGAAAATTATCAACAAGTATGAAAAAGTATTTATCTCTATGACAATGAAACAGGATTTTACCTGACAAAATCATCAGTGAAGGCAGCACTTCACGCAATGCTCACGAGAAAATAGCTGAGAGTTCAGGTAAACTAAGAACAATACTGCGAAGAAGTAGTGTCTTAAAACTCAGTTTTTTCATTTAAAATATGTGAAATAATAATAGAAACAAGGCTCTAATCGACCAAATTAAGCCTGAGCGCAAAAGAATGGAACTTTTCGATCGAGTTGAAGGCTAGTAAAGCTGGACAGCGGAGGCGGACTTCAGATGGCACATTCGGTTTCTACGCGACTTGAAACGTAAAAATGAGTAACCAAGTTTGAGGGGTGTTCAAAAACCTACCCTCCACATCAACATAATTAGTTGGTAATGAGGCATTTGAAAAGAAAAACTATTATATTTACTACAGCAGTATTCGAGTAATTTTGAGGTGAGCAGTAGGGTTACATTTACAGGAAGGTTAGGCTGGTGTCGTGTGCCTTTAGGTCCCCAAACGGGTGACGTTAAATGAGCCATTCTAACGTACTACGTTGCTAACGTCCCCTCAAGGTCACGTACTCTTGGGTACGTTAGGGTGACGTTAAGGGTACGTTAGTGGTCACCAAAAACTCTCTAATAACTTTAGATGAGAATGGTGTATTTAGTGGACCTCTTGGCTCTTTGTATAGGTGCTGGCCTGGTGAGGGGGACACCTCCTAGGCCAGATAAGGGTGACAAGTTTCCACGGGTCCGGGTGTATACTACAGTATGCATGTGTATCTGTTTATAGTTTATAAAAATAATTTATCCCTACCCCTAATAGTCCAGTCAAATGGTAATTTCTGGTTACAAAGTTTGGGGGCTTTTTTTGTGCTGATTACATATTTAGGGTGGAGGCACCGATAGTAGCCACCCCTGCCAGTAGTAGCCATCCATGAACTTTAGATTTGAAAAATAAGGATTTGGCACCATCAAGACATTCGACATTAGCACCATTTTAAAGCAGGAGATGTCAGCTGCGCATTCCAACCGTTCTCGCCATAATTAAGAAACCAGTGTGATTAACAACACGCCTTATAACCCAGATGGACTGCCAGTTGATCAGATGAGCTCCTCGCCAACGGTTTTGATTAAGGACGTAGTCCTTGTTTACCTCAATATTTCACTTCATTCTAGGACTTTTTGAGATAGTTTCGTTTTATTCACGTTCCTTGGTGATGTCTTGATGTATTTCAAGTTGTTTCACGTAGGATTTTAGACAATTAGGGTCATATTTGTGGGGTGGCTACTACCAGTTCTTGAAAACCTTGCGAATTTCTGTAGTAGCCATCATGTGGGTACTACTGAGTTTTCGTGTTTTTTCACATTAAACATGAAAATAAGCTAGATTTTCATCAGGATCACAGCGATATAATTAGTTTTCCTGAAAAATTAGAGGTTCCAGTGGTAGCCAGGAGGTGGCTACTGCTGGTCCCTAACAGTGGCTACTAATAAAGATTTTGGTGGCTACTACCAGTTCATGAAAACCTAGCGAATTTCTGTAGTAGCCATGACGTGGCCACTACTGAGTTTTCGTGTTTTTTTCATATTCAACATGAAAATAAGCTAGATTTGTATCAGTATCACAGTGATATAATTAGTTTTCCTGAAAAATGAGTATTTCCAGTAGTAGCTAGGGGGTGGCAACTTCTGGTCTCTTACAGTGGCTATTACTAAAGATTTTGGTGGCTACTACAAGCGACAGATCTTGGTTTACTTTTCTTCGATTTTCGTAAAACTAATCAACACATTCGATTTTTAAAAATATCCATTCGATAGAGCAGACATTGGGGTAAAGGAAAAACACGGGATTGGAAGAAAGAACGAAGAAATGAAGAAATTACGTCGTAAATACCGAAACTGGGCTGCTTAAGGGTGGCTACTACTGGTGCCTCTACCCTATGGTTTGGCACAGAAATTGGTCAAAATCGCAACAACAAAAAATTGAAAATTTGTGTTTTATTGTCAATGTAATCTATTCTTAGTAGATAACAATTACCCCCTCCTCTCCCAGTCACTACCCCTGCTCTTCATCACACACACACACACATATATTGGGTGTTCCAAAAGTAACCCCCCTCCCTGCTTTAATGTTTCCTAAATTTTTGGGAAACCAAAGTGAAACTGATACTAATTTTTAAGCAAAAAAAAAAAAAAAAAAAAAAAAATCCAAATGTTTTTTGACTTTTACCGAAAGAGGGGTCTTGGGTACTTGAAAACGTTTTTTCCGTTTTTGTCGAGAGACTCATTTCAAAGATTTTTCAGCTCTGGACAGGAGGGTGAAGCGTGAATTGCGATATCTTATCCCGTTCTCAGAGTGGAGCTGATGAGTCATGAAGAAGCGCAGTTTTTTTCTAAAGACAGGTATTTTTGGGGGAAGAAAACAGGACTTCTTGCGAAAAAAAACTGATTTCTATATTTGAGCTTTTACCCTTTTTAATAATACTAGGACAAATTAATTGTGGGAATTTTAGGGCGGGGAGTTGTAAAATTTGCATCATGACATGGAAAACAGTGAAATTTGTATATGAAAATTCAGTGCCCCAAAACTTTCCTGATTCAATGTTTTTCAATGAAGTGAGGAAAATTGGTATTTTTGTCATGAGGATTTTCAAACTACCTCAGAGAAATGTGGTTACCCAGTTAATGCCAAATGTTTAGCTCTGGAAGATTATATGCACCCAATACTAATGCACACTAATGTCTTCTAATGATTACGCTTTCTTAGATTGAAGCAATATTAGCTCATTTTCGTTTGGCCCTATTTTCTTTAAATCTTTAAGCTAAAATAACCGTTAATAATTGGACGTGACCTGGGGGCTCTGATGATCTGAGTTTGTTCACTCTCATGTTGAATGCTGTCTCTGCTTTTGGTTTATTATTTCCAATAATAAGCCTATGTGATCGTGTAGGAAAAAATGTTTATAACCCCCCCTCAAACTTTGTCACTTTACGTTTCAAGGTACGTAGAATCCAAATTTGAAATGTCCGTCCGCCGTCCGGGCCATAAAAGGCCTAAGAATTGACTTAAAAAACCCGTTCTTTCGCACATAGACTCCATTTGGGGTCTAGTTGGTCCTAACGTTTAACCATCCCGATCGCTTTACTCGCATAGATACTATGTGCCAAAAACGGGCAAAAAAGTGTCTTTTTCTACGCGCGCACGCCTGGCACGCTTGGCAGGGGGTCACGGAGGGGGGGTGAGCGGGGGGGTGGAGTGAGAGGAGGCGCCGGCGCCGCGGCACCTTGTGGCATGAATATATGTTTTTTTCAAGGTCATATTTGTGTGTTAATACCAAAGCTTTTCCTACGCATATTTAATAACATATCCTCTCGACTTTTTGTACGTACTTAGATAATGATATTATTAAGGCAATAACTATTTGAATAGATAGGAGCTCAAATCGAGAAATATAAACATGCGTATATAATTATAGGACACGCCGAGGAGTCTGGACGGGCCTTATGACGTACGCTAGCCAACTAAAACTATGATCATACTCAATTGAAAAAACAATAAACCTTTGTGAAATAACTTGCAGCGTTTTTTTCTTTCTCACTACCGAAGGTACCTAGGGAAGCTTTGTGTTCGTGATTGAAGTCGAAAAAATTTGTGTCCTCCAAAATCAAAATTTCCACTTGCTTTTTGCGTTTCAGAGCTTGATGATCAATTCTGGCTCCGTATCGGTCTGTCAGATGTCTGACAGTCTGTCTGCCTGTTTATGTGATGTCTGTCTGTATGACTGTCTGTCTCGGGTAAAACCTTGTCACGCCCAAAATCATACCAAGTTTTTTATGTAGGACATTCTTACATGAACTCACAAGCAAATAGGTGTTTGGCATTCTGCCGGCCCTTCAGAACTGTATGAATAGGGATCATTAGCCGAAGTGCTGTCTTCGTCTACAGCTATTGGGCAGATATCACTGTCTAATCTGATCGTATATGAGTTGGAATATTTACAATCGACGATGATTGTCAGCAGGATAATGAAGGCAATTGTTGTAGAAAAACTATTTTGGGAGTTGGATTAACTGAGAGAAGAGAGTATAGATTTTTTGAAACGTTCGCCTTCTCAATGCTGAAAATGAAGTTGTTGTTATTGGGACTTTACATTTTGGAGTGTTGATTGCTGTTCAATATGGGGAGAGATAATTGTTTGCCTCCAATTTGTACTCGGTATCCACTTGTTAGGTACTAGTTTATACTCCAAGTTCTTCAAGTATGTTTCTTTATCTGCATTTCCATTATAGAAATGATAGATTGAGGCAGCCCTTGGTGTGGGCTGTTTTGCAAGTCGAGGGTGGCAACTTTTGTGGTATTGATACAATTGCTCGTGGGGTTCGTGTGTGTACTGAGGTGATGATAATGAAGGGGGGTTCTTTAAAAGAAAAGCTTCATTTCGTTGTAGGGAAAGCGGAGACAGAAATGATAAAAATGTAGAAGAAATTGAGACCAAACGATAATAATGGCCTAGCAAAAAATCATAACAAACGAATTATTTCCTTTAATTTTGTTAAGAGTGAAGTTTTTCTAAAAGTGTCAATTTTTCAAGTTGTGAGCCAAAACATAACACGAATTTTTTCATATTTTTGCGATTTGACCAATTTTGGTGGCAAACTATAAATTGTTCAGCACCCCAAAAAACATAAAGGAAGATAGTAAAACAAAACTCCCTAAAATTTTGTTACCAAAACCCTTTTTTGGGCACCATTTGACGATTCTACAAGAACGAATTGAAAAATTTAGGTATCTGGGCTGTGTGCAGCCCAGGCAAATTAGTGTAGTAGCACCAAATACACGAGAGCTAGAAATCCCTCTTGGGGACCCTGATAAGTTGTGAATTAGTTTGTGACAGTATCTGGGTTGTGCTTTAGTCTAGAAAGCAAAAAAAAAAAAAAAAACGAAGTTTTCACACTTTTTTCAATGTTTAGCGTGCACACACAACTCAAAAGGTAGGTAGGCGTTCTTTAAGAGATTTCACTCTTGGCTTTTTTAAAGAACAATGAATTTTGCGTCAAATGACTTTTAGATAATCAAAATCCATCAAGCCCAATCGCTCGTCAAAAATTAGCAATTTTTCTGAACTTTCCACAAAAAGTTGACAACTCTCAAATTCCAAACCTATAAGTCGAAAACGACTGCTCCAAATGCAAAATGTCGGCCATGGAAGTTGTAGAGAACTTAATACTGGATCAGATGCGTTTTAAAATTTGTCACACCAGTGTACAGATGTGAAATTCATTTAAAAAAAATCGTAGCGCTTAGATTTTGCTAAGAGAGCTCAACTTTGAACTCAAACTTTTATTACTTTGAGTACCAGTCAATTTAATCAACTCAATTTTAGCTTTACCTTTTTCCCCAAAATTTAATTGTATAATTCTACTAATTGATCATTAAATAGTAGCAAACCCCCTTTAAAGTCCTGAATCGTATCATAGTTACTAATATTAGCGCACTATCAAATACAAATTGGGTTAATGAATTTTTAGTTATGGTATCTACAGGCTGTTGCAGGGTGGGATACTTCAAAACTATTTCCTCTTCTGTCCATATAGATTGCTGTAACCCGTGGATGAAAGCACTTCGACTATACTCCTTAACACGAGTAAAGTCCAGAGGGGTCTTCGCTCGATAGGCAATACCTTTCAGCCAGAGATGGGCAGTAATTAATTACATGATTAATTAAATACATCTGCAATTACTTAAGTAATTTGAGTGGCAATTTTAAACGAAAAAGTGAACAAAAGACTCAATTGATGAAAAGTTATCTTTTGCAAGCATCAATTACCAAAAGTAATTGCAACCATTCGCAATTACAAATTACTTGTAATTGTAGTTGCAATTACTCGCCTCCAAAAAGTAATTGTAATTGGGATTGGAAATTACAATTACTTTTCGGTTCAAAGTAATTGCAATTACAATTACAATTGCATGTAATTGTAATTGTAATTGTAATTGTAATTGCAAAGTAATTAAATTACAATTACTTTGTGGAAATGCAGAGAATATATATATATATATATATATATATATATATATATATATAATATAAATTAAATTTAATAGAAATTTCACAAATAGAAAGAGAAAAGAAAGTTCTAATATTTCGATTTAAATCTTTTTCAAAGTTAGAAGAATAAGTAATGGTTTTTTTGAATTTAGGGACCTGGGATAGTATCATGGAAGCGAGTAACCATGTAAATATGTATGGCTTCGATACTAATAGTCTTGTACGAGTCAATCATCAGGAGGGAGCCATGCAGCCTCCTGGCCTCAACCTAAATGATTGACTCGTACAAGACTATTAGTATCGAAGCCATACATATTTACATGGTTACTCGCTTCCATGATACTATCCCAGGTCCCTAAATTCAAAAAAACCATTACTTATTCTTCTAACTTTGAAAAAGATTTAAATCGAAATATTAGAACTTTCTTTTCTCTTTCTATTTGTGAAATTTCTATTAAATTTAATTTATATAATACATAGTTCAGTAGAACAATAACCAATACAGTGTATATTATATATATATATATATATATATATATATATATATATATATATATATATATATATATATATATATACCTTTTTTGTTGTTGTGGAAATGCTCATCAGTATATACCTATTTATAAATACATAAATAAATGTATATATATATATATATATATATATATATATATAAATGTATATATATATATATATATATATATATGTTATTCCAGACGATAACTCTCGATAGGATTTGGATAAAAACTTCGTTCTTGCGCCAAAAAATCAAGCATTCCAAAAGAAAGGATGAGTTCGTTGAACAACATTTTTTGAGCACATTAAATTGGTCAAATTTCAAAAAATGTACTAAAAAAAATCACAAAGAATGAAAAAAACGGCTGAAAATCGTTGAATTCATATTTGTTTTTGCTGAATATTACTCAAAAAAGTTTGTCAACCCTGAACTAGGTCATTAAAGAATTAAAGCTCAAAATTGTACTTAAATTTCATCAAGAAGTGCCGAAAAATCGATAAAACCAAAAATTCTAAAAATACTAAATCTATGTTTGAATTGAACTATAATACTTAGAACAAGTTTTGTTTGCAATAAAATTAATAGTTAACAGTTTCTTTGCACACTAACTGCTCGAATTTCAACTCAATTTAATAAAAAGGTAATACCTACTATACATTTGGAAAATTCGCTCATACGATCATGCTGCATGACTGGAACTGGAAAGTAAAAATGTACATTACTTTCCACTCTGTTGGGATGCTGAGAAAGTAAAAATGGACATTATTTTCCACCCTGTTGGGAAAGTAAAAATGGACATTTCCACTTCGCTAGTTCCATTTGCACAAAGTTAGTATTTGGAATTTAATTACTTAGCAATTACAATTATAATTACATGTCATTGTAATTGTAATTACTTGGCTCCCAAATGTAATTGTAATTGGGACCTGCAATTACATTTACTTTTCTGAGCTTTATAATTGCAATTACAAGTACAATTACAAGTAATTGTAATTGTGGGGTTTCAATTACAAATTACAAGGAATTGCCAGGTAATTGTAATTGTAATTACATTTTGCCCATCTCTGCTTTCAGCTTACCTGTAGTTGACCTTCCCTTGCTTCTCTTTGAGACATCCAAGATTTTCTGATTCCACGTGACTTTGGAGTTTGCAATCTTGCACTCAAATTCTCTGTGGAGATTCTGCAAACAGTGCGTGTGGACAACCCCGTCGCCACAGCAGTAGCTTTGTTGAGATTTTTTGTAGAAGTAGTCTAACGTAATTGATTCTAAGAACACCATAACCTTCACAATCTGCATTTTACGGTAATCATCTATGTTTTCCCTACATAAGAAACAATACAATGATATTGTCACCGATCGAAACAACACAAATCGTATCCCAGTTTGAAGCCAGTATGGGGCAGGTCGTAAGAACTAAAAATGGCTGATCTCGTTTTGGAAAAGAAGAAAAAAAAAAATTCCAGTCATGCAGCATGACCCCATGAGCGAATTTTTGAAGGAATCTTCGACATTTCAATCGCTATTGATCGTGTAGAGAAATTTTAGTTTACGATTTTGATAGAAAAACATGGAATCAAATTATTAAAAATAATTAGGAGGTACTCATACGTTATTATTATTGAAATAATCTTGTAGATTTAAAGACAAATGTAGGTAAATATTCATAGATTTCGATGTCCAATGTGGTCAGTATTGAAGGCAGTTGAAATCTTAACAGTATCCTGTCATAACATCATTAAATCTTGACATAAAATAAAATAACATACCTACTCTTACTTCCATAAGAGTAGTTCAATCTGAATTTGGACAAAGTTTCATGCAAATATTACCGATTTTTACAACTAGCGAACGGCATTATTTCGATTTTTGACTGATTTGTCAACTTTGAAATTTTTGAAAACTTGATACATATTCTTATAGGAAATTTTACGCTGATTCCGAATATACCACATGTTAGTATGCTGAAAAAAATATTTCGCACAACAAATCGCAAAAAACAGGCTATTTTGAAATTTTTGACTACATTTTTGAAAATTTCAACCCGAAGATGTAATCCGATCATGCTGGCCAACAAACTTGAAATTTCGTTTTGTGTCCTTAACATTTTAAAATTTGTTTGAAGTTTCTAGCACAATTCTACGGACAGTTATCGTCTGGAATGACACATACATACATACATACATACATACATACATACATACATACATACATACATACATACATACATACATACATAAAAAAATGCGTTAAACTTCAGAATATGATTCAGAATAGTCTGAAACGGATTTCTGCATAAAATTTTTTCAAAAATTCACATTCTACAAATTTTGAGGCGAGAGCAATAGCTTAATTTTCTTCAAAAATTCGCTAAAAGATTAAAAGAATATTAAGGATGGAAAACCAATTGACAACTGGGGTCGAAAATTAATTGGCAAGTGGATTCGAAAACTGAGTGGTAGTTGATTTTGAGGGATAATTCAGTAGCTGGCCAGGGTGTAGGTGGGAGCAGCTCTTACCTTCAAAAGGCTGATGGATTTCACCACCATTTTTGTGAACCAGAATGCCGGTAGGGTTGGTCTTATAAGTTCAGGTCAAAAATTTGGGGTGGGGTAAGGGGAATGAACTTAACTCGTGTTAAGGAGTATCAGACGTTTTCAACAATACTGGCTCTTCAGCAGGGTTCTCCAAGTAATATTGGAGAAATGGATGATCTTGGCTGGGTGACTTAGATCAGAGAATGGGCAATGGCTTTAAATTGCTTGTGAGCTTTTTCTGTCCTCTCAGTATCGCTCTCATTTCCACGAGTGCTTGTTATATTCAGGAAGGCTTAACAAATCTGCATTGCCTTTGGGTTGGACCGCCCTGCCTTGCTGATTTCGGGAGTTTCCAAACCACATAAAGCATGAATAGTGGTCTATACCCATCTGTAGGGTTAGGTAGGGTCTCTCTTTCCCTTACTAATGAGTAACAAGTGGGCTAATTCACATGTGGTGGGGGGAATCTCCTTCTTTAAACATACATTGCACACGTCTGGTACCTTAGCCAGACAAATCTTCTCTATCAGTTTGATAACATCAGTAATGACTGCATCCGACCCTGGAGTGAATTAGCAGCAGACAAACGATTGCTTTAGTTGAAAATGAGCAGTTATAACCAACCCTGAGCATAGGTTTCAACCCAAATTATTCACCCAAGTATTAACTTACGATATAGTCCGGAAGCCAGAGCCGAAAATAGGTACTTGATCATTTGAGATAGATTTTGAAAATTTAGTCCATCTCGAGTGAGAAAATATCTATCTACCATCTCAAAATTGGTGGAATACAGTTCCAGTCATGCAGCATGATCGTATGAGCGAATTTTCGTAAATTATCGCACTGTATTATATTACATTGTTTTGAAAATTAAGGGGTTATGGCTTCTACCTTGTCCCGTTTAGGTATTATTCCATTGTGTGAGATTGTGAACTCGAAGAAGTCGACTCTATTCACGCTGTAGGACACCCAGGAATTCATTCCACAATGGTCAAAGTGAAACATAGGTGGTTTTGGGCCGGTATGAGCCAACGAGCAAAAATAACTCGCTCAGTAAAACTGCCCTACACGGAGTTCGAAACAGCCTCGAAATTTTCACACGTAAACATAGACATAACTTTTGAGAGAAAAGAAATGGTTAACTATCAATTCTTTGGCAAAATGCTCGTTCTAAATAATATTCTGCGATTCAAAAAAGGATTTTGGATTTTTAACTGTTTTGCAGTTTTTATCGTTCTTTTAGCACATTTTAATGGAATATAAAATCATTTTTCAGCATAATTTTGCACATAATTTTTTTGATGATCTATTTTATAGTTTAAAAGGTCTGTTTCTGATCTGTTTTTATATTTTTTAGTTTGATCTGTTTTATGGTTTGGTCACGGAACAGTGACCAAATTCAATGTTTTTGCCGCTATTTTAACGAGAATAACAACTACCAACAACTTCTTTGATTTCAACGCATTCTATTGGATATTAGAAATTTTAGTTACCAGAGACACCTCATCATGGCACGAGAGTCGATAGAATGAATGAAGGGAAATCCGGAAACGCCAAAATATGTAGCCAGGCGTTTCGGAGGACATCTTTGACGACGTATTATTGACTGTTTCAGTTGACATTTCCTAAACTGGAGTGTTTCAAAATCCATCCTGTTTTGATTTCTTCATTATTATTATTATTATCAATGCATCTATTTACTAAGGAGAAGAAGCTTTCCACCAGTAAAACTATTTAAATAGTCCTACCTTTAGAATGGGAAGCATTATTAGCTTAGTGGTTTTCCAGTTAATATTTCCTGGATTGTGACCAATACTACTTTCTGTGCACATTTAACATAGGTAAGTACTTATTCTTTAATAAAGGAGTTTTAGGGGGAGAGTGAGATGGTTCCCATCTCATCTGAGAGAGAGAGAGAGAGAGAGAGAGAGAGAATCTATCTCGCAACCATTCTTAGAGTAGAACATGCCATTTGCGGTAATTGGGAATAACTTTTTACTATAGAGCAAGGGATTCAGGGACTTTTTTGGAATGATTGTTTATTTATTGTACTTGAGGGAGACCTAGCCCTTTGCGGTCGAAAGTTGAATTCCGATTGTGTCCACAAGGACGGGACCCGGTCAGGGACCGGCATTATGCATGTACCTAACAGGACGACTTATTACACGCCATTTTATCTTTCAAGGACGATAAGCTTTTTGCAATAGGTCACCTAAAAACGGTACATCACGTTTGAAGACATATTCATCAAATAAAAGCACAGATTACCTATTATTATTATTATTATTTTTTTTTTTTTATTGTAATCATTTCCCCAGAACAAAAAATATGAAAAATTTTGGACGACGTTATTCTTTATTTATTTAGAGTGTCATGTTTGAGATGGGAATATGATGAGCAAGTTTTCACCATGAAGGAAAAAACACATTTTTCTAAAAACAAATTTATTTTTCAAGTGAAAATCATATTTTACATCATGATTCACATGTCTAGAAATAGTTATCAGTGAGAAAATAATGATAAAAACGCTGCAAATTGTTACACAAAGGTTTATTATTTATGTATTAGACAGCCCTTCTACGTAGATCTCTGGTCCATAATTATTAAACGCCGCTTGTAGTATATTTAGTATCGGAACTCGGAGCTTCGGACCTCACAAATGGGTTCAATCCATTACAGCAGCGGAATCTCACAATTTTACGCTTTTTAATATAGTTGATAAACAAAACAATTTATTACCAAGTCATCTTTCCAACACATAGAAGTGTTACCTATACTGTATATTGATATCATCTAATTGGTCAAATTTCAAAACATGTGCTGACAAAATTACTGAAAATGGCTAAGAATTGTTAAATTGATATTTTTTAGCATAAGATTGGTCAAATAAAGTTTATCAACTATGAAATAGAACATTCAAAAATTTATGTACGAAATTATGCTAAAAACTTGAACTTCATTAAATTTTGTTTTAAAAAATCTATAAAATTGCAAAAAATAGCCTAAAACCCAAAATCTCTTTTTGAATAGAAGAGTATCATTTAGAATACTTTTTTTTTCCATAAAATTAATAGCTAACATTTTCTTTTCACTCATAAATCTCCAATTTCTATACAACTTGAAATATACAAAAAAAGACACTTTTTCACCTAACAGCTGAAAATCCAGGTTTTGTCGAATAGTGGATTATTATTTAGAATAAGTTTCTTGCCATAAAAAATAGTTAAATTTCCTTGCACTCTTAATTCTCACCTTTAAATACAATTTAACATCAATTTAATACGATAATTCACGTAAATTTGCTCATATCTTGCTACATGACTGACGAATTTCTATGTATACAATACATTTAAACATGTAGGTATGCATGTGTCAGTCAGTACGAATCTCTCCTTAAAATACTGAGACTGAAAAATCTATTTTTCCGCCAAAAAATCAAGCATTCCAATAAAAGGGATTTGTTCATTGGACAACACTTTTAAAGTACAATAAATTGCCATAATTGCAAAAAATGCGTTTAAAAACACTAAAAACAGCAAAACAGATTTGAAATTGTTAAATTTCATAATTTTTTGAGGATATTAACGTATAAAAACATCCTATAAAATAGAACTTTCAAAAATATGCACACGTTTATTTCAAATTATGTAGGTATTTATATTTCATTAAAACGAAATAAACTAGAAATAAATCTATATTGGAATTTTTAGCAGAATATTATTTAGAAACAGCTTTTTTGTGATAACTCAATAGTTCGTAATTTCTGGGCGCATAAAGTACCTACCCACCCAAATCTCAATACAATTTGAAATAAATACAATGAGGAAAATTATGATAATTTGATCATTTAGTCATGAAGCGTGGCTGGAGCTTTTGCATACCCCTTTACTTTCATAAATGTGACCGTGCAAGGGTAAAGAGAGCTCAACTTGTCAGAGGTCAAATCTGAGTTTATATGGTCTTATTTTTCTCCACATTATGCTGACAAAAACGAGTTTTGAATACTAACTAAAAAAAAAAAATTGCTTGTTACTAACTATACGTCTCTTAGACGTACAAGTTATAAAAATGCATTTTGCTTCTTGAAATAATGTGTTTTCTAAGAAAGGACAAGGGGCTACTGAATACTTCAAGCACATTAAATAAAAACGTAACGTTAATGACTCTTTTACGAATAAATTGACCCGTTTACAACAGTCTATAATGCACATAAATATTTAGCCAATGTGCTTATCAGTTTTCAGAGTTGTAAATTCCCTTAATATCTTACCCTGTAAGGAACTTCAAAACTAAAATTACCTAGTTACCAACGTAAAATGAATAGAAACACACTCGAAAAGAGATCAGTAAAACTTGTACGAAAAAAAATGCAAAATGCATCATCTTGAGTAGACTGAAAAAATACAGATAATCAGTAAGCAGACATAACACAGCAGAATTGATAAAAGTTGAGAACTGTAAAACCTCAATAATAGAGTGAGTGATACACCTAAGATGGTACTTTTCCGTTATACCCCCCCCCCCCCCCCCCCCCCCCCAGTCCATTTGTCTTCACCACGCCCGCCCGGTGTTTCTAGGCATTACTTCTTACTTAGATTACATATTAACGTAGAATTGGTGACGATTTCAAGCTGTGGGAAGAAATATATTATTTAAAAAAAAAATAATAATAAGGAAAAAAAAGAATTATTGTGTTTTCAGAAGTTGCCGATGTCGGTGAGGATTTGTTGAAACAAATTGGCGTGGTTGTGGTTTGATTGCCTCCACATGAATTCGCACAAGTAGAATGCACATGAATTCGCACAAGTAGAATGCACATTAATTCGCACAAATAGATCAGAATGCTGTGTATAGGTTGGTGGTCTGGATGCTCCCAAGCTCGCATCTCAAAATTACATAACATCAAGTAGTCAATCCCTTAGTAAAAATACAGGTTAGTTGGACATGTAGGTCAGAATGATTTGAATACTTTGTGTCTCAAGAATACATAATATAACATAACATAATCTAAGTAAGAAGTAATGCCTAGAAACATCGTTCGGGCGTGTTGAAGACAAATTGACTGGGAGGGGGGGGGGGGGGTATACCGGAAAAGTACCCCTAAGATTACTAATAATAAGTCTAAGAGACTCATAAACAAACATGTATGATTACTAACAATACGTCTGACAGGTGTAGAAAAATACAGATATCATTACTAACAATACATCTGAGAGATGTAGGAAAATTTACGTTAGATACTAACTATGCGTCTCAAAGACGCACTAGGTTAACAAAAATGGTACACTACTCACCATATGTGAATAGGACCGCGACTGGGGCACAACTGGCGGATAGAAGAGGAGCTACCTGAGGCATACCTAGAGGGAGGGGGAGCTGACTTCAAGGTCAAAAGGGCTACTACTCGTTCGAACTTCCTACTACGTTTCTGAGACGTATAGTTAGTATTCTAGGGTTAAATTTTTTTCTATCATTTTCCAACAAAACATGATTTTTCAAAGTTTGAAAAAAGCGGGCCCGAAATTTGCAAATTTTCAGCAGACTTGTAAAACTGCAGTTTTTCGCGATTATAAATACAATGCAAAATGTAGAAAATTCAAGTTTTGATGATTATTGTGGAAAGAGGTTTTCCCCAAGGTTTGGGACCCCAAAAAATATTACAAAAAGAAGTCATTTTAACACAGAATGTGTTTTAGCCATGGACTAACTAGCCGAAAATGGAACGCGGGATGGGAACGAAATGTGTGACGGATGATTTTCACGTACAACCGAGCCGTTGGTAGGGAAATGGAATTTCCGCCATTTTAATCGCACAGAAATCGTTCACCATTCGTTGGAAAGCTCTTGATTTATCACGAATTTATTTCGTTTTTTTTTCGTAGTTTCATACTATAACTATATAAATTGATGTTATAAATGAATAGTAAACAATGACGCTTGTTTGGTTGTCACTTGGTTGCGCGACAACGCAATTTTCGTAGTTTCATACTATAACTATATAAATTGATGTTATAAATGAATAGTAAACAATGGCGCTTGTTTGGTTGTCACTTGGTTGCGCGACAACGCAAACACATTCTGTGTTTCAATAATTTCGTCCGAAGTATGTAAATAGAGGTAACCGGGGGTCCAGGGGGCTTGCCCCTGGCGAGGCGCGGAGCGCCGAGTTTTGACCCAATCTTCGTTTTTTCGTTCTCCTGAAACAAAAAGCCTTGGCATGTTAAGCTCCCTTTTCCCTTGCACGGTTACAAATATAAGCATTTATTATAGGGAAATTGGAAATTTAGTCATGAGAATCACTTAGATTGCCACAAATCTAAAAATCAGAAATCGAAAGATGCTTCTTCCAGACGCGTATACGTGAGCCTCTTCTTCAGCGTCTGGAAGCCACCTATGGCTGATATGATACTGCCAGGGCAGCATACTGCTTTTTACTAGTACAGTACTACAGTTATTGTACCTACTTACACAGTACTCTGTACTAATATCGAAGGTACTGTGTACTAATATATGTAGTACAATGTGTATACTAAAACTCATGGTAGGCTACTCCGACGCACTCTCCCGTTTCTTCTCTCTTTCTACACCTCTCTTCCTATGTTATGAGTGTTCGTCAGGGTTGGCTGGTGGTACAGGAAAACCTGACACTATTTGGGTGACTGCCAGAATCAAATAATGCTTGCATTACAGGAGTAGTGAATTTAAATTACACTCACTATGCAGATTCGCTGGCTTTAACTTGAATTGTCGTGTTTTAGCGAATTTTTGAAGAAAATTAAGCTATTGCTCTCGCCTCAAAATTTGTAGAATGTGAATTTTTGAAAAAACTTTTATGCAGAAATCCGTTTCAGGCTATTCTGAATCATATTCTGAAGTTTAACGCATTTTTTTATGTATGTATGTATGTATGTAGGTATATATGTATGTATGTGTCATTCCAGACGATAACTGTCCGTAGAATTGTGCTAGAAACTTCAAACAAATTTTAAAATGTTAAGGACACAAAACGAAAGTTCAAGTTCGTTGGCCAGCATGATCGGATTACATCTTCGGGTTGAAATTTTCAAAAATGTAGTCAAAAATTTCAAAATAGCCTGTTTTTTTGCGATTTGTTGTGCGAAATAATTTTTTCAGCATACTAACATGTGGTATATTCGGAATCAGCGTAAAATTTCCTATAAGAATATGTATCAAGTTTTCAAAAATTTCAAAGTTGAAAAATCAGTCAAAAATCGAAATAATGCCGTTCGCTAGTTGTAAATAGCGACTGAAATGTCGAAGATTTCTTCAAAAATTCGCTCATGGGGTCATGCTGCATGACTGGACTTTTTCTATCATTTTCCAACAAAACATGATTTTTCAAAGTTTGAAAAAAGCGGGCCCGAAATTTGCAAATTTTCAGCAGACTTGCAAAACTGCAGTTTTTCGCGATTATAAATACAATGCAAAAAAAAGTCCAGTCGTGCAGCATGACCCCATGAGCGAAGATGTTTCATACAAATGTTTCATGCAAATATTACCGATTTTTACAACTAGTGCACGGCAATATTTCGATTTTTGACTGATTTTTCAACTTTGAAATTTTTGAAAACTTGATACATATTCTTATAGGAAATTTTACGCTGATTCCGAATATACCACATGTTAGTATGCTGAAAAAATTATTTCGCACAACAAATTGCAAAAACAGGCTATTTTGAAATTTTTGACTACATTTTTGAAAATTTCAACCCGAAGATGTAATCCGATCATGCTGGCCAACGAACTTGAACTTTCGTTTTGTGTCCTTAACATTTTAAAATTTGTTTGAAGTTTCTAGCGCAATTCTACGGACAGTTATCGTCTGGAATGACACATACATACATACATATATACATACATACATACATATATACATACATATATACATACATAAAAAAATGCGTTAAACTTCAGAATATGATTCAGAATAGCCTGAAACGGATTTCTGCATAAAAAGTTTTCAAAAATTCACATTCTACAAATTTTGAGGCGAGAGCAATAGCTTAATTTTCTTAAAAAATTCGCTAATAGCAAATTCAAGTTTTGATGATTATTGGGGAAAGAGGTTTTCCCCAAGGTTTGGGACCCCAAAAAATATTACAAAAAGAAGTCATTTTTTGACCCAATCTTCGTTTTTTCGTTCTCCTGAAACAAAAAGCCTTGGCATGTTAAGCTCCCTTTTCCCTTGCACGGTTACAAATACGAGTATAAGCATTTATTATAGGGAAATTGGAAATTTAGTCATGAGAATAACTTAGATTGCCACAAATCTAAAAATCAGAAATCGAAAGATGCTTCTTCCAGACGCGTATACGTGAGCCTCTTCTTCAGCGTCTGGAAGCCACCTATGGCTGATATGATACTGCCAGGGCAGCATACTGCTTTTTACTAGTACAGTACTACAGTTATTGTACCTACTTACACAGTACTCTGTACTAATATCGAAGGTACTGTGTACTAATATATGTAGTACAATGTGTATACTAAAACTCATGGTAGGCTACTCCGACGCACTCTCCCGTTTCTTCTCACTCTTTCTACACCTCTCTTCCTATGTTATGAGTGTTCGTCAGGGTTGGCTGGTGGTACAGGAAAACCTGACACTATTTGGGAGACTGCCAGAATCAAATAATGCTTGCATTACAGGAGTAGTGAATTTAAATTACACTCACTATGCAGATTCGCTGGCTTTAACTTGAATTGTCGTGTTTTAGCGAATTTTTGAAGAAAATTAAGCTATTGCTCTCGCCTCAAAATTTGTAGAATGTGAATTTTTGAAAAAATTTTATGCAGAAATCCGTTTCAGGCTATTCTGAATCATATTCTGAAGTTTAACGCATTTTTTTATGTATGTATGTATGTATGTATATATGTATGTATGTATGTGTCATTCCAGACGATAACTGTCCGTAGAATTGTGCTAGAAACTTCAAACAAATTTTAAAATGTTAAGGACACAAAACGAAAGTTCAAGTTCGTTGGCCAGTATGATCGGATTACATCTTCGGGTTGAAATTTTCAAAAATGTAGTCAAAAATTTCAAAATAGCCTGTTTTTTTGCGATTTGTTGTGCGAAATAATTTTTTCAGCATACTAACATGTGGTATATTCGGAATCAGCGTACAATTTCCTATAAGAATATGTATCAAGTTTTCAAAAATTTCAAAGTTGAAAAATCAGTCAAAAATTGAAATAATGCTGTTCGCTAGTTGTAAAAATCGGTAATATTTGCATGAAACATTGTCCAAATTCAGATTGAACTACTCTTATGGAAGTATCCCTGTATAACCAATCCTAGAACCATGCTGTTTAAAACGTAGGTAATAGGTGCTTGTTAAAAAAAAAAAAAAAAAAAAAAAAAAAAAAAAAAAAAAAAAAAAAAAAAAAAAAAAAAAGTAATCACAACTGATGAGTTTACTCTGTGAAATATTCCGTCCTCCGATTCTCTCGGTCGCTCTCTTTAATGTTTTACGCTCAACTGTTTTAGGACTTGATGTAGCTTTAATACTGACTGTGGCTTATTTTATTTTATGTCAAGATTTGATGATGTTATGATAGGATACTGTTAAGATTTCAACTGCCTTCAATACTGACCACATTGGACATCGAAATCTATGAATATTTACCTACATTTGTCTTTAAATCTACAAGATTAGTTTAATAATAATAAAGTATGAGTACCTCCTAATTATTTTTAATAATTTGATTTCATGTTTTTCTATCAAAATCATAAACTAAAATTAGTTGTTGTAAACTAAAAAGTAGTTGTCTATCAATAGCGACTGAAATGTCGAAGATTTCTTCAAAAATTCGCTCATGGGGTCATGCTGCATGACTGGACTTTTACTTACTTACCCTAATCTAAAAAGTTCCAGTCATGCAGCATGATCGTATGAGCGAATTTTCTTAGGTTATCGTATTTTGTTATTTTACTTTGTTTTGAAATTTGACCACTTTGAGTGCAAAGATATTGTTAACCACAAATTTTATGGTGAAGAAACTCGTCCTTAATCATATTCTACGATTAAAAACAAATTTTAGATGTTTGGCAAATTTTTCAGTTTTTTAAATCAATTTTTCGGCAATTATAAATGAAATTTAAGCAAATTTTTCACCATAATTTTGTAAATTAGTTTTTTAATGTTCTGGTTCATCGTTGATAAACTTCTTTTGACTAAAATTCTGATAAAAATATAAATTTAACGATTTTTAGACGTTTTAAGTCATTTTTAGTGATTTTTGAGTACAGTTTTTGAAATTTGACCAATTTAATGTACTCAAAAAGTGTTGGCCAACAGATTCATCCTTTCGTTTGGAATGTTTGATTTTTTGGTGCAAGAATGAAATTTTTATCTCAATCCTAAGGAAAGTTATCGTCTGGAACATAAACATATATAAACTTATAATAACAATTCGTAGAGTTCTCGATACTTTTTCTTAAAACAAGGTGATAAGGTTCTCGAGGGTTAGTCAACAAATCAGCATTATCCTTACGCCGACGTTTCGTCCAATTTATTGAACATTTTCAGGGCTACGAACAATACAATAGGAATCATCTAGGTGTTTGGTATCACTAGGGTCTTAATGTTATCATCAAAGCTATAATGGAACAAAGTAAGTGAATTATTTGATTACATACTTCAATCCTCATGTTCATTATATATTACTTATTGTTCATGTTGTGCTAATAAACGAAAAAATATATATATAAAACTATGGCAATGACAATATATGACGATGTCAGGATTCTCAGTTTACTATCAGTAACGTTATCACGAAGTGTTCTATGGTCGCCCAAGGAGCTGACTTGTTGTTTCCACGAGAACAAGTGAGCTCCATGGGCGACCATAAAACAGTTTGTGATAACGTTACTGATAGTAAACTGAGAATCCTGCTATCATCATATATTGTCATTGCCATAGTTTTTTTCTGTTTATTAGCACAACATGAACAATGAGTAGTATATGGGTGATTCTCACAGAAAGGGGCAGAAGTGATGTCCGGACCAGTTGCGGCGACCCAATAAGGATTTGGGAGCTGGCGAAGGTCTTAAATTGTAGTATAGGTTTTTATCTAGAACCCTTTTTTCCATTTTTAGGTTATGTTTATTCCTTTAAATAGAAAATTAACTAAATATAGTCAAATCGTCATCGACCTGTCCTGTCCCAATGCGACCTTCCCAACTTCAAGCTTTAATTAAAGGTCTTTCCGCTTTTGAGTTTGGATTTTATTCAATTTTTCTACATCAGTATGATTTCTGAGATGCGTTTCTGATCGATAAAATTAATGTAGAACCGCTAGAAAAGTGTATTTGGATGGAAATATGTGTGTCCGGAGCATCGCCGTCATCGACCTGTCCAATATTGTTTTTCGAATTTTCGCGGTCACAATTGTATTCGTTCCATTCGTCCATTCGTTTTAATTCAGTCAACTCGTGGTCGTCAGCGGGAGCAGATGTGTGCTGGACCATGGGTTGGTCAATCACAATCGTCAGAAACCTGATGTCCACTTTTTCTAAGTGAGTACTTGAACTCAATTTTTTCTTATGGTATTTTTATTGTGCACCGAACGGTCTAGTTTCATGTTATATGCCGAATTTGGGAAAAAGCTTGCCACAAGGTGAAACATTTGAGAAAAACTGAAGAATCATCATCGACCTGTCCATCATCGACCTGTCCTCTCCTGAAAATTCGAGGACAGGACGATGAGGAAAAAGGCAAATCTATTATGTTTTTTGGATTTTCTAGTATTCCCGTATTCTCGCATTTAGTAATCCAATATTCTCGTATTGACCATTCAAAACACATATCTACTTAGCCGAACCTTGTGAAGGTCTACTAGGACTTATTCGAGAATTTCTGTCATTCTTCGTTTGTTGGATTCGCCCTACAGTGGTCACGTTTTTCGGTCTTTTGACTTGAAATGTTGAGGGTTAACGTTTCTTGGCAGTTATAGCAAATTTTCCTTTTATGATGCCAGGACAGGGTGGTGATGCAAATGGTGAGAATCAACGGGTCGCATCATCGCCCTGTCCTAGTGTCATCGACCTGTCCGCCTAAATTTTCAAATATTTTTTTTCTGAATTAATAAAAGCGCTACTGTTTGGATTTGCTTCGAATTTCGATACATACGATATAGAGAGCATCTGTGATTTTTTTCAGCTCGATTCGATCACTTTTTCTTTTTTCAAAAGTCAAACTCAAAACTGACCTTTTCTGTGAGAATCACCCATATAATGAACATGAAGAATAAGGTACATAATCAAATAATTCACCTACTTTGTGCCATTATAGCTGATGATAATATTACGACCCTAATGATACCAAACACCTAGTTGATACCTATTGTATTGTTTGTAGCCCTGAAGATGTTCAATTAATTAGGCGAACCCTCTGCGTAAGGATAATACTGATTTATTGACCAACCCTCGAGAACCTTATCATATATATATATATATATATATATATATATATATATATATATATATATATATATATGAAACAAAAAGAAGGAAACACAGAAATACACTACACAAACTAGTTTTAATATTTCGGCTTGGATGCCTTTTTCAAAATACAAGAGAAAAATAAATTTTTTGAAGAGTTAATTTACAGAATTACAATGTTGGCAAAAATTCTCTTGTATTTTGAAAAAGTCCAGTCATGCAGCATGACCCCATGAGCGAATTTTTGAAGAATATTACCGATTTTTACAACCAGCGAACGGCATTATTTCGATTTTTGACAGATTTTTCAACTTTGAAATTTTTGAAAACTTGATACTTATTCTTATAGGAAATTTTACGCTGATTCCGAATATACCACATGTTAGTATGCTGAAAAAATTATTTCGCACAACAAATCGCAAAAAACAGGCTATTTTGAAATTTTTGACTACATTTTTGAAAATTTCAACCCGAAGATGTAATCCGATCATGCTGGCCAACGAACTTGAACTTTCGTTTTGTGTCCTTAACATTTTAAAATTTGTTTGAAGTTTCTAGCACAATTCTACGGACAGTTATCGTCTGGAATGACACATACATACATACATATATACATACATACATAAAAAAATGCGTTAAACTTCAGAATATGATTCAGAATAGCCTGAAACGGATTTCTGCATAAAAATTTTTCAAAAATTCACATTCTACAAATTTTGAGGCGAGAGCAATAGCTTAATTTTCTTCAAAAATTCGCTAAAAGGCATCCAAGCCGAAATATTAAAACTAGTCTGTGTAGTGTATTTCTGTGTTCCCTTCTTTTTGTTTCATATATTAGCTCTCTTAGAGCCACTAATCAAGTGATTAATATATATATATATATATATATATATATATATATATATATATATAGGTATACATATATATATATATATATATATGAAAAACTCTAGGATTTGTTTCAGAATGTCTCCAAACGGATTTCAATGAAGAAATTTTTCAAAAATTTTCATTTTAAAACTTTTGGAGCCATTGCAAAGCTTCATTTTCGACGAAAATTCGCTAAAACTGAAATAAATAAGATACCCGCACTCCAAAATAAAAGGTAATCACGAAAATCGTTTGAGAATAGAGAAAGTAGCACGTTTGTTTGCCAACGAGAGTAAAAATACTACTCTTTCAGATAAATAATATCGAAAAATGTAAGGCGAAAATGTAAATATCATGATTTATCGGAATTTCCCCCTCCATTCACCCCCGCCTATCATACAATTGAAACCCCAAGGTTTATTTGCTGCTCAGTAATCTGTATCGAGAAAAAAGAAGTTAGAACTTGCAGCATGACCAAATGAGCAATTTTTCGTCAATTGCCGTATTAAATTTATGTTAATTTGTTTTGAAATTTGAACACTTTGAGCGCGAAGAAATGGTTATCCATAAGTTTCATAACAAAGTAACTTGTCCACAAGTCAAACTATTGCTGTAAAATGTTATTAATTTTATGTGTTGGATTCAACTGGAGTAATCCGTACGAGATTGCCGCTATGTTTGAGTCTGGTCATGAGATCGCTCAAGTGCCAGAGTGGCAGTAACAACCATACTGAAACTAAAAGTCTCGGTATGACATCTCATTGCATAATCATTATTAGCCCTACTGAAAGAGCTGTCAAAAATTGAGTGGTTTGCACTTTTACGTCCGAAGGAATCTGCAACAGATAATCAGACAAATTAGACGAATAGGCAAAGCTCAGACAGCGGCCTTATCCACTTGCGTCAAACCGCGAGGCTGAGAACGAGACGTTGCGAAACAAGCACTGAACTACGTTACCAGCTTAAATCCCGGATAGGTTTATTTGCTGCAAAACTGGACTGAAATCTGGATTGAACCAAAATATAAGTCCCATTCATGCAGCATAATATCGTATTATGAACATTAAATTGTTTTGAAATTTGAGCACCTTGAACGCAAAGAAATGGTTGACTATCAACTTTATGGAGAACAACTTGTCCTAAATAATAATCTGCTATTCCAACGAAGATTTTGAACTTCAAGCAATTTTGCAGTTTTTATGATTTTTTTAAAACGTAGGTAGGGTAAGTGACCCAAACGCCGCCTAGGGTCCCTAAACCACCTACCCGGATTTTGAAGAGGATGTATGCGCTACCTGCATGTGGAAAGCTGTAAAGTCAAGTTCGTACATCCCTCGTTAGAGGGCACTAGCGTCAGGTGTCGTTATTGTTGATCCATTCATGTAAATTGAATCAGCTGTTTTTCACTCGAATTTCTGCTCTGAGGAATTGCGTCTGAACCACCTGGTAGGTAAATGCTGCTCTCTTCTCTTTTACGCTACGTTTAAGTAGGTATACGAAATGGAGAATATAGATGTCCGGAACGGTTGGTTATATATATGGAAAAGACACTCCACGGACATTTTTATACAAGCATCATCCTATTTCGACAATCATATGTTTGGATATAATTCTTGTTGTCAATAAAAATAAAATTAGTTCTGTACTGTTGTTAACTCAAAAAGACTTGTGTGCTTATTTCACTAGAACAATTCTATAACTTGAACAGTGTTTAAGTACTTTAGTTGAGAGTTGACAATAGTGTTGTTCTTGATTTACGAAAGAAAGGTTTTCTAACTACATTTTTTTCTTGTTCTACGTCATGTGGGATGTGTGCCTAACACCGCCTACCTGGGTGTTCCTAACTCGGCCTACAAGGCGGAAATATGAACATATATGCTATTGATAAACTTTCGATCATTAAGAGTTGATGCATACATCGATTCGTCTTTTAGATGTCTTCATACTCTTCAAACAAGAATAAAAAGAGGCTGTGCGACCCAAAGGATCTTAGAAATGCTGTGGAGGCAGTAAGAAATAAACGGATGGGATCGCTAAAAGCGATAATAATGAGTAAGAATTAAAAAAAGCTCATGTTCAACAGTTACTTACTTATTATCATTCCATTTCTGGAATTAACGGTTTTTTAAAAACATGTTCGTGTCTTTACTTTGGCACACAAACTCGATAAGCGTTACCAACAAGAGATACATAAATGTCTGCAAATTTTTGTTTAGAACCTATTCGTTGCTAAGGAACTTTTTCTTTGATATTTTGCATCGTAAAAAAAAATTCACCACTCTTTAGAATCGTGTGATTTTATTAAACATTTTCTTATTAACCGCACCCCCATGATGAAAAAAGGTGGGTTTACCCATTTACGATCCTGTGAAAAATGAAGCTATTGCTTCAAAATAGAATTTTTGGAAATTTTCTTCATTGAAATCCGTTTTGAGACATCCTTAAACAAATCCTAGAGCTTACCGTTTTTTCTTGTATACATATATGAAACAATCTAGCTCGAGCTCTTGAGAGAGAGAGGAGAGAGAGAGAGAGAGAGAGAGAGAGAGAGAGAGAGAGAAAGAGAGAGAGAGAGAGAGAGAGAGAGAGAGAGAGAGAGAGAGAGAGAGAGAGAGAGAGAGAGAGAGAGAGAGAGAGAGAGAGAGAGAGAGAGAGAGAGAGAGAGAGAGAGAGAGAGAGAGAGAGAGAGAGAGAAAGAGAGAGAGAGAGAGTAAAAGCTTGTTTTATTTGAATTAGGTTACATGGTAGTTTAATGCAAAATGAATGAAGCTTATACTGCTTAATCTTGGATTGTCGCAGAGAGCTTGCACGGCCTCACATCCTGTATTTTTTTTGTGTTTTTCAGTACCTATTTAACAGTAATAAAGAATTCAATAACGATTCAGGCACATTTAACAGTAAGACAATTAACACATATAATTCACATGAAAAAAGTCAAAGAAGTAAGTTAATTTTGACATGCCAAGTTCAACCAACAATTATACATTAATTTCTATGAGGATATTTTCCCCTTCCTTTTCAATACCCTAATTTACAATTTTATAACGTTATTTACATTCAACAACAACAAAATATATAATATCTACATTATCTTCTATATATCCACATATTCTAATTTTCATCCGAATAATTGAATTCTTCCGCCAACAATTTTCTATATCTCGCTGATATTTTTATAAATTTAACTAGAGCAAGCAACTTCTCATATCCGTTCAGTATGGAGAGCAAATCCTGCATTGTTAGCTTAGACTTTCCTAAGTACCTTACTCTAAACTCGCCTAATATTGGAAAAATCGCCAGAAAATGATAGGAAGTCTCTTCCTCACCCAAATTACATAGTGAACATTTGTTCGCAATTACCCCCTCCACCACCTATAGTTCACATTGAGCATTTCTGCCCTCGCCCTAAACACCACACGCATAAAATACAAAGATTTACTTGATCATTCCCTCGTCTCCTGCTCTATCCAACTGAGCGTAAATAGTGTGGTGTTCCGACTCATGGACTCAGTTTTCCACCAACTTTACTCCAATAGACCGAAAATCCTGCTCCCAATTTCGACTCCGACTGTTTTCCCCGTTGAAAATCATCCCCTGCTTTTGTGCTTCTTCCCGGTATGCCTGAAACCATGAAACTTCCTGTTTTATGACCTCTTCTGCAATGATTCGAGGGAACCGGTGTGCCGGAAGCTTCAATGCTCGCGCGACATAGTCCATTTGCAATTTTCGGAAGTAGAACTCCAGCGGTTCGATTCCACTCTCTGCATATAATATATAATTTGGCGTGTTCTGGGGAAGGGCAAATATTTTTTTCAAGTAGTATCTATTGAATTTTTCCAACTGTTCTGATCTTTCCCAGCCCCAAACCTGCGCTCCATATCCTATCAGAGAACGTGTGGTGGCTAGGAAAACTTTATGCTTAGTCTCAAAAGTCACATTTCTCGCCCTAATCAATTCCCTCCAAACACTGTTGAGACCCATTTTTGCCAGATCTATCTTTTGCTTATGGTTCTTTCCCAAGTCTAAGCTCGGCGTCACAATTATGCCTAAATATCTGTACTCATTAGTCAAAGTCAAGGGTTCACCTTTATAGAAGAACTTCTCATTATTTGCTCGCTTACCCCCTTGTTTCCCACACACCATTATTTTAGATTTTTCTAGACTGAGGATCAAGTCCCACTTATCTAGGTATTCCTCCGACTCTCTTATCATTATCTTTAAGGGTGTTGCGTTATCCGCTAGAATAGCCACATCGTCAGCATACATTAGACACTTTATCCTAGTCACACCGACCCGAACACCCCCACTCAAACTTTCCGGCAGGTCATTGAGAAACAATGAAAACAACATAGGCGATAATAGACACCCCTGTTTCACGCCCGTGTTTGTGTTGAAATATTCGGAGAGACCCTGCTCTGTCCATACTCCCATTTTCGTATCTTCGTACAAGCTCCTCAGAATATTGAAATACTTAGAAGAAACTCCATAGTTACTCAACTTGTAGAACAATGCATTTCTATCTATCCTGTCAAATGCAGATTTCAGATCGATGTACAGGACAAATGTTTTCTTACCCTGGCTCTGCCTGAATCTTACTATATTAAAAACGCTGCAAATTATTTCACAAAGGTTTATTATTTTTTCAATTGAGTATGGTCGTAGTTTTAGTTGGCTAGCGTACGTCATAAGGCCCGTCCAGACTCTCGGCGTGTCCTACTTCGAGTTGCCACAACCTATACTTCTATAATTATATAGGTACGCATGTTTATATTTCTCGATTTGAGCTCCTATCTATTCAAATAGTTATTGCCTTAATAATATCATTATCAAAGTACGTACGAAAAGTCGAGTGGATATGTAATTAAATATGCAAAGGAAAAGCTTTGGTATTAACACCCAAATATGACCTTGAAAAAAACATATTCATGCCTCGAACGAACGCCGGCGCCGTACCCACCACAAGCCGCGGCGCCGGCGCCTCCTCTCACTCCACCCCCCTCCACCCACCGTGACCCCCTGCCAAGCGTGACAGGCATGCGCGCGTCGAAAAATACACTTTTTTGCCCGTTTTTGGCCCATAGCATCTATGCGAGTAAAGCGATCGAGATGGTTAAACGTTAGGACCAACTAGACCCCAAATGGAGTCTATGTGCGAAAGAACGGGTTTTTTAAGTCAATTCTTCAGTGGACGGACATTTCAAATTTGGATTCTACGCACCTTGAAACGTAAAGTGACAAAGTTTGAGGGGGGGTTATAAAAATTTTTTGCTACACGATCACATAGGCTTATTATTGGAAATAATAAACCAAAAGTCGAAGTTCAAGTAGTAACCAGTCACAGAAAGGTTTCTCATATTCCTTCCCAATGGGTTCATTTTATCAATAAAGTGCTGCGATCTATTGTCAAAACCTTCAGTAAAACCTACTGAATTGCCCCCAATATTTAAAAAATACCAAGCTACCACCGGGTTTCGTCTGTGAAGACAAGAAGGGCGCCGAGCAGTGACCGGCATTGCCGAGCAGGGACCGGCATTCGTCCTATGAGACATCCCTCTCTCAAAATGTTCCGTCCAAATGCGGATATTGCCTAGCCGGGTCCTGACCGGGTTTCGTCCGGAAAGGGTTAAAACCCAAAAAAATAGAGAAAAAATCCAGTTTTGCATGGATTTTATGGTAGGTACATATTCTAACAATGAGAAATGATGGAAAGAGAGTAGTTACTCCTTCAAAGGGGAAAGGCGATTAACCTGCTACACCCAGTGGATATCTTGTAAGCTAAGTGCTCAGGATATTTCCCCTTGGGTGTAACATTTGCAAGAATCGAGAAGGAGGAACTACTCCTATCCATCACAATATTCTGACTAATATATCCTGAAACTTTCAGGTGAAAAAAAAACTATATGAAAGCGATACGACACTCTTCTAAATAATGTTCGTCTGCTCAACATTTTCGTCAAAACTGATCCGCTCCGTAAAAAGGATGCTCGCCCTCAGTAGATGCCATTTTCACGAGGACATCATGAAATCATATATGGATAACACAAAACTTGAACCGGGGGCCAAAACCCAAAGTTACCAAGTTTCTGTGTCACTAAATCGCGCTTGCAGTGAAACCATGTTTTTTTTTCAATTTTTTTATTTAGGTACATTTTTCTCAGATAAAACCAATAAATATCATGGCTTTAGAAATTTTTAAATAAAACAAAACTGAAATTTCATTTTCCTAAATCCCTGGGCAAATTGAAAGAAGACTATATGAAGAAATAAATGAGAAACATCTGGTGTGAGGCTTCACGCTACTTTCCTTACTTGTATTCATTATAGATGGATGCTATTGCGATGATGGGGTCGTATCTTGGAAAAATGACAAAAAGGTGCCAAAAACAACGTTTTTCAATCAATTTTTCGGACCATTACGTTCCTAGAATGATTTTCTGCGCATGAGAGGTATTGGATGATGATTATTATCCCTAAGAAGAGTAACTTCTGTGAATTTCATCAAAATCCATGGAGCCATTTTGGAAAAAAGGCAATAAAAAGTGTTTTATAGTAGCGATGTTTTTACAACTTACTGATTTTTTTAACCTCCTAAAAATAATCATTTCAAGCTTATTTTTCTACAGTAGCTAGCTCTTAGGTACCTATAGGAGAACCCAAATCCGAAATTGGAATTATTTTGTCGTACTGTAAGGTCGCAATCGTGTACACGAGTTACATACATACACATTTTCATGAAACGTATAGACATGGGTTCAGGTTGAACAAAATACCCATCCTAGCATGAGTTTCAGAAATTGATTTTCAGGGTGATTGCAAGACTTAGGGTTAAGTAAGGAAAGTAAAAAGATCATGGGCAATAGGTCGAGCGATAGGTACCTGATATCACCCCTTTTTATGGTGGGAGGAGGTTGGGCTCCTGGTCCCCGCTAATTTTTGAATTTTTCTCTTCAAACTGACTCTGTCCGACACCGTGGCTGGGGGCCACTACACTGTTAAACCACCCTCTAGTGCCCCTAGATATAATTGATGACTCAGACTTTTCATCTCATTGAAGAATAAAGAATACGAGAAAAATATTTGTAGCCAAAACCAACACGCAAGTTTCTTATTCCAGATAGATGGATATTATATTACACACTATTAAGGGTTCATTCAATCCTTTCAGTCTGGTTGCCATGGGATGTCTCACAGGGCAAGACAGCACCGTCTGCTCTGTGAAGAGATATCTCGCACCATGTTTCTTTCATCTTCTGACGCTTTCCACATTCTAGCGGAGGTCTTGGATATTTAGTATGTATCTTAGAGGGTTCATTAGGGGCAGCAAAAGCAAAGATTACCAACAAGTTCAAGATTTTGACCTTGTTGCTTTCTGGAAATTGGTTCCTCATGTTTTCTTTCGATCTGTCATATCAAAAGAAAAGTTTTCTTTCTGATGATGAAATTAAAGAGATAGTAACGGCCGACTTTAGTTACCATCTACCGTAGCAACCTTATATCTTGAGGCACGAAATGACCAAGTACCTATTCAACCCAGAACCGTCGTGAGAAAATTTTCTATTAGTTCATGCTATCCTTTCTCAAGCCTAAACTGAAATCTATGAATTTATTTTAGTTGAATGTTTGAATGGCGGTATTATTAATAGTGTCAAGCACATTCCCTCAAAATTCGGATGTAATTTGGCGAATTTTCCCCAATTTAGTGAGTTTTAGGTCAGATCTGTGAAGCTCGTATGGATTCAACAGGCTGGACCCTGCTGTGGGCGCAACCACATGGGAGTCAGTCTGAACAGAGGGAGGGTGCTTGGTTGAGAAATCATAAGGGTCAATAGATCTGTAACACTCCTCTACCTTAATTGATATTGTATATGGCCATACCCCTTCATCATATAAACATCATTGGTACATAAATTCAATGGTAATTGAATTTCCATTTTCACACTGTTGAAAAAGGAAAGTTCGCTTGCACCAATTATTTAAATCCATCGAATGAAAAATCTTGTTGAGAGTTTTCCAAAAAAGTGCGATTTAAAGAGTACCAGACGATTAGAACTGGGCAAAACCCATAGGAAAAAGTTGGATCAATTACACGGGGAAGGACACCACCCTCACACCCAACTGGAGGCAAACTTCAGAGCCATTCTCCTTTGACGTAATTTCATTCTGTTTCTATCCGTTTTACCAAACCATGCGGAATTTTGAGCTAAAATTGAGCACTGCCGCATTTTCAAGGGTGCCACACTGATCTTTATAACAGAACTGTCACATTCCTTCAAGCAAAAGTTGCTTGTAGCAATATGCTCAAGTTAGAGGCAAAATTATTAAATTACACGTTTTCTCCATTTTCCCACCATTTTTCAGCCAAATTTTAATGGAATTTTGAAAATTAGGGTTTAGCACCTTGGAAACATATGGGAAGCTCGTTAAAAAGGTTTCAAAGATTAGGCTTTATTGGGCACTGTTTGACGGAACTGCATGGTAATGATGCTCAACAAGGCTATATACAGAAAGGTTTCAATAAATCACTCATACATTGATGTCTCAACAAACTTTTAATAAAACTTACAACACTAAATCAATGTTGTTGGTAAAAATACCCAACAAGGCAGAAAGGTACAAAGGTTTACAGAAACCTTTCAAGGTATACAGAAAGGTTTCAATAAACCACTCATACATTTAGAGACCTTAGAGACTATGAGATGTCTCAACAAACGTACAATACTAAACTTACAATACTAAATCACAGGAACTTGGTGGCTTAGAACCACTGGTTTTTAAAGGCAGTCAGTTAAAAAGACGATAAACTCTCGTTCAGGAACACATCATCATCCTCATCCAACAGGTTGGAAGCCTTCAACGGCTGAGTAACTGCAACAGAAACAAATCATTTTTAATTACCAAGGGACAATTGGAAAATTGAACAATATATTCAACGTAACTATAAAGTGACAGTGCAATATAACAGACAAAATTATGAAAATTATTTATGATGTATTAACTCAGAAGACGAACAAATCTGTCAAGTATAAACAGGGTCAGAATACCAATCAAATATTGTTTTAAGATAACTTGAAATAAAAATGTAATAGAAGACAAACATCTATGTTGGTATTTGTAAAACATGCATTTTTTCAATAGCCAAATGAAAGTTCTTAACCTTCGTTAGCTCATTCAGGCGAGGGACCCCCACAATGATGAATTAGAGCGGTTAAAACATTCCAGACAGTTGAAAGCAGTGCAAGGGAAGTTAGGTACTCTTAATTTAGAGGTCTCTCCACCAAATAACACTTGAGATTTGAAATGCGTGAGGGTTCAAGGGTAAAACTTTTATTTAGCCTTTTCAAGCCCAAAACTAGTTTAGTTTTGGTTGGATTTTGATGAAATTTTCAAGGATTGTGGGGGTCGACCCCTAGATAGTCCCCTATAAAATGCAATGCTATCAGATCAATAACAGTCGGTGCTCATATTTAAACATGAATTACTTGTAACTTTGATTTCTTGTGATCTATCAGTCTAATTTCGTTCAAACTCGGAGGGTAGTTATATGTTCCAGGACGATTTCGTGATATTTGCGGTGGTGGTTTAGTTATAACTATCACGCAAGGGGGTAATTCTCATTTCATTTGCCACTTTGGGGCGTTTGAGAACCTCAGTGACGCGAAATATGAAAGTGCTCGAAAATGAGGTTAGATCAGCAAATACTACTCATTGTACATTGCAGATTTGTGTTCCATAGATGAACAGTGAGTTTTTCATTGATGTATGTTATATGTTTTTTGTATTAAAAAACAGGATATCCAACTCATGAGTGTTACCAGATTTCAAAAATTGATATCTGTAAAATGGATGATTTGGCAAAATTGTTGTCGGGGCTCAAGTAAGTACAAAAGAATCACGTTCAAACCTAATATTCTGATTTCACGTAATTCATGTGCTTAAATCTCAGGAGTGTTACCCTATTAGTGTTACCGTAATATCAGGAGTGTTACCCATCCTTGGTCACACTCCTGAGAGGTAACACTCATGAGAATTTCCGATAAAAATGGTGTCACACAGGATGATGAAGTGACAGAACCCGGGGATGGCTACTGTTTGAAACCTTTCACCAAGCAGTATGGTTGTTGATATAGGATTATTTTGTTTAAGCACCAACAACACTCATAATTTGTGTAACACTCATGATTGAAAATAAAAATACTCAACATGTTTTTAGGCTTATTTCGCTGTAAAAACTGCTGCAACTCCAAGCACTCCACTACAGTCTCACATCTTCAATTGGACAATATAAACTTCACATCTGACTGTTTCCCGCCATTTTCCATCAGCGATCGCAAAAATGATAACACTCCTGAGGTCCCATTGAGAAGAGATATGGGGGACTGACTGAAAAACTAGTTTTTCACGGGTTGGGAAAAATCTTGAAAATGTAAATCCTTACTCTAAATTAAGAGGAACCAACTTACTGCAGCTAGTAACCCTGTCCAGTTCTAGATTGTCATTGTTCCGTAACTACCTAACTTCTACTTAGGTGTTAGGTAGGAGGGGACAGTAACACTCATGAGTTTCCAGGATTTCAGGTTTCATTCGTCATCACTGTGTATTGGCTAAAGGGGATTTTGGGCAGTCAAAGTTTTACTTCGTTGATCTCCCAACATATACTACCTTTTTTTCCCCAAAATCACTAGTTTTGGTCAAGAATTGTGAGATTTCGTCGTCGGGGACATGAAAGCGGCAAATGAAATGAGAATGACCCAAGGGCAAAACTAAAATTGGTTGACAGGGGAGAAATTCTGGGACTTGGGGGTCGATTTTGATGACATTTTTAAGGATTAAGCTGGTTAGGACATTCAATGCGGCCATCCTGAATCCAGGACGGCAGCTACTTGCCAGCCATGTATCCGAACCACCTTCTATTATGTACGAACTAAATCACTCGCGACGAAGTTGTGGAAACCCATTATAAAACGGAAGTTAGTGAAAAACGTTGTCTATTTCCACGAAAAAATCAATAAACTAGATCCCTATATCAAATTCACCCTCGAATTCGGCGGGAATAAACTAAATTTTCTTGATCTGTCCATCTCTTTAGTAAATGAGAAGCATGATTTTTCAATCTATAGAAAAGATACATATAGCGATATAACGATCCATAGTAGTTCAAATCACCCTTTAGTACATAAGCATGCAGCCTTCCATAGTATGATCAACCAAGCACTATCTATTCCAATGAGTGAACAAAATTTATCAAAAGAAAAATCCATTATCAAAAGCATAGCGGCTAGTAAGTAGTAACGGATATGGAGGAGATCTCGTTGATACCATATGGGATAAGGTTCTTAGGAAAAAGAGTAGGGAAAAAGTTTCCAATCTGGCTCGGGAAGATGTAACTTTAGAAGAAAAGCAATGGATAAGTTTACCTTATTATGGGAAAATTTCTGATAAAATTGGCAAAATTCTATCATCGAGAGGTTATAAAGTAGGTTTTAAAAATAAAAATAGTCTTAAAGCATTACTAGGATCCGTTAAGGACAAAATTAGTGTGCAGGATAAAAGTGGAGTTTATAAATTAAAATGTTCTTGTGGCTACGAATATTGCGGTCAGACTGGTAGGAAATTTAGGGAAAGAATAGACGAGCATATGGAGGATTTCAGGGAAAATAAGGGTAAGTCTACATTTGCAAAACATCTTAAGGAATCTAATCATATCATTTGACAGTAGACAGTTTGTAGAATTTCTTCATTTTTGCCCAAAGGGAGGTATGTTGAATGTACTTGAAAAATTCGAAATTATCAAAAGTGACAGGTCTGGTAAATGTTTAAATGAGGATATACCTCAATATATTTCACCACTGATAGGTCCATTTCTGTAAACCTTGGAATTATCCCTTCACACTGTTGAAACCCTATTTAGTTATTTCCCCCCTTTCACTTCATCTGATTAGCTATAATCCCCTTTCACTTTGTATGCACTTAATTGGTTGTACCTCCTGCCCCTTTCTTTTCTCTCGACCAATGGGATTCAATCTCCCTTTCACTTTGTATGCACTTGATTGGTTGTACCTCCTGCCCCTTTCCTTTCTCTCGACCAATGGGATTCAATCTCCCTTCACCTGTCTCTATATAAGCTGTGTCCTTTCTAATGTGTCTTCAGTTATTGTTTGTTACTGATGATGGCCTAACCGTCGAAATCGATTTAACATTGTAACTCTTTATTTTTCGTGGAAATAGACAACGTTTTTCACTAACTTCCGTTTTCTATTATGTAGTTATGGGTCTGTATAAGGGTCACACACTGATCCTATCGACTCTGTTTTCTTCTGCAGGAGGGTTGGAGGGTCTCTGAAGTGTAAAGTTACAAAGTTAATTATATAAATGTTGGGAGATAATTAGGTACATCTACAACGCCAGATGATTTGATTAAAAGCAAGAACTCAAAACAGGTAATCTGGAACTTTTCCAATCGATGAACCGCACTGAATATGTTAAGCTTGTGATGGGTAGGAGTAGTTCCTCCTTCTCGAGTCTTGGAAATGATACATCTAAGGGAAAGTTCATAGGCTATTAGCGTCCATGATATCCTCTGGGTGTAGCAGGTTAATCGCCTTTCCCCTTTGAAGGACTAACTACTATCTTTCCGGGCGCATTCGCGAAGCTCCCCATCGATGAGTTTTTATACGTGAAGCTCCCCGCTTACTTTCTCTTCGTGTATGCGAAGCTCCCCGCCTCCGTTCTCCTCATGTACGCGAAGCTCCCCGCCTCCTTTCTCTTCATGTACGCGAAGATCCCCGTCACCTATATACGAAAGTCACCTAATGCAGTAACCTAGATTTTAGGCATTAACAAAAGTCAAAATGCTTATTTGATAAACGTTGATTCAGGCATTATCTAGGAGAAGAAAAGAAGAAGGAGAGGGAGAATTATCCATATCCACCACACCTCCTCACGTAAAAAGAGAGAAAAAATAAAAGAGAAAGCAGGTGGAGGCGGTAAAGGCCACCCTCACTCGCCATGGCGGCTCCCCATGCCAGAAACCCAACGGCAAAGACCATCGACACAACAACCATTGACCGCCGCCACCGGTGCTAAAAAAAGATTCTACACTATAAAGTTCAGTAATCAATAAAATTATCTTCAATTTCATCTTAAATAAACTGCATGGTAGATCAGGGTAGATCATAAGGGGTGAACAAAACATCATGCATGAATAATTAGTATATTAAAACAAAATTAATTTAATAATATCGCAGAATAATATCGTGATCGTCGTCAATAAGGGAAATTACGTATAATAAACATCGAAATGGTCAGTCGTCAAACAATTTCATTATTTCGTTCCAATTTTTCATTGATTTTTTTATCGAAAACAACATCGAAACTCATTAAACTAACATTTGATGGTCGGGATGAGATGTCTTCCAAAGTCTTCCGTTACACATTATTTTGGAGCACCCTTTTTGCAACTTCGCTTTCTACAGCTGGGGGATGGTCTTGACTGCCAACCACATCCACAATCTGCCTTTCCATTGTCTTTACTGCGCACTCACACTTCCTCACACTACTCACCCACCTACTCATTTCGTTCGCCAACGGTTTTTGGAAATAAAATTTAAAACTGTCCACCAATAGCACATAGCGACGAGTACCGGATGCTACAAACGTGGATACGTTCATGTTGTTCGATGATCACTGAGAGCCAGTCCGTTCAAATCACTGATAACGCTTGAAACGCCTCGAAAGGGGAAGAAAGTTCGACGGGGAGCATCACGTACACCCATTCTCTCGGCACGGGACGCTTCGCGTATGCCTGCAAGAACTTGCCGGGGAGCACCGAGTCAGCGCAAATGACTTTCACTTCGGACGGGGAGCTTCGCGTAGTCACCTATCTTTCCATCACCTCTCGTTGTCACAACCTCTAGACCACCCCCCTATCATACGGATGAATTGTGGGGGAAAAAAAGTGGTTTAAAATGTGCCTGCAATAATGTATCACAGTTATTTAACTTATTTTTCCACCAACGGCAATCTTCAAAGATTAGTAATTTTTCTGTGATTTCTATGTTTCCAATAATTTTTACGCAGCGATGGGCAAAACTGTGTCCAAACTAAACGAACTAAATCACTCGCAACGAAGTTGTGGAAACCCATTTCAATGAAAAACGAAAAAAAATTTCCAGTCATGCAGCATGATCGTATGAGCGAATTTTCATAAACTATCTATCGTACTATAGTATGTTAAATTGCATTGAAATTGGAGCAATTTTAGTTGACAGAAATGGTTAAAAACCAATTTTATGGCAAAAAACTTATTCTAAATAAAATTTCACTGATTCAAAAGGGATTTTTGATTTTTAAATTTTTTTGCAGTTTTTATAGATATTTTAGCAAATTTTAATGACATTTAAGTACGTTTTTCATCATAATTTTGAGCAAAAATTTTTAATGTCCTAGTTAATCGTTGAAAATTTAGTTTTGGCTAAAATTCTGCAAAAAAAGTAGAAATTTAACGATTTTTGACCGTTTTTAGCCATATTTAGTCTTTTTTCTTTTAGTACATTTTTTGAAATTTGACCAATTTAATGTGCTCAAAAAGTGTTGTCCAACGAACTCATCCTTTCTTTTGAAATGCTTGATTTTTTGGCGAAAGAACGTAGTTTTTATCTCAATTCTATCGAGAGTTATCGTCTGGAATGACACATATATATATATATATATATATATATACATATATATATATATATATATATACATACTAGCCGCTCCGGCTCGCTCCGCTCGCCTCCACGTCCAGCCGGGGGGCAAGCCCCCCGGACCCCCCATTAAATTGCTCGCTTCGCTCGCAAAGTGTGGCATATAGGGAATGTTGCTCGCTTCGCTCGCAAAGTGTGGTATGTAGGGAATGTTGCTCGCTTCGCTCGCAAACTGTGGCTGTATACATGGAATGTATTACAATTGAAACATGTAGGGGATGTTGCTCGCTTCGCTCGCAAACGGTAGATCTCTAAGGGTAGGTTTAACTTCTGTGGGGGATGCTGCTCGCTTCCCTCGCTTGAGGAAGTTATACTGCCCACCCAACTTGGCAGGCGTTAATTAAAATAGAAATTGAAAATTTTGTCTAAAAAATAAAAAAAAATTAGGGGTGGACTACCCCTAACATTTAGGGGGATGAAAAATAGATGTTGGCCGATTCTCATAGATACCGGATAAGCACAAAAAATTTCATCAAAATCGGTCAAGCCGTTTCGGAGGAGTATGGCAACAAAAACTGTGACACGAGAATTTTATATATTAGATAAAAAAGAAAGTTAATGAAGAATGTTGTCCATTCCCACGAAAATAACTCTAGCAGTCTTAGACCAATTTTTGATGGTTAGGGCTTCATCAGTAACAAACAATAACTGAGCATACATTAGAAAAGTTATAACAAAAAACGAAAAATATTGATCCAAAACAAAAATAAATCTGACATTATAACGGATTATGTAATGAGAACGTGTTAAAATCTAGGATTCGATTCATAATACCTAAAAACGGGTTTAAAAGAATACAATTTTCGGAAAATTTCATTTTTAAATTTTTGGAGCCATTACAATACCTTAATTTTTTTTTAAATCGCTAAAATACGTGAAGACAAAGTGGCAGTAAATCACCGGCATGTCAAACAATACACTTCCTATTAGGTTGTACGTACCTACTTGATAGTGGTAGGTACATGGGTGAGGATCAGAGTTGGGCAAAATGTAATTTCCGTTGCAATTATATTTACCTTGTAATTGAATAACCAAAATTACAATCACAAGTAATTGTAACTGCAAAGTACTTAAATTCCAAATACTTGACTTGTGGAAATGGATCTCACGAAGTTAAAGAGATTGCATTAGTCGAACCTAATAAATGCGAACCAGCTGAGAAATTGGATTTTCAGCTAATAAATTTCTTGGTGATTAATAATTCCTATTAGCGAATTTTTGAAGAAAATTAAGCTATTGCTCTCGCCTCAAAATTTGTAGAATGTGAATTTTTGAAAACATTTTATGCAGAAATCCGTTTCAGGCTATTCTGAATCATATTCTGAAGTTTAACGCATTTTTTTATGTATGTATGTATGTATGTATATATGTATGTATGTATATATGTGTCATTCCAGACGATAACTGTCCGTAGAATTGTGCTAGAAACTTCAAACCAATTTTAAAATGTTAAGGACACAAAACGAAAGTTCAAGTTCGTTGGCCAGCATGATCGGATTACATCTTCGGGTTGAAATGTTCAAAAATGTAGTCAAAAATTTCAAAATAGCCTGTTTTTTGCGATTTGTTGTGCGAAATAATTTTTTCAGCATACTAACATGTGGTATATTCGGAATCAGCGTAAAATTTCCTATAAGAATATGTATCAAGTTTTCAAAAATTTCAAAGTTGAAAAATCAGTCAAAAATCGAAATAATGCCGTTGGCTAGTTGTAAAAATCGGTAATATTTGCATGAAACATTGTCCAAATTCAGATTGAACTACTCTTATGGAAGTATCCCTGTATAACCAATCCTAGAACCATGCTGTTTAAAACGTAGGTAGTAGGTGCTTGATAATTTGATTCCATGTTTGTCTATCAAAATCATAAACTAAAATTTCTCAACACAATCAATAGCGACTGAAATGTCGAAGATTTCTTCAAAAATTCGCTCATGGGGTCATGCTGCATGACTGGACTTTTTTTCTCAATTTCATAATAACGGTAAACGGTGCATTATTTGTATGGGGAATGAAACGATGGTTCACTAAATGTGGTCAAAAGTTGAAACATATTGGGGTGACGAGGTTTAAGGGTGGTCCTCCATTGGAAGCGTTTTCGTCCGTATACAAGCAACTAATCCCATAAGCCTAAAACATATTAGAGGTCCTCCACTGCAAGCTACATGAGTGACGCGACTCGCGCATTTTGAGTCACGACTCGCGCGTCCCAGTCACCTCGCTGAAGTCGCCTTGTCGCTTGAATACGCTCCCAGTGGAGGTCCAGGCTAAAGGGGAAAAAAAACCATGGTTCTCTAGAAAACATGACTCATCACATCTCGGCAATGGATTGAGATAAATACTATATGCGGCTCTTGTCACTCAACTCAATTTTTGGATAAGTTCAACTCAACTTTTTCCTCAACACATTGAACCAATAGTGTATAATTCGGTATACCATAGAATCGGGTGACTTGAAACACTTTTCAACTTTCAATAACTATAGTTCCAGTAGCTTTGCACATGAAAACTTGGTTATGGTGTTGAAAGGTCAAAGGCTCTTCAGACAACAGAACTGTACCGAAAAACGGTTTTTCGGACGTGCAGGTAATCTATTCATCATAATTAGTGCCTAATTCAAGTTGTTGTGGATCTAGCCTATCCATGCGAAAAGGATCCATGTATTTTTCCTTCCTTTTGCATAACCTCCAGGTTAGGTTTTCAATGAGGAGTTGATTGTTCGGTTATCCATGTGAAAGCATTAAAGAAGTGACCACATTGCATGCTCTCGATTTCAGTAGTCTTTATTTAATTTGCCTCTGATTATTAATCAACGTAATTTACGTTTCCGACCCTCCATTAATATAGAACGGTACAACACAAGTCATCTGCAAAGTCGGGTGACTTGAAACAATTTGCGAAATCTGCTGTTTTTCAAGAAATAATGGCTGAGAAAATGACTTGAAATGGTATCTGGAGTTTTAAAAAAGGCCAATCTCTGGTTTTAAAACGAAAGAACATTTCTTTTTTGGAACTCAGAAAAATTAAAAAAATAACTTTGACAGGAATTGTTCAGGTTTTTGTTCGTTTTTTGAAATTAGTGTCTTGCGAAATTCTACAGACCAGTCTTTTTCCTTTTTAACCAATTTTCGAACAGATAAACAAATAAACCCCATCGCGAATGACGCCACATATTTGGAACAATTCAAATTTTCTCCTCTAGCACGAAAAAACATTGAAGCCTGTATATGTTTTTGGGCTATATTACCACGTTCAATACTAGTAAGCCATTATCTGGATCGGTAGTTATTGGAAAATCATTATACATTTAACGTAACTAAAGGAGGTTGTTGAGTGGTTGCTCCGATTCAAAAATGTGACAGAAGTTTTTGTAAGACCCCCAGCCCAAAAACATATACAAGTTAAAAGAAGAATGAAAAAAAAAAAAAAAAAAATAATAATAATAATAATAATAATAATTGAAAAAAAAAAGAATAAATAAATTTAAAAAAAATTGAGAGAAAAATTGAATTAACCAAATGCCTTAGGCTATAAATTAGAATCAGACACTCCAATGTGGGGAAAATGAGCAACAACATGGACGTTTCAAGTGGCCTTCAAAAATCCACTTTTACAAAACAATTTTTGTTTTAATTCGTCCAACCAATATATCGTCGATTTGGGACTGGGAACGGCGACTCAACTAGTTAGAAAACACAGTAAAATACTCAAGCTGTCAACTCTACCCATATCAGAGACAACCCTTAGCGTTTTGAAGTAAAAAAAAAACATCCCTTTTTCACATAAAAACTTTAAATAATTTTCAAAGTTCCAGTCATGCAGTATGATCGTATGAGCGAATTTTGTGGATTTTATTACATAATGTTACTTTGTTTTGAAATGTGAGCACTTTAAGTGCAAAGCAGGGACGGAGTAAATGGGGGGAGGGGGTCCCCCCCCCACCCTGAGAGTCAGAAGAAAAAAATTCTTGCCAGGGAATGCCAGAAAAGAATCATGCCGTCCCACTTGTAGGTTGACAAAAATACGAGTATAGATGAAGGAACTTTATACTGTGGGGAAACTGGGATGATAGGTATCGGTTTTACTAATCTGTCACGGCCGATTTACTAATCTGTTCGTTTGAATTTTAGTAGGCCCACAAACTGCGTAGGTGCCATGGGGTGTCGATCGGGGATTTACTTGGTTAACACAGAGATTTCCAGAAGTGCTTGGGGGAAAAATCATCAAAGCATTGAATAAGTTGCAATTACATTCAGTCATTGTTGCTTTCCGAATATTAGTTTTCACTTTTTGGACCTTTTTGCTTACTTTCCTTTTTCTTTTACTCGTACTATTGCCGATGTAATCTATGACTGCCCAACTCCGGTGAGGATGCATATCTTCTTGGTAACTCGCGAAATCTGCCGTAACATCGAAGACTATTTATGAAACAAGTTTCAGCATCACATGAAACTTTAAATGGAGAAATAGGACACCCAACCGAATCACTCATTGCAACAACAAACGAAAATATAGGCGGAGTAGGAAGAGGAGCAGCCCAAAGAGTCCCGAACTGACAGAAATACAAGGATACTGGACAGTCTGAAACTTGCCAGACCTCGAACAAATATATAGCAGATTGATGGTTATTACATTGGGGTAACTTATAAACTAATTTGTTTCCAATGTGGTATGCTATGTAATATGTTTCCTCTTACTGTATTAACATCACTAATGTTTGCTCATTTTTTTTCTCCTTGATTTGTTTATTTTTCTATTAAAATACAAAATTATATATATATATATATATTGTAATAGTTGGCATATAAGAATTATGTTCTTCTTCTTTCTTAGAACGTTTTTATTTAAATTCAAAGTAAGATGTTGTTGGTATCGCAAGTTATGCAGTCCTTCAGATGACCCTCAGATCCGATTATGTTTCTTTTAGCGAATTTTTGAAGAAAATTAAGCTATTGCTCTCGCCTCAAAATTTGTAGAATGTGAATTTTTGAAAAAAAAATTATGCAGAAATCCGTTTCAGGCTATTCTGAATCATATTCTGAAGTTTAACGCATTTTTTTATGTATGTATATATGTATGTATGTGTCATTCCAGACGATAACTGTCCGTAGAATTGTGCTAGAAACTTCAAACAAATTTTAAAATGTTAAGGGCACAAAACGAAAGTTCAAGTTCGTTGGCCAGCTTGATCGGATTACATCTTCGGGTTGAAATTTTCAAAAATGTAGTAAAAAATTTCAAAATACCCTGTTTTTTGCGATTTGTCGTGCGAAATAATTTTTTCAGCATACTAACATGTGGTATATTCGGAATCAGCGTAAAATTTCCTATAAGAATATGTATCAAGTTTTAAAAAATTCCAAAGTTGAAAAATCAGTCAAAAATCGAAATAATGCCGTTCGCTAGTTGTAAAAATCGGTAATATTCTTCAAAAATTCGCTCATGGGGTCATGCTGCATGACTGGACTTTTTTTCCCCTTAATTTCTGTGGAACGGGTTGCGTTTTTCTCAGAACAAGTTTATTCATGTAATTACAGCCTAGTGCTAATGATCACAATTGTGAATTGTAAATCTTTGTACAACTTCCTCTGCTCATGGATTTTTATCCGAGAGAGCTGAATAAAATTCATTCATTCACATCAGGGTAACTTGAAAGTTAATTAATATAAGCCATCATAAATTTCTAGACACACACAAAATTATGAAAGACCCTGACAGTTCCAAACCTTTCCCGTTTTTCAAACCTTTGGAAGATTGAAAAAGTAAAAAAGGTCTACATTTATTCTACAGAATTTTGGCTTACCCATAAAAATTACTCAGATTATGTGAACATGTAAAGGCCTTAGCTGAATCACTAACCTGTAGGCGGGAATTTATCCCCTAGAGTTTTGTTTATGATTATGGAAGCGTCAATTTTTGAAGGGTAACTCTTGCGTTGCTGCTCAGTCAAATTGTCGTTGGCCAATCTGTTTTCCACCAGTTGGCTACATAATGAAAGGGAATCGTCATCGATTGAATCATTGAACGCACAGTCATGACTCTTGGCTTTTACTTTCTTGTGCGGAGGACTACTGTCTGTCGAGTGTTCGAAATTGCTGGTGCTGCTAGAGCAATCTTCATTTATCACATCTCTTTGAGCAATTAAATCCAGGCGGCGGCGAACTAGAACAAAAATTTATCATTAGCAAATTACCACTGTAAAGAAAGCAAAAACACATTGAGCAAGAAACAGGTTTGAAAGCTGAAGTGTTTTAGATGGTAGTACAGATGCCAGCAAGGAAAAAATCGACAAAATGGTAGAAAAGATTGTAAGTTATACTCTGAAAATTAAAGCCCATCCTGAATGAGAAGATCTTTGCCTTATCAAAACAGATGGAAGTAAAAATAGCAGCATCACAAAAAAATTGCACATTTTCAATTTATTCTCTAATAAATAATTCAGAAACCATTCACTTTACAGAAGTTTGTATGGACACCAAAGTTGCAGAGCTTTAAAAAAAATAAATAAAAATAAGAACAACAGAAATAAAAAACCGATTTCAGCCCATAAACTGTTACCTCCTAAAATACGGGAGTTACAAACAATTGATAATCGGGCTAGTTTTGGGAGAGTCTTTCCCTTCATCCTTCCAGACTTTTGCCCTTCAAAATCACCTACTGACCTCAATATTGCTTCGACTGAAGTCCAACACTCCTTCGACTTGGGGCTAAATACTTTCCAAGATTTGTATTGAGCAAGTTTCTGCTCAGACCTTTTCCCACTGACTTGCAGCACAACACACCGTTTTTGCGAATTAATTATAAAACATAAAACGATACAGAGCTCTTTAGCCTGACGTTTGGCTGAAAGTCAATGGGAATGTGTCTGAGCTCAAACGTACTTACTCATTACAAACCTTGGAAAGTATTTAGCCTCTGAGTAGAATGAGCGTTGGCAGACTTCAATCAAAGCAATATTAACGTACAGAGGGGTAAAGTCTGGAAGGGTGGAGGACTCGCCCAAAATCAACCCAATTCTCAATAGTTTGTAAATCCCCTATTTTAGGAGGTAACTTATAGTTTTCGGGGTCGAATCATGTTTTTTGAAGCCTCACACCTTTGGTGCCCAAGAACATTTCTGTAGTGCACGCTGTAACGGCCTAAAAATGTTTGATACCTTGACAGGAGTTCGAACTCGCATCTTTACAACTACGAGAAACTTCCCGTAGTTGTAACACTTCAGCAATCTGAGCTGAGAGGCCAGGGTGATCAAACCTCTTTGACTGTGAGAGTTATTTTCCTGGAGCATAACATTTCTCGGAGTCAAATACCCGTAGTCTTGGCTGGTTCGGGGTCAGACGAATGACGAAGTGAAACTGCAGGCCGTTGGCTCAGCAGATGCTCGCTGGAACTAGTCAGCAGTCGAGCTCGGTCATTGTCACAGTGTGTTTTGACTCAAGTGAGTCAGGAAGTGAAAGGTGCTAACGACAGGTAATGTGATGTTTCAGTCTTTTGGCTCGAGAGGGATTCAATTATTGTTTCATATTATTTTGGGTCCTATTTCGACTGCGCAACTGTAACAGCCCAAAAATATTTGATACCTCGACAGGAGTTCGAACTCGCGCCGTTACAACTACGAGAAATTTCCCGTCGTTGCGACACTCTAACAATCTGAGCTGTGAGGTGATCAAACCTCTTCGACTGTGAGAGTTATTTTCCTGGAGCGTAACAGCAAGGTTTAGGAATAATTAGAGACTAACTTGGAAATGTGCAGATTTTAGTCATACTTGTCAGACTGCTATTTTGTATTCCACCCTATTTGAAATAGCAGACAAAGGAACCTCTCACAGAATGAACTTCATTTATAATAAGTATAATCAAACTTTCTCTATTAGTCTTTGGTTTTTTCCTTTTAGGCCGTTAGATTTTGGTATTTTGAACCCCTCCATTTGGTGGGGTATTTAAAACCTGCAATACAGGACTTAGGTAGGTCAAATTAGGAGACAGGTATAAAAATGTACACGGTGGGAACCAACATTCTATCTCAAAGTACTGAAACACATCTATCTCACTGAAAGTTCATTAAATCTTACAGCAAATATAATCCAGAAATTTTCATTAAGTACGAATATATTAATACCAATAAACTATACCATTACATGAAGTATAGACTTAAATTTCGCAAGCTTCTTAGTTACCCATACTCAAATTTCCATACCAATAAAAGAAGTACTTTCATATTTTTAAAGTATGTACAGTCCATTACGGGGGTTTCGAGACCAATGACAGTTCTTGATCTGGTTATGTCATTGCGCCTACCTTTGTGGGATTTTCTGGTCATATCCAGTACTGTATTGCACTCATAACTATATTACAGTTATGCAACACGGGTGGGGAAAAAGGTATTTTTACTATTTTCAAAAGGAAGTACACTTCATCCAAAGAATTTTGACACCAATTGCACTTTCGTACAATATGGAGTTTTCTTTCGTAGATTTATCAAAGTTCTGAGCACTGGTGACGTCACACTTCACATGGGGGTCCCTTCCAGGAGGAAAGGGTGCTTTGACGTCACCAGTGCAAGTAACTTTGAAAAATAGTAGACAAAAGTACTCATCGTAAAAGTTTGGGTGGTACGACACTTCTTAGGATGGAATCTATTTTAATTGTAAAATATAAAATGAATTTGTGGGTAACACTCACTAAAACTTCAGCCAAAAATGGGTCCTTAGTTAAATGTTTTGTAAAATTATTTATATCAAATGATTCTATGAGATCTCTTATACTGCTGGTATAAATGAAAAATTCCAATAACACTTTCAATGACCTAAAAACACCCAGAGGGAGGCAGAATTGAATCTTTATTTTGCTATAACAAGAGCCTAAATTTGTTATTCTTGTAGGCAACATCCGCAACTTGATACTTTTTCTACCTTTTTATATCATTGGTTTATGGATTACAGCAATCCTATCCTCCATCCTATTTCTGTCTGGATAAAAAATTATAATGTTATAGTTTAAAATAGAGAAAAGAAAGGATGGTACACTCGCTATTTCCACTGTAAAACTTGAAACTAATCTATCTCTATTAATCTACTTGATCTTGACTCTATTTTAAAGAATAATATATTTTTCCATCCAGACAGAAGTAGGAGGGCTGATTGCTGTAATCCATAAACCAATGATACCAGAGGTAGAAAAAGCAAAATGTGGTTGAGAAGCAGGGAGGGGACCCCAAGTTATAACCTACACAGCTCGTGGCGAGGCCATATGACAAACTTTCTCGAGTGAATAATACAATCCAAACTAAGGGGAGAAGTTTCATTACACCCCACCTCCACATCTCACCTTCAATAAAAATGGAGACAACACACCAATCAACTTATACTTTTGTTTGTAATTTTCGCTGACTTATTTTGACATTTATTATATTTAAAATCTATTATCATAATATAGGGTGGTATGTACAAAGTTGAGCAATAGCTCAGAGATCAATCTCATGAGCGAAAGCTCATCGATTGAGAGAGATCTCCGAGCGTGAGATCAATTTCGGTTTTTGTATGCATAAAGTTGAGTAAGGGGCCGTTTATCAATCACAGATAAAGCCCAGGCAAACTCTAGGTAACTAGCAGCCTCAGATAACTTCTCGTTGGCTGTTTATCAACTCACATTTATCCGCAAGATACCGCTATCTGCTTGGTATCCTTACCTGAGACTCACCTCCCTCAGTTAGCGATTTATCTTGTGGGTAAAGTTATGTGGAGAGGTTATATAGCTTGTACTAATAACAATATAATCTATATAACAATAAAATAAAGTCATATAAGATAGTCATGATGTATAATAACGAAGTTGAATTGATGGATTCGGACTTTTCGGATGAGATCATTCAATTTTTGGAATATGAACGGAGACCGTGCACGGTCCGGCCACGCCCGGATTATTTTAATGAACTTGACGATGTAGATTTTCACACACATTCCAGTTGTCGAAATAAACTACTATGTTTGTGCTGCGGTTGATAGAAGGTAAAATAGAATCCCACAGTGATAGGAACAACTCTATATCGCCTATCACAAAACCATCCTCCACCATCCTCACAACCGTAATAAAATATAAATGAACTGTTTTTACAAATTGGTCTAAAATATATTTACATTACCCGCTCCCTAACCCACCGTGATGAAATTTTTGTTTACTGAGAATGATTTCTACAGAGACCAAATTATATCGAGCAAAATATTATAAAACAAAGGGGGGGAAAGAATAAAATACATTTAGAAACAATCGGTTGAAAATAGCGTAAATACTACAGTTCATTCCCCCCTCCATCATTCCTCCTCTCAAAAATCCGTCCACAAAATGAAATCTCCGATTTGTAGCACATCCAAACGAAAAAAGCATGATTTATCGGGATTACCCCCTCCTTACACCTCCATCAATAGTAAATTTAAACTTCCAAGGTTTATTGCATAACTAGACTGAAATCGGGATCGAACAAAAACCAGACACGGAAATCAAATCAGAATATGGATACATTACGGTATATTTAAATCTATTACCCGCTCCGTTCACCCCTTCCTCAATTAACTTTTTATTTCCTAACATAATTTTGTTAAATAATTCGAAATCTTAATTCATCACATGGGAGATGAAACCGAAATGACAGGAGTGTTGTTGCTGTTGTGTTGTACTATACCTATCTACTTTTTACCGATAGACGTCGCGTAGAACTAAAAATACCAGTGTTGTAAGGCTGTTTTGTGGGGAAATCATTGTTGTAGTAGTGGTACCCCTTTTTCCCTCAGACGAAGTTATCTGAGCAGTTAGCTATCTATAGGTAACCTGAGGGGATAAAGTTGATTGATAAACGCCCTACAAAATTTGTTCGAGAGGTTGCGGTAACCTCTAGGTAACTACCTGAGGTTTGTCTAGAAGTTACCGCTGTGATTGATAAACGGGCCCTAAATGGTTTAGAGCTCTATCTCACGCAACCCGTGCGTTGTTGAGCTTTAGCTCAGGTATTTGACACGAGTGAATGGACCTGCAGTGACAGGTCAGGGATTTTGATCCGAGTTCACAGGCCTCCCCCTCCTCTTCACCGTAAGCATCCACATGTGTCACCTGTTTGTTTGACGTCTGATTAGTTGTTGCCAATCTTTCATATCCCCCATTTTGTACCGAAAATGTACGCGTCAAGCAGTGATTCCGATGGCAACCAGCAAGAAGGATTTGTGAATATAATTAAAAACTATTCAAACTGTACAGCGTTCTGTAATCTGCATCACGAGTGTCCCGCCAAAGCTTGAGAACTTTGGTTGGTCGTAGTAGGTTCATAACTCCGACATCGTGTCATGAACTAGACTGACAAGAAAAGTTGAGTTTCGTCCATGGCTGTCTAACTTTTTCCTGAGCTAAAGCTCACAAGTCAGAGCTTTATCTCAACTTTATGCGTACGAAATGGAAATCGACCCCCCCCCCCCCCCACCCTCCCGAGCTTGAACACAAGGGGTGAGATTCATCTCAATCGCTTCAGATGAATCGATTAATTGATTAATTTAATTTATGATCAAACTAAAATAAAATTAATAGAGAAAAATGAGAGGTGTTTATAGGCTGTTGTTAAGCGAAATTTGTAAAAACTACGAGATTAGGGTGGGAGTTATGTCTATCCTGTAAACAAACCCACGTGAACCAACCCTCATTTGGCAGAACTTTTCAAATGTTAACCTACATAGGTTACAAATTCTTGCTTCCCATTAGTTTATATTCAGGATTACAAAATACTATTGAGCATGAAAACAGTTTACACCATTCCTCAAGATAGTCAACTACTGTTCACGGGAAAAAAAGTTGGATGAAGAGGAATGTTCACAGTTCTCAAGAGTTGAGTGTTGTGGTGTGAGGCACCTATGTACAATTTCCCCGAGCCTTTTTGAAGTGTAAACTTCTATAGGCGCACCTCGTCGAAAAATTTAGCGGGGTGTGAATACGATTTTACCGTCACGCTGTTTTTTCTTTTGATTTTCACGTACAACCAAGCTGTTGCTGGGGAAATGAAACTTCTTTATTTTTCACCGGACAAAAATCGTTCTCCACTCGTTGGAAAGCTCTCGATTTATCACGCATTTCTTTCGTACTTGTTCATATATTCATGTCGTAGTTTTATATTTATTTATGTTATAAATGGATATAGTAAACAATGCCGCTTGTTTTGTTGTCACTTGGTAGAGAAGTTAATCTTGCTTATAGTAATTGTAGACGCACACCATAACAGAAAATTACCTACTTAGGTACTCTGTTCTAATTTCGATTTTTGAAACATTTATGTTATAGTTTTAAATTTATTTACATTTACGAAATAGCGGGAAGAAAGCATGTTCCATGTTTTAGCATTTTAGCCGAAGGCTCAAGGCGGAAAGTTACCGAGGGTCCAGGGGCGGAGCCTGTCCACTTTTACTTTCCCAACAGAGTGGAAAGTAATGTCCAATTTTACTTTCCCAACATCCCAACAGAGTGGAAAGTAATGTCCAATTTTACATTCCCAACATCCCAACAGAGTGGAAAGTAATGTCCATTTGGTTTATTATTTCCAATAATAAGCCTATGTGATCGTATAGCAAACAAGTTTTATACCCCCCCCTCAAACATTGTCACTTTACGTTTCAAGGTGCGTAGAATCCAAATTTGAAATGTCCGTCCACCGTCCGGGCCATAAAAGGCCTAAGAATTGACTTAAAAAACCCGTTCTTTCGCACATAGACTCCATTTGGAGTCTAGTTGGTCCTAACGTTTAACCATCCTGATCGCTTTACTCGCATAGATGCTATGGGCCAAAAACGGGCGAAAAAGTGTCTTTTTCGAGGCTTTGAGTGTTAGACTTACGCATGCTTGGCAGGGGGTCACGGTGGGTGGTGAGGGGGGTGAGCGGGGGGTGGAGCGGGGGGTGGAGCGGGGGGTGGAGTGGGAGGAAGAACAGAGGTGGATACTACTCTTTTTCGATGAACTTGATATTGAAAAACACGATTTATAACTCAGATTTTTCTTAATCTCTAATTCAACATCTGAAATGATATATTAAATTGTTCAACACTTACATTGTTTTATTTGGGCACGAAGTGCTTTGACCAGTTCAGTTTCCACTTGAGGGGGTGATTCTGGTTTGTTAATTTCAGCGTCAGCAAGAGCTGCCTTCAAGTCTTGACGGCTGGGCCAAACTGAGGGCTTTATTTTTGTTCGCTTAGGCCTTTTCATCGCCTCAAACTGCTCTCTTAGCGCTGCAATTGAGTAAACATTGTTACAATTAGTTGATTATTGAGCAGGTAATTCATGGAATAATCCAAGGACATACAATTGAACAGTGTTTTACTACTGAATTCAAATACACTGGGTTTCCGTAAAGTATGATATTTTAAGAAACTCCACAACTTTTGAGGGCCTGTGAGAATCTCGTTTTGTTCAGACGGTCCTAGCATTTAGTTACCATCATGGCTCAATGGGATCCACAATGCTCATCGATATTTTTTTTTTTTTTCATATCCAGTGATAGTGTAGTGGGAGTGCAGCCCATGTTCAGGACGCGTTTCAATGTTGATAAAACTCGAAGTGTCCAGACTCTAGATTATATCCTGAAGCGAGTATATATATTCCATAGAAATGGCCCATCCATGGGTTCGTCAAGCGATCAAAGCAAGTCCACAATGTTCTTTATGCAAACATGATCCACCTCTTGGGATTTCTTACTCTTATCTGTGTCCGGAACCAGATTGTGATCCAACCATTTTTCCCATGGCTGGACCATTTCTATGGAATAGATGTACCCACTTCAGGATAGAATTTCGTCTCAGGACTTAACGATTGAGATCAACATTGAAACACGTCCCCTCACAATTTTGAAAACATATTAGATAGTTTAAGCACGGTGTTCTGGACCTCATTGAGTCATAATGGTAACTAAATGCTTGGACCGCCCGAACAAACGAGATATTGCTGATCCTCCTAGGATCCACCATTCAAAAGTTGTGGAGTTTCTAAAAACATCATACCTAACAGATACACAAGTGTGTAATGGAGAATCCAACTTGCTCAACAATATTTTTAGCACAGTCCCATGCATTTTCATCTTGAATAAGAGAATTGTACATTTAGGAGGGAAAACTCAATGATGAATACCATCTGAAATCAGTATTGTGAACCAATGTGAATGCATGGCCATTCGTTCAGACTATAATAATTAGTAGCAAGTCGTTAAGAATCAAATAGAACACAAGAAGTAAATCTCGCTTTCTTTCCTGTATATATATATGTAAATTCGATTTTTTCGGTACTTTTCTCATTACAGACGACTGATATTAAAGGCTTCTTCCGAGGAAAGTTTTTATGTGAAGTTTCAGATGGGCGCAAGTTCCTCAATACAAATACGGTAAACAGCAATTACAGCTTTTGAGTTGGAGACGTGATCCCCCTTCAAGGTGGAGTTCCTTGGCCTCAAACGGGGAACGCGTTAACTGGCAATTCGGTCTACACGATTTCCTACGACGAACTTACCAAACAGCTTGCTAAGAACTGCTTTAAATTTATATCTTTGTTTAGTGGGAGACTTTGGTATGGGGGGGGGGGGGGGGGGGGTGGGGGGGGGGGGGGTTCAAGTTAGGGGTGTGAAAAAATCGATTTTTCCACTTTTCGATTTAATCGATTTTTTTGGACAAAAATCGATTTAAATCGATTAAAATCGTATGACTTTTAACCACTATAATAACCGATATCTTTTATTAAACTCAATTAGATCTAAGTAATTCAAAGTGCTCAATTTGATTATTTTAAGTAATTCTGAAGAGCACTCCATGGTGTGCCCATGGATGAACCATGGTATGCCCAGTAACATCTCTACTGTCTAGGCAAATAGGGCAAGGTGAATAAAAAGGCACTCTTCAAAAATGAAAATGTAAAAATAATAAAATATGTTGATAGGTATAAAATTTATTTTTTTAAATTGTACCATCCGAAAACTTGGAAAAGAGCAAATTATTAATCTAGCTCCCTAGTTGGAACTAGAAAAATATAGAAATATACCTAATAGATAAATTTTGGTTCTTCCATTCGATTAAGACAATTACTTTTTTCATTATTATTTTTACATTTTTTCAACCATCATTCGCATAGAATACAGCTAGATAATCACAACATAGGTATCACGCCAAGAGCCTGCTTGCTCTAGAAAGTAGGTAGGACGTGCGAAGGTAACGATTTTCATAACATGAATAAATTTGTGACACCTTGTACCACTAGTATTTATCCATTAGTTTAGGAGTTGGATAAACATCGCGTCATCTCGTTCGATCATGAGTTTTACATCTCGTTTCTTCAACAAATCGTGAGGATTTACGGTAAAATGTGGCTTGAAACAGCACCACCCAAAAAGTCCGATTATTAATCGATGTTTTCCCCAAAAATCAATTCTTTCGATTAACCAAAAAAATCGATTTAATCGATTCTAACATCGATTTTTTTCACAACCCTAGTTCGAGTGCGGTGACTCCAATCCAGAGCCACGATACGCTCCTGACCTCCTTCAACACGGCTTAAAGGCCGTATCACACTTGCATTTTTTTCGCATTTTTTCTGCGTTTTAAACGCTGAAACGTGAAGAAGGCAAACTGCGTTTTTTCAAGTTCAGTAGTGAATGTTGAAGAGGAATAACTTCAAAAACAGCGCATTCTGGCGAAATGCGTTTTTATTAAATCTGTCAGGTTAGGTCTCCTAGGGGTTTTTCGTTGAATTGTAAACTCCCCAAGGGTTGTGTTTAGCATTTTTCTTGCGTCAAGGTAAAAATTAGAACGTGTTCTAATTTTCCCAAGTGAGTTTAAAAACGCTCCGCCAGGATGCGCAATGGTCGAAAAAGCTGACCTTGGAAAAACGCACTTCTTCTCCTTCACGTTTTTGCGTTAAAAACGCAGAAAAAATGCTAGTGTGATACGGCCTTAAAGTGGTCCGATGCTCGCCTTTGGAAAGCTGATACATAAGTGACTGACTTGATTATACTACGATAAACTAAACCCTTGAATAACACCGTGAGGTGGGAATCGCCCTCAAAAATCTCCTATAAATGATGGAGGCCTTCCCTTCCATAAAGCACTGCTTTTGTAACAGTCTCGGCCCAGTCATGCATTTCATACGCTTATGTATATATATACAAGATATATCTTACGTAGATATATACGCTTATATAGATCCCACCTGCAAAGCAAATAGACCCAACGATCAACCCACACGACCCACGATCGACCCTATCGGGTCGGATTGATCTAGCAATTTGAAAGTTTCAAGGCTATTTTGATAATGTCAGGTTATCACACTCCAAGGTGAAGGTGAGTGTGCTTTAGAGAAAAATCACTTGATGCGACTTGAAAATCACGGAGTTTATTTACATATCAGTCCCAATTTTACATGAAATACTTCTGAGGCACCTACCTTCAGGAATTTCTGGCTTCCCAAAGTCCCAGATGAGGTCATCGTCAGAATCTGACTCACTGTCTGCAATCATGTTCTATAGTTTATTGAAACTCGTACTTGAATATACCACTAGGCGCATCTCTAAGAAACAAACATAAGAACAACAATAACTCATGTCATTAATGCAAATCACTGATGTCAGGAGAGTTATGTAAGTCTAAACTACGGAAAAATTACAATTCGTACATACCCAGTGCAGTCGATGATGAAGCTTCGTTTTCTAACTCACGACACCGATTTGGAATCATAGTCTGTAAATAAAAACACGTAAAAACACTACATAAAACCGGCCAGTTATCAATTTGTGCGTTGTTCTTCTTCTTCATCTATTTTCCATTCATGATAGTTCCAAGCTCCACGATAGACGTTGAAGTTTTCTCTTCTCCTGTTTAAATAACGCGATGATTACAAGAGCGCTTCTTGCGGCAAACGTGCACACTCGTACATTTAGGGCCGGTTTCGCCAAAGCTTCGTTCTCAAAGCGCGTTCTGACAGTTCTCGAACTCATCAGAACTGGGACGGGAAATCCTGAGGCGTTCCGGAACTTGTGGAACCGCCTTCTGCACTGCGAACGATTTCAGAACATGGAAGTGGAATATCCTGTGTTGGTGTTTGTAACCTCACTCAACTCCTGTTACCTACTGGTGCCCCTTTTCAGAATATTTTTGTTCCAGTGAATATACAGGGTGTGGCAGAGAGGATGGACGGTTTTAAAAAAATCATAAAGTAGTTAATTTTTACTCAAAAACAAATTTATTGATGCCATCAGGTTCGCAAGGAAATAGCATTTGAGACAGTCAAGTGTGAAAAATCACATCAGGCATGTGGTGGCCAAAATCGTTGATGCAGTGCTGAAGGTGCTCTTGGAAGTTCGGGTAGACTCTCTCCAACATAGTGCTACTTTAAAATGATCACCAACTTCTTTTTCCCTGCATTACGACGGTGACGTGTTCCACCCCGACGTGTAAGGTTCCAGCAGGATGGGGCGACCGCCCGCACATCCAGAGCATCAATGGACGTTATTCAACCTCTCTTCCCTGGTCGCCTTATTTCCAGGTTTGGCGATGTTCATTGGCCTCCTCGGTCCCCAGATTTATCCATGTTCGATTTTTTCTTATGGGGACACCTCAAGGCTAGAGTATACGAGAACAAGCCCTGAACTCTGGAGGAATTGAAGGACGCAATTCGCGTGGAAGTCGCCCATGTTGGAGAGAACGCCCAAGAACGCCTCCAGCACTGCATCAACAATTTCGGCCACCACATGCCTGATGTGATTTTTCACACTTGACTGTCTCAAATGCTATTTCCTTGCGAACCTGACTGCATCGTTTTTGAGTAAAAATTCACTATTTTATGATTTTTCAAAAACCGTCTGTCCTCTCTGCCGCACCCTGTATTACTTATTATGCCCGTGATTATTACCTACCACCCCACGGCAATAAAAAAAATAAATAAATGAAAAAAAAAAGAAATGAATAAAATTAAAAAAAATTAAAAACACCACGATGACTGAGGAGTATAATCGAAAAAATTTGAGTTTCATGAATGTAGACGAGATACAACTATAACTTCAATTTCGTCCTCATCATTTTCAAACCAAACACCATTGTCGAAACTATCGCTTCACGAACTTGACGAGCTAGTTGACATTTCGATCATAGAATACGTACTTATACTAACGTATAGAGACTAAAGTATAGTACATATGATTTCGTTGAAGGAGAAAAGAGTTGTTTACTCCACGAGATCCGAAAAATTGTGAAATGCGATTGCGTTAACTACGTCCTTGCGTTCGAGTTCTGACAGTTCCGAAAAAAACCAGGGACTGTTAAAACCGCCCGGAACTGGGTTTGCAAAACACTGCGAACGCTGAACTCGGCGGTCTTGGCGTTCCGGAACTGGGCGTTCTGGCACTGCGCTTTGCCCAGAACCGTTCCGAACTCGCAGCATGCACACTGAAAACAAAGCTCAAGTTTTTTATTTGAATTCAAGACGCAGTTTCAGTACGGAGATCGTTCGCAATATTGGAAGGTAATTGTTTACTATTACTTTGTCACCTCTAACTTTTTCAGTATGAGGACATTTGTAATATTTATGCAATAGAAATATAAAGAGATAGTATTTGAATGCCGGAAACATGTTTGAGCCCGTAGACATACACTTCATTCTGACCTACATGTCCGACTAATCTGAATTTTTACTAAGGGATTGACTACTTGATGTTATGTGATTTTGAGATGCGAGCTTGCGAGCATCCAGACCACCAACCTATACACAGCATTCTGCATTCTTGGTGGTCTGGATGCTCGCAAGCTCGCATCTCAAAATTACATAACATCAAGTAGTCAATCCCTTAGTAAAAATTGGACACTAGGGCATCCTTACATCGAGGCAAGGTGAGTTCCTAGAGGGAAGGTACCTATGGCTACGTACTTTCCGTATATTATTACTTGTTCATGTACTGCATTGATAAAAACAATTTTTGTCCCTAAAATTTGCATAACTGCAAAACTCGCGCAATAACTGCACTGCCGTCTTCTAAAAATCTTACCTTCAGAAGAATGCATTTCTAGGTTTTTTCCTTGCTGCTGGTTTTTTATTCATGTTTCATATTCCCTGATTCGATATTTGACAAACTTGCTAATCAGCGGTTGTATTCATCGGCAAAGCAACGACCCACCTACTTTGTTTAGGCACCTTAAACCAGTAGCAAATCTGGTAGGACGTACCTACGAAGGTACCTACCTAAGTAGTTTCGTTTCTCGGTGTAGCGACAACCTGCCTTCTTTACTTTGACTAAGTATCAAATCTCTCCTTTTATTCATTCAATATAACAATTAAAGCTTCCTCAGTTAAGCATTGTACCAAGAACTTATAATAAAATGCTGATAAAGGTACCTGAGCAATGTCTAGGTACCTACACAGCAATACAGACACCTGTGGAATTTTCAATGATCTTTTCTTTACCAATTTCAGGTTAATAGTTATTCTCAAAGCCTAAACGAATGAAGTTCTTTAGTTTTCTGACACTGATTAACTACAATAGTTAGTAGGCTCCTAGTCCAAATAAAAACTCGTTCACATTTGATTGGTATTGTTGACAGCAATCTACAATCAATTATTGCGCTGGCAGGCACGATTATTATAACATTTAGTCAAATTGAAACTTTGTATTGCTACAATATTATACTTTTTCAAAACTAAACTGTTGAAAAATGGCCTTATAACCACAAATTATGTCGACATGAGACGGCAAACTTCTTATGAGAAATAGGTTGGTTGAGTAGCGATTCATTGACGTAGAGCAGTCATGGCCGACTTTGGCTGAAACGGGAACCTACTCCAGGCGTGACGTCACGAGAATATGGGCCATAGTTTACTGAATTAAATTGTATGTTTGATTCAAATTAATTGTATTTGCTGAAAAATTTATAAAAACTCCCAAAAATGAACTAAAATTTCTGAATCTTTGAATTGCAGAATATTATTTTGAACGAGTTTTGCTGCTATAAAATTAGTAGTCAACTATTTCTGTGCAATTAAAATGCTTGAATTTAAAAACAATGTATTCTGAAACAATGTTCTTTAATATAATATGATTATTTAGTATCCTCATTTTTAGCTATTTAGATTTGTTAGTTTTCTCCTCGTGGATTTCCAGGTTGGATATGATATAGGGTGATAATGTGTTCAGGTGAAATATAACTACATACTTTCTAAAAAAAATTATTTTAAAAAATATTGCTTTGGATGCGAGTAGAGTTGTTCCTCTTTAATGAAGCTATTACAGTGGAAATCGCATTTTTTTTTCTTCTATTATATTGAGTGACAATCTAAAGCAGCGGTCCCACCGGTCAAGGATTAATTTTCCTTTGTAACAAACCTTTGATCAAGCTACTGTAAAAAATATGGCGAGTGCGTATGTATGCAAATCCTTGCAACACGCCGAATTCTTACAGCTTTCCTTTGATTTTGATGCAATTTTCAGCGAATGTGCGGGTTAGACCTCATATTGTCTCAAACCAGTTTCCTTCCTTCACTCTGCGCATGCGCAAACGTAATATCCATCAAGCATGATTTTGTCAAGGTCTCATTACATGACCTCCATCAAAGTAAATGAAATCTGTTTGGCTTCAAGATCAGAAATAGTTTTGATGGTGTTGTTCTTGCAGAGCTAAATTCTTGTAGGCAAACTATACCTACTTTGCAATCGTAAGGTACCACCAAAATTGAGTTTACCCTGGCTACAGAATTTACCCGCGGACGATGTTGTTAGGTATTATTTTTCTGATTTAGGGTTTTTCACAAACATACATACATTCATCTTCATATACCTATGTACCTACATACCATACCTATGCTGTGATCTGAGCGTGCTGATCCAAGTGAGTCTTGCTGTAAATAAATACTTTTGATTCATTATTCGTATTTTCCAGGCCTACTTTTAATATTGTAGGCTACCTGGCGCTCAGATGGTGTTTTTCCCCTCACGAGGACCCTCACCCTGTACAATTGAGGGGAGGGCAGCGCACAGGGGTGAGAACAAAAGGCCAAAAAACTGGAGAACCTCCTTATCTCAAAATGGATCGTTAATAGTGACTAGGAAATGGTTTTATTCAATTCAGGAAGAAAAACGCTGCAAATTATTACACAGAGGGCTTATTAGTTCTGTATTAGATAGCCCTTCTAAGCAGATTACTGGTTTGTAATTAGCTTTGTTCGCAGTGCCGGTTGGAAACGGTTACCAACCGTTGGCGACCAGGTTTGTGATTGGTTTAGTGCGCATGCGTGACCGACACCTAATTTCAAACCGTTTGTAACCAAATCCGCACTGCGAACGGGTTTGACTAAAGTTAACCGTCGCATAGCCTCCAACAGCTGTAACCCTGCTTGGTGGGCTCGCCTCATCCTTTGAATAGGTAAACATTTCATGTATGAATAAAGAACCTGAACCGTAAAGGGGTTAAGGGGCAAGACAACAGACAGGTTGAAGAATGAAAAATATTCATTGGTAACAAACCTTCCAACAGGAATAAGAAATCCATGCTCAATATTTTCTTGCCTCCAGCTGATGATTTTGTGGGAGAATGTGGTGTTTATCTCGCGGGAAGAATTTAAATCGAAGTCGACCGTCGTTCTTAATTTTTAATGTTAATAGCTTTACAAATAACTCTTCAGTTGAGATTAAGTAATAACATTTTACTGTTTGATTTTGTATTTTGTTGCTATTCAGACGAAGATTCCCATTCTACGTCGTTGTCACCAATAAGATTTTCCATATCACACAACTAGTAGGAAACTTTCAATAAATAACCGTAATTAAAACGAGGGTAAATGCTGAAATAGAAGTATACGAATGAATACCTTAAGAAAGGCTTTATTGAACGGAATTCATCTTAATTATGAAACGGGTTACAGAAATAAACAAAGTTGAAACTTAGTGAACAGTGCACGTCATGCAGATGTCCGACAGCTTTCTCATCTCGTTCGGCTGGCTTATCGTCTCTCAGCTCGCTGAGCTCCCGCTACCCTACATCTCACAGTGGAATGATTTGATTGGCTACTTCGAGTAGCGGTGTGGTGGGGGACAAACCGTCAGATCGGTCAGCAGAAATTTCTCTGACCGGTCTAACCGATCCACAACGCGTTTCAAACTGGTTTGGTGGTCACTGCGAACGGACCACTATGGATGCTATACAGTCATAGATTTTCTCAAATGGACACTGCGAACGCCCCAAACGCGTTCCCAACCAGTTCCTACCGGTTTGACGGTCACTGCGAACAAACCTATTATTGCCTAAACTCTGCTTATTGTATAGGTATTCATTATCAAAACTCAGGGCTTTGCGCCTCTCAAATCAGTTCACTGCATTACAGCACCAGGACCCCATAATTAAAACCTCCGCATTTGTTGATTCACGTTTCAAGATATGTGAAATCCAAAAATAGAATAAAATTGCTGCAAATTATTACACAGAGGTTTATTATTTCTGTATTGTATAGCTCTTCTACGCAGAACACCTATCTATTTAATGCGTTTCCATAGGCATGGACGCCTAGTGAAGAGAAATTAATAAAATTAAATAACACACCTGAACTTTCCTTATAGGAGCTGATGATGCAGTGCCGTGAATTGGTGATTGATGCAGCGCATGCCGGGTAATGCCGCTAGCTTGCTATCTAGCGGTCAGTGATGAAACTTAGTTAGTTCCCCAAAAAAAATAGGTCGCTGGCATATTTTATTTTATTTATTGGCAAAAAATATAAAACTTTGGTTACATGTAAAAAATGAGAAATTCTCGCTGAATCAAAAATTTTCGCTCGTAGTGAGAGAATGGATGAAATTACTCCCTATTGCTAAAGGATTTGAAGGAGGATAACAGTGGGCTATTCAGAAATTTTAGCCGCAATTTAGCAATTTATGGTCTGGCTGCCACAGCTCTGGGTGCTCCGCATACAGAGAAATTAACAAAAGGTACTTTTCATTTTCCCACTCCATCACTATAATACTTGAAAAGCAACAAAACACCACACACAAAATGGGAGACGTGTACCCTTCAACAGCTAGGCGAGAACTAGATTCATAGAACACCATTTGACGAATCTCGGGGTGTTTACACACAGCGAGCGGCGAGCGAGTGTCCCTTTGATGATTCGCCGTAAAACCGACATCGGGTGTGTGGTGAACTCTCAAGATATCTCACCGGCCCTTTTCAGGGCCTCCAAAGAGATTTCACAAATTAAACAAGGTATTAAAAAGACGTCGAATCACCGTGTCTCAAATGACATTAGAGAGTTTTTGGCGACTTCAACTCAACGTCACCCGTTACCGTAGTCTTGAGGGAGCAAACGAAGATGCTAACCCAAAAGGAGCCGGGAGAACGGTTGCCTTAATTTTGATATCACGTTAACGGTGGTAGGGTAACGCGATATTTTCCCCCCAGCTATTTTGTTGTCTACTGGTTGTCTAATAGACTTCTTTATTTTGATGTGAAATGCCGATTTTCAATCCTAAATTCGAATTTCATGTTAGTCTCAGTACAAATACGGGATTTTTAGTTTTCAATTCGTAAACAAGACATGGATTTAACGCAAAGATAGTAAGCCTCAAGTGGGAAACACCGCGATTTAGTTGCACTTTTAGGTCTTTATCGTTACAAACTTCATGTTTTTGGGTTTTCGGTTGGGTAATATCAAGAAGTATGAAAAAGTATACATCTCTATGACAATGAACCAGGATTTTACCTGATAATCATCAGTGGAGGCAGCACTTCACGCAATGTTCACGAGAAAACAGCTGAGATCAGGCTAACTAAGAACAATACTGCGAAGAAGTAGTGTCTTAAAACTCAGGTTCCTCTTTTAAAATATGTGAAATTATAATAAAAACAAAGCTCTAATCGATCAAATAGAGCCTGTGCGCAAAAGAACGGATTTTTTCTGATCGAGTTGAAGGCTAGTAAAGCGCGACGGCGGAGGCGGACTTCAGACGGCACATTCGGTTTCTATCTACGCGACTTGAAACGAAAAATAACCAAGTTTGAGGGGTGTTCTAAAACCTACCCGCTATCAACAAAATTAGTTGGTAATGAGGCATTTGAAAAGAAAAACTACTATTATTTATTTCACCAGTATTCGAGTAATTTTGAGGTGCCCAGTAGTGTTACATTTACAGGAAGGTTAGGCTGGTGACGTGTGCCTTTAGGTCCCCAAACGGGTGACGTTAAATGAGCCATTCTAACGTACGACGTTGCTAACGTCCCCTCAAGGTCACGTACTCTTGGGTACGGTAGGGTGACGTTAAGGGTACGTTAGTGGTCACCAAAAACTCTCTATTGAAACCCTGAGTCAAGGGCAAACGAGCCAAGCGCACCCGAGGAGGAGGGGAAAAGATGCTTCGGCCCCGGGGCACACAGAGAGTGCTCAACCAATCAAACGGAACGGGCCAATCAAATGCCATCCCCGGCTCCGTGAGTTGTATAAATATGGCATCTCATAGCCCATTATTTTATACCGATCTCAACCATCGATCTACAACCATATCTACTCTCGAAGAAGACCTCTCTCCACCTACGAACCAGAAGTGAACTCAACTCCCCTGGCTCAACTGGAAGAAGAAATTCATAAGCCAGCTGCAATATAACTCCACTGGCTGATCGAGACGAGAGACTACCGCCTTCAAGACTTCAAGACATCTGAATAGGTCGAGCTCCACACTTCGTATTGCTCCCTATTCAGTCCCGTATAAAGCTGGGACCCTAGACGGAAACCAGAAGCGGTGACACCGTCTAGGAGCAGCAAGCCTTGCCCCTGGGTTCGTAAATTTATCTACGGACCACCAGGGCAAGCCGGTGATCTCAAGCAGGCCTTCACACGGCACGATCGACCGAATTCGGTGGACCCGCCTTATCGAAGAGCTTCACCTGTTTCAATAAACGGTTGACCCCGGCATTCCACTAGGGGTACCTACACCTAGTCAAACTTATATAAATCCACTACAAGGTGGATCAGGTCCGATCACGAACGAGCATTCACTTGGACCTTGATCGGCTCGCAGCAACTGTTTACACTGCCTGAGCCTCGAACGAATGCTCGTTTGGCACCCCTGCTCGCGACGAATGCTCGGGTAGTATAAATGAGCCAGTTTTCGGTCATCATCGTTTCCTCTGACTACGACTTAAGCCGGTTTCACATGGAGCGGTATGTCCGGAAGACGGAAAGACGGAACGCAATCTGATTGGCTGTTGGGACAACAGATGAGGATGGTGGCTGCCATGTTGCCGGAATGGGCGGTCTGTGGACGGCGGTAGAAATTTTTATACCGTTACCGCGTTCCGTCGAGCGGAGCGCAATCTCATTGGACAGGAATGTTGATAACCGCAAGTAGAGGTTTCAGATCAGAGAGGGTTTCAGTAGGAAGGTTATGATTCCGTTTACCAAGGTGCCGCTTCATGTGAACACCCTGCCGCATTCCGCCCCCCCCCCCTCCACTGGGTTTTCCAGCCTTCCGTCTTTCCGGTTGTTACGCTCGTACCGCTCCATGTGAAACCGGCATTACGGCCACGTAGGGTCAGCTTCCGTAAAAATCAAAAACTCTAATAAAGATATGATTAAGGTATACGTATAAAAATCCGTCCATCCACTTTCTTCCGTCCAATTTTTTCTTTGATTCGATTTTTGGAATCTACGAACCTTGAAATGTAAACCAACAAATTTGAGGGGGGTTCATTGGCCCATAAATTGTACGCCTCGCTTTTTTCAAAATTTTCAAGTTTTTCTGTAGTTCCTAATTTATTAAACTTTTTCGCAATTCGTATGCATACTTTCTCGGAAGTGGTGTAATCCTTTCGGGAAAAGGTTTAATTATTTTGGAAAAAAGTTTAATTGTATTGGGAAAAGGTTTTATTATATTGGGAAAAGGGTGAATTATTTTGGTAAAAGGTTTAACTCTTTTGGCAAAAGGTTTGATCCATTTGGTAAGATGTTTAATTAAATCGACAAATCCTATACTTACTCGAAAACTAAGTGTTGAAAAAATCTCTTGGAGGAACTTTTTATCAGAAATGAGCTCGAAGATTTACCTTTAGAGTCTTATGAATTTATGTCGAGACACCCTGTATATCTACCTCTATGTAGGTAGGTATATAGCCCATATTCTCGTGACGTCACGCCTGGAGTAAGTTAGTGTTTCCGCCAAGGTCCGCCATGACGGCTCTGCCAGTAAATCGCGACTCAACCAACTTGTTTTTCATAAGAAGTTTGGCGTTTTACGTCAACCTAAATACGTTGTTGTAACGACATTTTTCATCAGTTTTGTTTGGCAAAAGTAATATTGTAGTGATATAAAGTGTCAATTTAACTAAAGTGACAAAAATCTTGCCTGCCAACGCGATTATTGTTAGTAGCTCTTACGGCGAACGAGATTTTATTTGGACTAGGTACTAACTATTGTAGTTCATAAGGGTCCGAAAACTAAACAACTTCATTCGTTTAGGCTTTGAGAATAAATACCATGACAAATAATGAAGAAAAAATTATTGAAAATTCCTCAGGTGTCTGTACTGCAGAGTAGGTACTTACATGGCCATTGCGCAGGTAGCTTCATCAACGTTTTATTATAAATTCGTAGTACTATTACTATTCGTAGTACTAAGGCTTTACTTGTTACATTGTATGGATAAAATGATAGATTTGATAGTTGTTCAGAGTAAACAATGCAGGTTGTTGCTACCACAAGAAACGAAACTACTTAGCTTGGTAGGAGGTAGGTGCTTACATTCTACCTGGGGCCTATTTCATAAAACAACAAGTTACAAGTATACAAGTTAACAAGTACAGGTACTTGTAATGCACGGTAAACTAGAACAAGTGTTTCACCAAAACAAAGAGTACAAGTGTAGAAAAGTTACACTTGTAGAAGCTAAGTTTACAAGTGTAGCAGAAAAGAAAATCGGCGTGTGGGGACAAACGAATTGAACAACGTCAAGCGGGATGCCGAAATTGAAGTTTTGTCAGCGAATCATAATATAAAAACGGTGGTTTTTTTTTTTTTTTTTTTTTTTTTTTTTTTTTTTTTTTTTTTTTTTTTTTTTTTTTTTTTTTTTTTTTACGTAGGCAGGTGAGGAAATCTTTAAGATCCTAAGGTGGTAATCGGTATCTCGTAGATACCCAAGAGGGACCGCACTCCGGGTTATGTATGATTCAAACACACTAAAACCTCACCTTCCTTTTCCCACGTTGGAACTCAGCCTGGAACTGTTTAACACATTACTTCAGGCCGAGTCCTTGAGAAATTTCTTCAGTCCTCTCGGTCCATGTGCTCCCTCCTCCTCTGTCTCTCCCGTTCCAAGATGATCTTTTTCTGGAGGATGTCCTCAATGCAGCTACAAAATTCCATTTTTGCTCTCATTCAATCATTTTGGATACTACCACCTCCGGTGTCACGTCTTGAGGTGGTAATTCCAGAGCATCCTGCAGCCTTCTTCTTTCTGTTGCCCATCGCTTGCATACAAAGAAAGTATGGAGCACATCATCGTCCATTTCCTGGCAGTATGGACATATTGGGGAGTCTACTTTTCCCATTTTATAGAGATATGCGTAAAACAGCCCATGACCAGAAAGGAACTGAGTCAGGAAAAAGTTTACTTCTCCATGTTTTCTATCTAGCCATACCTTGATCTGAGGAATCAAGCGTGCTGTCCATCTCCCTCTCTGCTCTACAGTCCACATTTCCTGCCATCTTGCCATTGTATATTCTCTCTCTTCAGCGGCTAAATGAGCTCTTTCTCCTTCCTCTCTTCTATCAAAGATTCGTTTGCGTTCTGCAGCCAATAGATGGATTGGGATGCTGCTTGTAAGTACGAGTATGGCTGGCTCTGACACTGTTCTGTAGGCACATGCAATCCTTAGCGTTCCTCTTCGTTGAACTGCAATAATTCTCTTGCGATAATAGGCAACGTTTAGAGCATCTGCCCATATCTCCGCACCGTACAAGAGTATTGATTGTACAATTGCCTTGGCCCGTTGATATTTCTCATGAGATGACTAAGAGCAGTTGTTTTCTTTGACGCCTTGTCTGCTGATTTCTTTATTTGCTCCCAGAATGTAATTTTAGTATCTAATGTGATTCCCAGGTAGTTTACTGTTGGTTTGCTGGTGACTTCTGTGCTCCCTATTTGTATTGGGATTATGGTAGGGATCCGTTTTCGAGTGAACACAACTACTTCGGTTTTAGCTTAGTGTTAAGTACACGTGAAAAGGTGTAATAATTGGAAGACAGACAAATTATAAACTGAAAAGTGGAGAAAGTGTGTATTTGATATCAACTTATTCTGATGGCTGGCATAATCCGGATTTTTATCCTTCATTCAGCGGAAATGATTAATCAGTTCATCAAGTCTTAATGCTGCTGGGTTAGGAATGTTTATGTAACTTTGAGGTGATCTTCACACTTCACTTTGTTCTTCAATGATAGGGAGATCCTCAATACCCGATCAGGAAAAATTGCACGGGGTCACGCAGCATTTGAATCATTCAAGGGTCTTGGAAGACATCCTAAATCTCGTTCAACTCGAAAATACTCAAGAAAAAAGCGTTTATTCGTGGCCGAAAAAGTCTTTGGTGTCTTCTACGCTGAATGCTTCTTTCTTGTCTGTATTCTTCAGCAGAAGATGATTCACATGTATTAAACACCGAAAAATGGTCAACTCACAGTGCTGGACAATAACAAGTTTACAGGTGATTAGACGTAGGTTAAAAATCGGCCATTTTTTACAACTTGAAACAATCACTTGTACAAAATGATGAGGAAACACTTGTAACTTGTCCAAATTCGCCTGTACACTTGTTAATTTTCACTGTGCATTACAAGTCTACACTTGCACATTTGTGAAACGCTTGCACACTCACTTTAAATAAATTCAGGAACTGTCTAAGAAAAAAAACCACTTACACCACGGGTGAACAGAAGACCTCGGTATATTTTTACAGAAGTTTTACAAACGGTAACTACACTAATAAATTTTTTCGAAAAAAAAAAAAAACAGGAAGAACCAAACACGACCAAATTGCCAGGCTACAAACAGTTACAACAAAAGTCGAGTAGATGTTGATGAAGTCAATTTGAACATCCTCCCACCTTGCAATACAACTGGTATTGCAACACGTTAGAAATCCCAAAGCTTTGGCTTCTTCACAATTCGCCCACTCTGAGTCGCGATCGGTGCCAGCTCAGGAAAATCTTGTGGAGCAGGGTCTTCATGAAGAGCCGGATCGTTTGGAACTGGATCATTGCGTGTGAGTGAATTCACATCGAGCTCTGGTCGATCTTCTTGTGGTTCAGGTGGAGAATGAAGATCTTCTTCCTTAGCCATTTCCAGGGGATACAAGCGTTTTAGAGGACTCACGATCTCTCCAGTGGCAATCTTCAACCTAGCCACTCTCGTATGCCCATCAGATCCGGGTAGTGTCTCAATCACTTTACCGATCGGCTGGAATATTGTTCTATACAGTCGAATTCTTTGTTTATCAAATCGTCATTTTCCGACTCGCCGGCTATTTCTAACAGAAACTCACCGAGTTGGTCATCAATGGAGTTGAGTGACTCCTTTTTTTCTTCCAATTTTCGTTTGGCTGCAATTAGGGACTCATCAGGAGTATTGGGATCAACGAGAAGACTCTCGAACTCCTTTGCAGTTACTGTAAATAGCCGCCTTACCTGAGCTCTTCTTATCTCCAGTAGCTTCCTTGCGGACATGATGTGGTTTTTTCCTGCAACGTACTAGAACACAGTAACGAGCACGACCGATCCTGGCAGGGTCGCCAGATAAATAAATTCAGGAACTGTCTAAGAAAAAACCACTGAAACCAAGGGTGAACAGAAGATATCGGTTATATTTTTACAGAAGTTTTACAAACGGTAACTACACTAATAAATTTGTTCGGAAAAAAGAAAGATCCAAACTCGACCAAATTGCCTGGCTACAAGCAGGTACAACAAAAGTCGAGTAGATGTTGATGAAGTCAATTTAAACACACTTTCTCTCTAGTCTTTAGTTGAATAAGCGCAATACGGTCTGTAATTATGACTCAAAATACAGTCGGTGAATGCACGTTGGTTAAAAATCGGCCATTTTTTACAACTGTGAAACAGTGACTTGTTCAAAATGATGGGGAAACACTTGCAACTTGTCCAAATTCGCCTGTACACTTGTCAATTTTCACAGCGCATTACAAGTCTACACTTGTACCTTTATGAAACGTTTGCACACTTATTTTTCACAACTTGTACATAAAATCGGCTAGTAACTTGTCACTTGTTGCTTTATGAAATGGGCCCCAGGTCGCTGTTGGTTAAAAGTGCCTAAGTAGGTAGGTTGTTGCTTTGCCGATGAATACAACTGCTGATTAGCAAGTTTGTCAAATATTGAATCAGGAAATGTGCAAAATGAATTAAAAGTTCCAGTCATGCAGCATGATCGTATGAGCGAATTTTCATAAACTATCTATCGTACTATAGTATGTTAAATTGCATTGAAATTGGAGCAATTTTAGTTGAAAGAAATGGTTAAAAACCAATTTTATGGCAAACAACTTTTTCTAAATAAAATTCCACTGATTCAAAAGGGATTTTTGATTTTTAAATTTTTTTGCAGTTTTTATAGGTATTTTAGCAAATTTTAATGACATTCAAGTACGTTTTTCATCATTATTTTGAACAAAAATTTTTAATGCCCTAGTTAATCGTTGAAAATTTAGTTTTGACTAAAATTCTGCAAAAAAAAGAAATTTAACGATTTTTGGCCGTTTTTAGCCATTTTTAGTGATTTTTTGGGTACATTTTGTGAAATTCGACCAATTTAATGTGCTCAAAAATTATTGTCCAACGAACTCATCCTTTCTTTTGAAATGCTTGATTTTTTGGTGAAAGAACGAAGTTTTTATCTCAATTCTATCGCGAGTTATCGTCTGGAATGACACATACATACATACATATATATATATATATATATATATATATATATATATATATATATATATATATATATATATATATATATATATATATATATAAAAGCGTTTAAATCCAGGAATCATTTCAGAATGCCTCAAAACAGATTTTGATGAAGAAAAGTTTTGAAAATTTTTATTTTAAAATTTTTGGAGCCATTGCAATAGCTTTATTTTCTAAGAAAATTCGCTAAAAAACCAGCTGTAAGAAAAAAAAAACCTTGAAATTCATTCTTCTGAAGGTTAGATTTCATGAGCCTGGCATTGGCTGAGCAGTTATTACGCGAGTTTTGCAGTTACGGAAATTTTAGGGACAAAAAAAGTTAATTAGGCGTCTACTTCCGTTTTTGTCTATGGAAGTACATGAACAAGAAGTCATAATATTCGGAAATTACGTAGGTATACCTTCTCTCTAGGTACTTAACTTGGTACTTTACCGTTATACCCCCCCCCCCCCCCCAGTCAATTTGTCTTCAACACGCCCGATGTTTCTAGGCATTCCTTCTTACTTAGATTACATATTTACGTAGAATTGGTGACAATTTCAAGCTGTGGGAAGAAATTATATTATTATTAAACAAACAAAAAATGCTGTGTATAGGTTGGTGGTCTGGATGCTCGCAAGCTCTCATCTCAAAATTACATAACATCAAGTAGTCAATCCCTTAGTAAAAATACAGATTAGTTGGACATGTAGGTCAGAATGATGTGTATACTTTGGCGGTCTGGATGATCGCAAACTCGCATCTCAAAAATACATAACTCAACATAATTTAAGTAAGAAATAATGCCTAGAAACATCGGGCGGGCGTGTTGAAGACAAATTGACTGGGGGGGGGGGGGGGGCATAACGGAAAAGTACCCTTAACTTTCCACATGCGATACTTACCTTCCTAATATTCCCGTCTAGCAGAGCTCTCATGGCACGTCCTTTCACGTGACCACTTTCACTCGATTCTAAAGATTTTTAGTTTCTTAATTGATTCAAAGAACTGTTCTGAAAACTAGATAGGTAATCCACAACATATTTGCGGCTGATGTTGGGAACTTCTAACACTTGTCAACTCCCCTTCACGAATATCATTGGGATCTCGACCGCACAAACTGATCTTGCGCTCACAACGTTTCTGGTCATTGCCGGATTACAGCTTGGTATAATTCGCATAAAATGTATTACCTGGCATAATAAAATATATTGCTCTAGAAACCAGGTAAATACTGAACACCAAAGGGTGGTTTATCAATGCTCAGTCAAATCTCTGGCTGTCCAACCACTAATTATATACAGGGTGATTCCCTCGTAGATGCAAAAAAAATTTGGGTGAAACTACATCAAAAATGGAGTAAAATGCCGCCAACCGCATATTTTTATCTCAATCCGTACTCGAGATATGATTTTTTAAAGGTTTTTCCAGGAATACCGTGTTTTTTCATTTTAAACTCGGATTTCTCCACTTTGCCTCATTTAATTTTAACTTTCAACCTCATTTTCGGTATCAGCATTAAATTTCCTATAAGAATAGTGTACTTGGGTTCTTAAAAAGTACCATCCGAAGACCCTCACATCACCTCAAACATTGACGATTTTGAAAAAATAATATTTCTGAAAATCTTTAAAACTTTACTACTCTTTTAAAAAGAATCCTGGAAACTGGAAAATCTCATGAAAACTGCTTCATCTAATATGCTTTCCAACGGTATTATCAATTTTACTTTTATTTTGTTATTTAGGGGAGAAAATAATGTTTTAATGTTAAAAAATGTGGGTTTTTCAATGAAATTGTTGGTTTTCTCGAAAGATGACCCTCCATGAACCAACGAGTATGGGGTCGGTTTCTATGTATTTTTTCTCGCTGGATCGAATGGAAACTCTTGCACATCTCTCACTACGTTATAATCGAGTTTTACACTTTAATTAACTAGTTTTACCCCATAACACACATAAATTTAATCGTAACAAACAAACTAAACATTTGCGATTTTAAGTGTAAAACTTGGTTATAACGGAGTTGGAGAGATCTACAAATGTTACCATTCGATACAGCGTGAAAAAATACATAGAAACCGACCCCATACTCGTAGGTTCATGGAGGGTCATCTTTCGAGAAAACCAACAATTTCATTGAAAACCCCACATTTTTTAACATTAAAACATAATTTTCTCCACTAAATAACAAAATAAAAGTAAACTTGATTATACCATTGGAAAGATTATTAGACGAAGCAGTTTTCATGAGATTTGCCAGTTTCCAGGATTCGTTTTGGAAGAGTAGTAAAGTTTTAAAGATTTTCAGAAATATTCTATATTCAAAATCGTCAATGTTTGAGCTGATGTGAGGGCCTTCGGATGGTACTTTTTAAGAACCCAAGTACACTGTTCTTAAAGTAAATTTAATGCTGATTCCAAAAATGTGGCCAAAAGTTAAAATTAAATGAAGTAAAGTGGAGAAATTTTAGTTTAAAAGAAAAAAAAACACGGTTTTCCTGAAAAAACCTTTAAAAAATCATATCTCGAGAACGGATTGAGATAAAAATATGCAGTTGGCGGCATTTTACTCCATTTTAGCGAATTTTTGAAGAAAATTAAGCTATTGCTCTCGCCTCAAAATTTGTAGAATGTGAATTTTTGAAAAAAAATTATGCAGAAATCCGTTTCAGGCTATTCTGAATCATATTCTGAAGTTTAACGCATTTTTTTATGTATGTATATATGTATGTATGTATGTATATATGTATGTATATATGTATGTATGTGTCATTCCAGACGATAACTGTCCGTAGAATTGTGCTAGAAACTTCAAACAAATTTTAAAATGTTAAGGGCACAAAACGAAAGTTCAAGTTCGTTGGCCAGCTTGATCGGATTACATCTTCGGGTTGAAATTTTCAAAAATGTAGTAAAAAATTTCAAAATAGCCTGTTTTTTGCGATTTGTTGTGCGAAATAATTTTTTCAGCATACTAACATGTGGTATATTCGGAATCAGCGTAAAATTTCCTATAAGAATATGTATCAAGTTTTCAAAAATTTCAAAGTTGAAAAATCAGTCAAAAATCGAAATAATGCCGTTCGCTGGTTGTAAAAATCGGTAATATTCTTCAAAAATTCGCTCATGGGGTCATGCTGCATGACTGGACTTTTTACTGCAACCTCATGTTGAAAGACACACCTGCTCTCAACCTCTAAATGAACTCATAACGTTCAATGTAATGCTTCTCTGTACTTGCCCAACATTTGTAATAAATAAAAGGCGTAGACACTTATTTTTTATTTTATTTATTATTATTACTACTTTTTTTTTTACACCCTTCATATGAACTTCATATATCCCTCTCCCTCCCTCTTTTTATACATCACAAACTTTTCAGCAGTTCCGGAAAATGATTTTTAGGCTAGCTACAAAGCTTCCTCATTGGAATTCGAGGCGTTGAGAAAGTGAAAAGTGCTTAGGTACCTACCTCCTTGTACCTACACAGATCGAAGCACATTGGAAAGGTAGGTTCGTAGAACCTACCTACATCCCTTCAACATTCTATAACCTTTGTCTTCCTGCCTATGGTACAGAACAAATAATGTAGAAACTTTTCACTTAATGAAACCGTGCAAGGAAATTCACTACCAAAAACTAATCTGGACAAGGCCTCGTTCTTACCCAATCGAGAAGGATTGTTTCATCTAAGAAATCAGAATCTTCCCAGTCAGAATGAGTGCCCATAATTTTCAAACAAGAAGGAAAGAAACATGGGCGACATGAGGTATAAGTTTATTACAATAAACTTTTACGAATTATTTCATTTCTCATTTAACTGAGCAGCTAAAACAGTAACTGAACCCCAGGCGCTCGGTTTCAATAATCAGTGATTATCGGATAAAAAAAGTGCATAGGCCCACCTAGGACCTCCTTGCACAGCCCACACAGAACGACGCACATTGGGAAGGTAGGTACGTAGAACCTACCTTATTCAACCCTTCAACACTCAATAACCTTTGTATTCCTGCCTATGGTACATTTTTAATTTTCTAAACTATAACAAATACCTAATGTTCCTTAATGAAATCGTGTAAGGAAATCCACATCGACCACTACCAAGAACAATTCTGGAGTTAGGCCTCGTTGTTACTCAAGCGAGAAAGTCCATGATTTTTTCATCTGAGAAATCAAAATCTATCCAGTCTGAATCAGAGTCCATAATTTCCAAACACAAGAAAAGAAAGATGAACGATATGAGATAAGTTCATTACTATACGCTGTCACAAATTATTCAATTTCTCATTTAACTGAGTAGCAAAAACGGTAACTGAACCCCAGGCGCTCGGTTACAATAAACAGTGATTATCGGTTAACTGAGCTGAGAAACTGAATTGATAAACAGGGATGTCGAAGATAGTAAGAGATTTGACTTAGTCATACTTTAATCAGGCTAGCAAAAGCGATTGATAAATTATCTGCCGTAAGAGAAGTAGGTATGCAGGTGGTGACTCCTAAAGGGGCTTTTTCGCATAGTTTACTCGTCACCATGACAACAAGGTGAAATAACTTCGACGATTGAATTTTTAGCCTTGCCTCGATGCAAGGATGAACTAGTGCCAAAGTCTCGAGAAGATCACCTGTACATCTATAGTAGGAAGCAAAGAATTCGTCCATGAAGCGAGAAGGTCCAAGATTTTTTCATCTGAAAAATCAGAATCTTCTTATTCTCAGTCAGAATTAGAGTTCATAATTTTCAAACAAGAAAGAAAGAAACATGGGCGACATGAGGTATAAGTTTATTACAATAAACTGTCACGAATGATTCCATTTCTCATTAGCTGAGCGGCTAAAACCGCAACTGAACCACAGACGCTCGGTTACAATAATCAGAGATTATCGGATAAATGAGCTGTGAAACTGAATTGATAAACAGGTATGTCAAAGATATTCAGAGATTTCACAGTAGGGTACACCTGTACACTTACATTCGAACGCTCATTAAAATTGACGTCATCATCCTGGAGCTGTTTTTTCGCATAAAAACGCACGAAAGTAACTAAGAATGGTTGTTTTTAAGCTCCAAACTGGCCTATCCTGAAGCTTTTTTGCACACCGTAAAATTACATGATGACTGCTTTTTAGCGAATTTTTGAAGAAATTAAGCTATTGCTCTCGCCTCAAAATTTGTAGAATGTGAATTTTTGAAAAAATTTTATGCAGAAATCCGTTTCAGGCTATTCTGAATCATATTCTGAAGTTTAACGCATTTTTTTATGTATGTATGTATGTATGTATATATGTATATATGTATGTATATATGTATGTATGTGTCATTCCAGACGATAACTGTCCGTAGAATTGTGCTAGAAACTTCAAACAAATTTTAAAATGTTAAGGACACGAAACGAAAGTTCAAGTTCGTTGGCCAGCATGATCGGATTACATCTTCGGGTTGAAATTTTCAAAAATGTAGTCAAAAATTTCAAAATAGCCTGTTTTTTGCGATTTGTTGTGCGAAATAATTTTTTCAGCATACTAACATGTGGTATATTCGGAATCAGCGTAAAATTTCCTATAAGAGTATGTATCAAGCTTTCAAAAATTTCAAAGTTGAAAATCCAGTCAAAAATCGAAATAATGCCGTTCGCTAGTTGTAAAAATCGGTAATATTTGCATGAAACATTGTCCAAATTCAGATTGAACTACGCTTATGGAATAAGAGCGGCTGAATGTCGAAGATTTCTTCAAAAATTCGCTCATGGGGTCATGCTGCATGGCTGGACTTTTTAACCCACTTCCCGATATCCAATCGATCTGAAATTTTGCACACGAGTTCATGCTGGCGTACATTTTAATTTATCAAATTTTCGCGAAGGAAAGTTAGTTATACTATAAATTTTCGAAAATTTGAAATTTAATATGGGAAACCTTACAAGTGTTTTTAAAAAACTTTACAAATGTTTTGGCAACACCAACATAGCAAGTCAGGCAACTCTACCGGGAAAATTTTAAAAATAAAAACACCATTACAGTTAAATGATTTTCCTTGTCAATTTAATTTAAGTTATTATCAATGTGATTTTGAAACAATGTGATTTTGTTTCAATTTACTATTGCCAAGAAACTACCAAATATTGAAACAACAATAAAATTAACTGAGAACATGAGAAAAAGAAAGAGTTACATTAAAAACTTGTTTTTATGGGTTCCTTTTTTTAGTCAGTAAAAAAGGAACAAAACAGCTCCAGGATGATGACGTCAAAATTAATGAGCGTCCGAATGTAAGCGTACAGGTTTACCCTACTTTTGACTTAGTCATACTTTAATCAGGCTAGCAAATGCGATTGATAAATCTGCCGTAAGAGAAGTAGGTATGCAGGTGGTGACTCCTAAAGGGGCTTTTTCGCATAGTTTACTCGTCACCATGACAACAAGGTGAAATAACTTCGACGATTGAATTTTTAGCCTTGCCTCGATGCAAGGATGAGCTAGTGCCAAAGTCTCGAGAAGATCACCTGTACATCTATAGTAGGAAGCAAAGAATTCGTCCATGAAGCGAGAAGGTCCAAGATTTTTTCATCTGAAAAATCAGAATCATCTTATTCTCAGTCAGAATCAGGGTCCATAATTTTCAAACAAGAAAGAAAGAAACATGGGCGATATGAGGTATAAGTTGGTTATAATAAACTGCCACGAATGATTCCATTCATTTAACTGAGCAGCTAAAACCGTAACTGAACCTCAGGCGCTCGGTTACAATAATCAGAGATTATCGGATAAAATGAGCTGTGAAACTGAATTGATAAACAGGTATGTCAAAGATATTCAGAGATTTGACAGTAGGGAACACCTGTACACTTACATTCGAACGCTCATTAAAATTGACGTAATCATCCTGGAGCTGTTTTTTCGCATAAAAACGCACGAAAGTAACTAAGAATGGTTGTTTTTTAAGCTCCAAACTGGCCTATCCTGAAGCTTTTTTGCTTGAAAACGCACGCACACCGTAAAATTACATGATGACTGCTTTTTAACTCTTTCTTTTAACTTCGATTCTCTTCTTGAGCTCTTGCTTTCTTTCCTGAGACAAAATTTCAGATCGATTTTTAACCCACTTCCCGATGTCCAATCGATCTGAAATTTTGCACACGAGTTCATGCTGGCGTACATTTTAATTTATCAAATTTTCGCGAAGGAAAGTTAGTTATACTATAAATTTTCGAAAATTTGAAATTTAATATGGGAAACCTTACAAGTGTTTTTAAAAAACTTTACAAATGTTTTGGCAACACCAACATAGCAAGTCAGGCAACTCTACCGGGAAAATTTTAAAAATAAAAACACCATTACAGTTAAATGATTTTCCTTGTCAATTTAATTTAAGTTATTATCAATGTGATTTTGAAACAATGTGATTTTGTTTCAATTTACTATTGCCAAGAAACTACCAAATATTGAAACAACAATAAAATTTACCGAGAACATGAGAAAAAGAAAGAGTTACATTAAAAACTTGTTTTTATGGGTTCCTTTTTTTAGTCAGTAAAAAAGGAACAAAACAGCTCCAGGATGATGACGTCAAAATTAATGAGCGTCCGAATGTAAGTGTACAGGTTTACTCTACTTTTGACTTAGTCATACTTTAATCAGTCTAGCAAATGCGATTGATAAATCTGCCGTAAGAGAAGTAGGTATGCAGGTGGTGACTCCTAAAGGGGCTTTTTCGCATAGTTTACTCGTCACCATGACAACAAGGTGAAATAACTTCGACGATTGAATTTTTAGCCTTGCCTCGATGCAAGGATGAGCTAGTGCCGAAGTCTCGAGAAGATCACCTGTACATCTATAGTAGGAAGCAAAGAATTCGTCCATGAAGCGAGAAGGTCCAAGATTTTTTCATCTGAAAAATCAGAATCATCTTATTCTCAGTCAGAATTAGAGTTCATAATTTTCAAACAAGAAAGAAAGAAACATGGGCGATATGAGGTATAAGTTGGTTATAATAAACTGCCACGAATGATTCCATTCATTTAACTGAGCAGCTAAAACCGTAACTGAACCTCAGGCGCTCGGTTACAATAATCAGAGATTATCGGATAAAATGAGCTGTGAAACTGAATTGATAAACAGGTATGTCAAAGATATTCAGAGATTTGACAGTAGGGAACACCTGCACACTTACATTCGAACGCTCATTAAAATTGACGTAATCATCCTACAGCTGTTTTTTCGCATAAAAACGCACGAAAGTGGCTAAGAATTTGTTTTTTAAGCTCCAAACTGGCCTATCCTGAAGCTTTTTTGCTTGGAAACGCACACACACAGTAAAATCACATGCCTGCTTTTTAGTCAGTAAAAAAGGAACAAAACCGCTCCAGGATGATGACGTCAAAATTAATGAGCGCTCGAATGTAAGCGTACAGGTTTACCCTACTTTTGACTTAGTCATACTTTAATCAGGCTAGCAAATGCGATTGATAAATCGGCCGTAAGAGAAGTAGGTATGCAGGTAGTGACTCCTAACGGCGCTTTTTCGCATAGTTTACTCGTCACCATGACAACAAGGTAAAATAACTTCGACGATTGCATTTTTAGCCTTGCCTCGATGCAAGGATGAGCTAGTGCCGAAGTGTCGAGAAGATCACCTGTACATCTATAGTAGGAAGCGAAGAATTTGTCGTTTCGCGGCATCAAGTTTGTAGTGAATCGGTGCTACGCCGCTCATTCTGTCATTCTATCCGGCGACGACCGTACGCGCGAGCGCAAACGTGTGAACACACACACGCACCCAACTTCCACCACCGCTAAATCGATACACATTAGAGTTTCTACCCTTTCTCCGTTCACAGCCGCCTACCATTCGCCATGGTTGGTAATCCCTTTTACACCTTCACTGTATCCACCCTCACCCGTTTTCACTATATTTCACCGATATGCCACCCGACGGTAAATTTTACTTCGATCGTTGTTGATCATCCCAAGAACCACAATAGACAGGGTGTATCTCTTGAGAGTGCAAATACTTTGAATTTAGGTTTTTTTCGTCATTTCCAATAAAAAGTCCCTTGATGCAATTTTCGATTAAGCCATTACTTAGCGAATTTTCAAATAAAATATGAGCTATTTAGATGGCTTCGAAAATTAGGAATGGTCGGAGACCCCACACAAATCCATCTCATACATCAAGGAACACAATCCTAAATTTTATCGTGTATATATATATATATATATATATATATATATATATATATATATATATATATATAGTTTTGATGAAAAATGAAAACACTCGCGTGTAATATTATTTTGAGGTATTACAGAAGGTTGGAAAAAGATGGGAAACACTTAAATAAACTTACAAAAAAATGCTTAAACTTCAAAAAAATAAACTTACTTAAAAAAAAAAAAAAAAAAAAATATATATATATATATATATATATATATATATATATATATTATACATATATATATAAATTTAAGGTATTAAGTTGGTTGGAAAATATAGGGAACACATAAATATGACTTACAAAATTGAGAGAACATTTCGCCGTTTCGGCGTCGTCAGCTCTATATACATATATGGGTCATTTCACGCGAACGGCCAAACTTTTTTTTCTCGATATTTTTTAAAAGTCCTGATTTTCTAGTATGCTGTACCCATTGGTAATACAAGCTAGGAGCCAAATTTTCAGACCCCTTCTTCGCCCAGCCTTTTCTCTACAACTGTCCGAAGTTTAGGGGTGTGCGCCAAACACTAACTTTTGTTTTAATTGCTCAACCGTTATTGTGCCCAAAAAAATAAGTAAGGTGGCCAATTCTTATAGTAAATCGTCTGCTCTTTCTGGTAGTCATGTCTAAATTTACAAACAACTTAAGCTTCCTCATGAAAACTCAAAATAAAAACTTCTTTTTCACATTTCATCAATTCCGCATTTTTTGAAAAAATTTTTTTTGATCTTAAATCATACCTACCAGTATGTAAAATACGAGGTTAAGAGGACGTAATGGGCAGACAAACGGTTTGTCGCCAGTGGTACTTAATGTACGGCCTGAACTCTCAAAAAACGTGAGCTTCCCCATGAAAACTCCACGTTTCATCAATTTCGCATTTTTTGAAAAAAACATTTTTGATCTTAAATCATACCTACTAGTATGTAGAATACGAGGTTAAGAGGACTTAATGGGCCGACAAACGGTTTGTCGCCAGAAGTACTTAATGTACGGCCTGTACTCCCAAAAAACGTAAGCTTCCCCATGAAAACTCAAAATAAAACTTCTTTTGCACATTTCATCAATTTCGCATTTTTTGGATAAAATTTTTTTGATCTTAAATCATACATATCAGTATGTAGAATACGAGGTTAAGAGGGCGTAATGGACCGACAAACGGTTTGACGCCTGCGGTACTTAATGTACGGCCTGTACTACCAAAATAAAAGAAAAATTGAATTTTCATGATAAAATTTGCACCTATCTGATGTGCCGTCAAATGTGAAGTTAGTTCTAAGCAAATTTGATAAACTGGGGACTTTATAATGAAAACTCAATTTTTATTTTATTGAGGCAGTACAGGCCGTACATTAAGTACCGCTGGCGACAAACGGTTTGTCGGCCCATTACGTCCTCTTAACCTCCTCGTATTCTACATACTGATAGGTATCATTTAAGATCAAAATATTTTTTTTTTCTTCAAAAAATGCGAAATTGATGAATGTGAAAAAGAAGTTTTTATTTTGAGTTTTCGTGAGGAAGCTCACGTTTTTTGGCAGTACAGGCCGTACATTGAGTACCGCTGGCGTCAAACCGTTTGTGGTCCCATTAAGTCCTCTTAACCTCGTATTCTACGTACTGGTAGCTATGATTTAAGATCAAAAAATTTTTTTTCAAAAAATGTGAAATTGATGAAATGTGAAAAAGAAATTTTTATTTTGAGTTTTCATGGGGAAGCTCACGTTTTTTGGGAGTTCAGGCCGTACATTAAGTACCACTGGCGACAAACCGTTTGTCGCCCCATTACGTCCTCTTAACCTCCTCGTATTCTACATAGGTACTGATAGGTATCATTTAAGATCAAAATATTTGTTTTTTCTTCAAAAAATGCGAAATTGATGAATGTGAAAAAGAAGTTTTTATTTTGAGTTTTCGTGAGGAAGCTCACGTTTTTTGGCAGTACAGGCCGTACATTGAGTACCGCTGGCGTCAAACCGTTTGTGGTCCCATTAAGTCCTCTTAACCTCGTATTCTACGTACTGGTAGGTATGATTTAAGATCAAAAAATTTTTTTTTCAAAAAGTGTGAAATTGATGAAATGTGAAAAAGAAATTTTTATTTTGAGTTTTCATGGGGAAGCTTACGTTTTTTGGGAGAACAGGCCGTACATTAAGTACCACTGGCGACAAACCGTTTGTCGGCCCATTACGTCCTCTTAACCTCTTCGTATTCTACATACTGATAGGTATCATTTAAGATCAAAATATTTTTTTTTTCTTCAAAAAATGCGAAATTGATGAATGTGAAAAAGAAGTTTTTATTTTGAGTTTTCGTGAGGAAGCTCACGTTTTTTGGCAGTACAGGCCGTACATTGAGTACCGCTGGCGTCAAACCGTTTGTGGTCCCATTAAGTCCTCTTAACTTCGTATTCTACGTACTGGTAGCTATGATTTAAGATCAAAAAATTTTTTTTCAAAAAATGTGAAATTGATGAAATGTGAAAAAGAAATTTTTATTTTGAGTTTTCATGGGGAAGCTTACGTTTTTTGGGAGAACATTAAGTACCACTATATATTGGTACATTAAGTACCACTGGCGACAAACCGTTTGTCGGCCCATTACGTCCTCTTAACCTCGATACTAGTAGGTATGATTTAAGATCAAAAAATTTTTTTCCAAAAAATGCGAAATTGATGAAATGTGGAGTTTTCATGGGGAAGCTCACGTTTTTTGGGAGTTCAGGCCGTACATTAAGTACCACTGGCGACAAACCGTTTGTCTGCCCATTACGTCCTCTTAACCTCGTATTCTACATACTGGTAGGTATGATTTAAAATCAAAAAAATTTTTTTTCAAAAAATGCGGAATTGATGAAATGTGAAAAAGAAGTTTTTATTTTGAGTTTTCATGAGGAAGCTTAAGTTGTTTGTAAATTTATACATGACTACCAGAAAGAGCAGACGATTTACCATAAGAATTGGCCACCTTACTTATTTTTTTGGGCACAATAACGGTTGAGCAATTAAAACAAAAGTTAGTGTTTGGCGCACACCCCTAAACTTCGGACAGTTGTAGAGAAAAGGCTGGGCGAAGAAGGGGTCTGAAAATTTGGCTCCTAGCTTGTATTACCAATGGGTACAGCATACTAGAAAATCAGGACTTTTAAAAAATATCGAAAAAAAAAAGGTTGGCCGTTCGCGTGAAATGACCCATATATATGTATATGTATCTCTCTCTCTCTCTCTCTCTCTCTCTCTCTCTCTCTCTCTCTCTCTCTCTCTCTCTATATATATATATATATATATATATATATATATATATATCACTTGAAGAATGACTCTGGAAGAGCTCGAACATAATCACTTAGAAAAGAGAACAGAAAATAACAACACAAAACTATTTTTAATATTTCGGCTTCTGCCTTTTCCGAAACTACAAGAGAAAATGATTCATTTGGGATGTTTGCAATGTTGGCAAGGAATTTACGTAACTTCGGATATCGCTTCAACGTCTAATACTTAAGCCTGGAGGATCGCAAAGCACGTAACACGTTACCATGGGCTTTTCCGATTGGTGAAGCATTCTCTTGTTGTTGTTGGGCCTAATTTTCTTCAAGAGTTTAATGCCAAAACAATCATCGAAAGTTGAATTATGGGCAATGGCATGTCGGCTTACAGGGAGATCATCGTCAGACCGAACCACGGATGCTTGATGGATGTTAACCCTCAAGTTGATTGAAATTTCTGCTTTCCCCACATAAAAGGCAGGACACTCTTTACAAACCAACTAATAAACACACATCCTCGTAGGTGTCTGGCATTCTGCTGATCCTTTGCATGAGGATGAGTTGGGATTGTTCGGAGACTTGAAAACTTCCTCCTCAATAACAAACTATAGGGCAAGCTTTGCAGCGGCGCTTCTAACATGGGTGCAATCCTGTGCTTGGAGCTGGTTCTGGTCTATCTATTTTCATCCGATTTTGATGAAATTGTCAGTGAACGCGCGGGTTAAGTGGTAGATGGTCCCGTACCTATTTTATTGTCCTCAACTCATCAGTTGATTATGCGCATGCGCAAACAAATTACATTGAGTATCATTTTAGCGAATTTTTGAAGAAAATTAAGCTATTGCTCTCGCCTCAAAATTTGTAGAATGTGAATTTTTGAAAAAAATTTATGCAGAAATCCGTTTCAGGCTATTCTGAATCATATTCTGAAGTTTAACGCATTTTTTAATGTATGTATGTATGTATATATGTATGTATGTATGTATGTATGAATATATGTGTCATTCCAGACGATAACTGTCCGTAGAATTGTGCTAGAAACTTCAAACAAATTTTAAAATGTTAAGGACACAAAACGAAAGTTCAAGTTCGTTGGCCAGCATGATCGGATTACATCTTCGTGTTGAAATTTTCAAAAATGTAGTCAAAAATTTCAAAATAGCCTGTTTTTTGCGATTTGTTGTGCGAAATAATTTTTTCAGCATACTAACATGTGGTATATTCGGAATCAGCGTAAAATTTCCTATAAGAATATGTATCAAGTTTTCACAAATGTCAAAGTTGAAAAATCAGTCAAAAATCGAAACCATGCCGTTTGCTGGTTGTAAAAATCGGTAATATTTGCATGAAACATTGTCCAAATTCAGATTGAACTACTCTTATGGAAGTATACCTGTATAACCAATTCTAGAACCATGCTGTTTAAGGCTAGAACCATGCTGTAGATAGAATTTGATTCCATGTTTGTCTATCAAAATCATAAACTAAAATTTCTCTACACGATCAATAGCGACTGAAACGTCGAAGATTTCTTCAAAAATTCGCTCATGGGGTCATGCTGCATGACTGGACTTTTTTATGTATGTATGTATATATGTATGTATGTATGTATGTGTCATTCCAGACGATAACTGTCCGTAGAATTGTGCTAGAAACTTCAAACAAATTTTAAAATGGGACACAAAACGAAAGTTCAAGTTCGTTGGCCAGCATGATCGGATTACATCTTCGGGTTGAAATTTTCAAAAATGTAGTCAAGAATTTCAAAATCGCCTGTTTTTTGCGATTTCTTGTGCGAAATAATTTTTTCAGCATACTAACATGGGGTAGATTTGGAATCAGCGTAAAATTTCCTATAAGAATATGTATCAAGTTTTCAAAAATTTCAAAGTTGAAAAATCAGTCAAAAATCGAAATAATGCCGTTCGCTAGTTGTAAAAATCGGCAATATTTGCATGAAACAGAGACTACAGTTTGTCTGTCAATTTCTTGCTGTGGGAGACCAGATTCGAATGCAACTGACTTTATATCACTCATAATATATATAAAGCCTCATCATCGATTGGCTGTGGAAATACGTTTCTTTCATATGACGTCGGTATGTCATTTTATTTTATGTCAAGACTTGATGATGTTATGATAGTGTACTGTTAAGATTTCAACTGCCTTCAATACTGACCACATTGGACATCGAAATCTATGAATATTTACCTACATTTGTCTTCAAATCTACAAGATTAGTTTAATAATAATAAAGTATGAGTACCTCCTAATTATTTTTAATAATTTGATTCCATGTTTGTCTATCAAAATCATAAACTAAAATTTCTCTACACGATCAATAGCGACTGAAATGTCGAAGATTCCTCCAAAAATTCGCTCATGGGGTCATGCTGCATGACTGGACTTTTTGTTTTTTAATTGACCAATTATGACGTTTCACCCTGCTTCTTGATTTACTCTTTTCCGCTATGGAATTATTTTTCAAGATCATTCAAGGCTTTTCAATGATCTATACATTTATGATACGTAATCGAGGAAGCTATGTGCCATTGTGCCACACACACTCGGGTTCAAGCCCGGGGAGTAGATGGGTATATGTTCCAGGCAAATTCCCTATGAATTATATCGCAATTGGTGGAGTAATTACAAGAGCGCATGCGCAAATTGAAAGGATGAAATTTTCAAGTATTTCATTGCCGTTGAAATAACAGTAGTCTGTGCGCATGTGCCAACGTTCATTTCTTGAAATATCGACTCATCAATCATTTCGACCCGTACTTTGTTCTTCAACTTATTCTATACGTCCATGTTACAATATGTGAGGAAGCTATACTGCCCACCCAACTTGGCAGACGTTATTTCAGTTGCATGCAATACCAATAGTACTGTATTGGTCTGTGTTGGACTAATAATAAGGTGATTTTGGTCTAATGGATGGTAATTTTGCATTATTTTATCAAAACCCTCGGAATATTCAATTTCATGTTATATTATTTAGAAACTAGGAGGGAATAAATGACGGTATTTCACTCGGCTTTTATGTGTGTGTGAGTGTGTGGGTCACTCCAGACGATAACTCTCCTTAAGATTGAGAAACAAAATTCCGTTCTTGCGCCAAAAAATGGAGCTTTCCAAACGAAAGGATGAGTTCGTTGGCCAACACTTTTTGAGCACATTAAATTGGTCAAATTTCAAAAAATATACTTTAAAAATCTCTAAAAGTAGCTAAAAACGGCTAAAAATCATTTAATTTATATTTTAGCAACATTTTAGTCAAAAAAGTTTGTCAACAACGAACAGGAACATTAAAAAATGTATGCAAAAAACTTTGCAGAAAAATGTACTTAAAAATGCTACCAACAATTGAAGAAAATCAATATTAGCAAAGGTTCGCGGAATAAACCGATTAAAAATGCCAATTTTGCATTAAATTCTGTAAAGAATGCTTCTATTTTCGAGACTTGACGAACCGGTGCTCATATTTGTTTAAATTAGGCAACAACTTTATACCACTGGTTTTCAATATCCATTTTCTGATAAGAAGAGATAAAAATTAAAGAATACAATTTGAAAGTTGAGAATATTATTCGTTAAAACCTTCGGGAAAGTTATTTCAGTCCAATACAAGATGCTCAGAAGAAGGGGAAAAATTAAATATTAGATGGTTTAGTTTTCCCCTAACACGAGGATTCCTCAAATGGGGGAGTAGCATTGAAACTTGTTTTGTTTCACCCTGTACTTTGTCTTTTTATCTAATACCTATAGGTACATTAAAAAAATTTTAAAAACTACGAATTTTATTGAGTTTTGGATTAAAATCAGTTTTTTTAAAATCTAGGTAGTTGGTTATTGCACTGTAGTTTTCAATTGGAATTGGTAGGCCGGTTCGGGAACTGTAGTGTGTACGGCCGTGGCGACCGCGGGCCGCAGGAGGGTTGGGCGCGTAGGTATATTTAATTTATCAAACGCGGCTGACATTTAATATCAAATAGTTGTGTATTTATCGCCGAGAATCGGTCTATAGGTCACCGAACTGTATGTTACATAGGTATAATTTTTCTTTGTTACACGCTTATTTTGTCATGACCCCCAGCCAAAAGACATCTATGTCAAAAACTACGGATTTTATTTTGGATTAAAATCAGTTCTTATCGAATCTAGGTAGATGTTTATTGCACTGTAGTTTTCAATTGGCATTGGTAGGCCGGATCGGGAACTAGGGTATTGTGAACAGCCGTGGCGACCGCGGGCCGCAGGAGGGTTGGGCGCGTATATTTAATTTATCAAAGGCGGCTGTCATTTAATATCAAATAGTTGTGTATTTATCGCCGAAAATTGGTCTATAGGTCACCAAACTGTATGTTATATAGGTATAATTTTTCTTTCTTTCCCTAGTTTTTCATTGAATAATAAAGCATGAGAAACGATAATTACCTAACTTCTTAACTGTTTGGTTAGGCTATACTCCTCCCCCTAACACGAGGATTCCTTAAATGGGGGAGTAGCATTGAAACTTGTTTTATTTCACCCTGTACTTTGTCTTTTCATCTAATATACATTAAACAAATTTTAAAAACTATACGAATTTTATTGAGTTTTGGATTAAAATCAGTATTTTTTTTAAACCAGGTAGTTGGTTATTGCACTGTAGTTTTCAATTGGCATTGGTAGGCCGGATTGGGAACTGTATTGTGTACGGCCGTGGCGACCGCGGGCCGCAGGAGGGTTGGGCGCGTAGGTATATTTAATTTATCGAAGGCGGCTGTCATTTAATATCAAATAGTTGTGTATTTATCGCCGAGAATCGGTCTATAGGTCACCGAATTGTATGTTATATAGGTATAATTTGCCTTTCTTTCCCTAGTTTTTCATTTAATAATAAAGCATGAGAAACGATAATTACCTAACTTCTTAACTGTTTGGTTAGGCTATACTCCTCCCCCTAACACGAGGATTCCTCAAATGGGGGAGTAGCATTGAAACTTGTTTTGTTTCACCCTGTACTTTGTCTTTTTATCTAATATACATTAAAAAAATTTTAAAAACTATACGAATTTTATTGAGTTTTGGATTAAAATCAGTTTTTTTTTTAAACCAGGTAGTTGGTTATTGCACTGTAGTTTTCAATTGGCATTGGTAGGCCGGATTGGGAACTGTGTTGTGTGCGGCAGAGGCGACTGCGGGCCGCAAGTGGGTTGGGCGCGTAAATTTAATAAATCAAAGGCGGCTGAATTTTTCTTTCTTTCCCTAGTTTTTCAATTAATAATAAAGTATGAGAAACGATAATTACCTACCTAACTTCTTAACTGTTTGGTTAGGCTATACTCCTTCCCCTAACACGAGGATTCCTCAAATGGGGGAGTAGCATTGAAACTTGTTTTGTTTCACCCTGTACTTTGTCTTTTTATCTAATATGCAGTCAAAAAAATAAAAAAACTACGTACGGATTTTAATGAGTTTTGGATTAAAATTAGTTTTTACCGAATCTAGGTCCTAGTTGGTTATCGCACTGTAGTTTTCATTCGGCATTGGTAGGCTGGATTGGGAACTGTATTGTGTACGGTCCTGGCGACCGCGGGCCGCAGGAGGGTTGGGCGCGTAGGTATATTTAATTTATCGAAGGCGGCTGTCATTTAATATCAAATAGTTGTGTATTTATCGCCGAGAATCGGTCTATAGGTCACCGAATTGTATGTTATATAGGTATAATTTGCCTTTCTTTCCCTAGTTTTTCAAATAATAATAAAGTATGAGAAACGATAATTACTTAACTTCCTAAGTGTTCGGTTAGGCTATATTCCTTCCCCTAGCACGAGAATTCCTTAAATGGGGGAGTAGCATTGAAACTTGTTTTGTGTCACCCTGTACTTTGTCTTTTTATCTAATACCTATACAATAAATAAAATTTAAAAACTATACGAATTTTATTGAGTTTTGGATTAAAATCAGTTTTTTTAAAATCTAGGTAGTTGGTTATTGCACTGTAGTTTTCAATTGGGATTGGTAGGCCGGATTGGGAACTGTATTGTGTACGGCCGTGGCGACCGCGTGCCGCAGGAGGGTTGGGCGCGTAGGTATATTTAATTTATCAAAGGCGGCTGTCATTTAATATGAAATAGTTGTGTATTTATCGCCGAAAATTGGTCTATAGGTCACCAAACTGCATGTTACCTAGGTATAATTTTTCTTTCTTTCCCTAGTTTTTCATTTAATAATAAAGTATGAGAAACGATAATTACCTAACTTCTTAACTGTTTGGTTAGGCTACCTATATTCCTCCCCATAGCACGAGGATTCCTTAAATGGGGGAGTAGCACTGGAACTTGTTTTGTTTCACCCTGTACTCTGTCTTTTTATCTAATATGAATTAAAAACATTTTAAAAACTACACGAATTTTATTGAGTTTTGCATTAGATTCAGTTTTTCTCGAATCTATGTAGTTGGTTATCGCACTGTAGTTTTCAATTGGAATTGGCAGGCCGGATTGGGAACTGTTGTGTGTACGGTCCTGGCGACTGTGGGCCGCAGGTGGGTTGGGCGCGTAGGTATATTTAATTTATCAAAGGTGGCTGTCATTTAATATCAAATAGTTGTGTATTTATCGCCGAGAATCGGTCTATAGGGAATCGAGGTATGTATGTTATATTTGTATAATTTGCCTTTCTTTCCCTAGTTTGTCATGACCCCCAGCCAAAAGACATCTATGTCAAAAACTACGGATTTTATTTTGGATTAAAATCAGTTCTTATCGAATCTAGGTAGATGTTTATTGCACTGTAGTTTTCAATTGGAATTGGTAAGCCGGTTCGGGAACTGTATTGTGTACGGCCGTGGCGACCGCGGGCCGCAGGAGGGTTGGGCGCGTAGGTATATTTAATTTATAAATGCGGCTGACAGTAGCTTTGAAACTTAGTTTTGTATTTATCGCCGAGTATCGGTCTATAGGTCACCGCACTGTATTTATCTACGTATAATTTTTAAAAAAATTTTAAAAACTATACAAATTTTATTGAGTTTTGGATTAAAATCAGTTTTTTTTTAAATCTAGGTACCGTAAATGGTGGTGAAGAGGGATCCGGTGGTGAAGATGGTACAAAGACGGATTTTCCAAATAAATTGACATTTGGCGGGAAAAGGGGGGTTCCCAAGCAAAAATGGCCGACAGGTTTGTGTCAAGGGCACTAGGGAGCAGCATCTGAGAGGTGGAGCACCTTCTTCTCATGTACTCTTTGACGCTGATAACACTATTAGTGATAACGTGATAATCAAGGTGAACTGTGTTTTCTCTGCCTGGGGCTGCGACATTTGAACAGCGATCACCAAATAAGTGTATTTCCTTGGTTACACATCTATTTGAGATTGGAAATCCAAATTATCTCTTTAAGAAAAATTCCTGAAGCCAAAATTGTAAAAAATTAAGTTTTAGGTGGTGAAGATGGTACAGTCGTTTTCTTTGCTTACCTACGAGTAGGTATGTTGAAAAGTCTGATTCGTACCAGAGAAGTTACTCAAAAATCCTTCAACTTGATCGAATTGTTTGCTCAATAAAGCCCCTTTCTGTGTTTTAAACACATTTTTTGCTAAATAAAGGCCTTTTAATTTTTTTCTTGCGTTTGATTCAACCTTAGACCTTTTTAGTCCCATTTTTCCATCATCCCTCCACTTGTAGAAAGAAAGTAGATGTTAAAAACGATGGTGAAGTTGGTACAGAAGCCTCTGCAACCTGGTTGGAGGTGTAAAACGACGGTGTACCATCTTCACCACCAAAGTGTGGGAGAAGATAGTACCTACAACTTTAACCCCCCACCCAGCCCAGCTTGCAATTGATGAATTTCAACAACGCAAACGTGGTTCGAAAGGTTGATAGTTTAAGTTACTTCAATATGAAGTTCAAAAAAAAATTATGAAAATTGTGGCTGGAAGAGGTGGAAAACTATCAAAACTGTACCCACTTCACCAAGATTTACGGTAGTTGGTTATTGCACTGTAGTTTTCAATTGGCATTGGTAGGCCGGATTGGGAACTGTATTGTGTACGGCCGTGGCGACCGCGGGCCGCAGGAGGGTTAGGCGCGTACATTAGCCGTCCCCTAGATTTGTGGCGGAGATTATAGCGGCGAAGGTGACGCGGAGGAGGGGCGGCGGCGAGAGGTCGGCGGAGTGGGAGTGACCGGCGCGGAATGGAGGGACCCCCACGGAGGGAGGGGGGGCGGTCCGAAGGCGGCGGAGTGGGGGAAACGACGGGCGGTGGGGGAGGCCCGAAGGGGAAAGGCCTCCCCTCCACCCGACGCCCCCGAAAGCCCGCGGCTCCCGTCCTCGTCGTTCGCGGCCCAGCTCCTCTAGTTCTGTGAAGGTCTAGTGTGGCGCGGGTGGTTCGGGTCCCCGACGTGTTATGATGCATCACAGAGTCGTCCCGTCCCTGGTGGTCAACCATCGAGCCCTCTCCATCTCCCCTGTCAAACCCGAGCTCCACGACATGGGCGACCAAACCCACAGTGAGTACCAAAACTACCACTTCATTGACGTACACATGTAACCATGTAAGTACACATGTACCTATTTCTTCTACCACCACACAGTACACTACTACATACTTACCCACTCATATATAATAATCTCAATTTTATCAATTTTATTTCCCCCTCTATGCCAAAAATCCTAAACAACAATTTCATACCAACTTTCCACGGATCTACAAATCTTTCTGATTCATTAAATTACAATAATAACCCCCTCCCCCTCTTCCCTACAAAATAAATCTCAAACAAGTCAATTTTATCGTCAATTATCGAAAATTCACCGTTCGGTTCTCAAAAATCTTTAATAATTCGACGAGTTTCCAATTTAAATGGGTCTATTGCAGAATCATGTGATCACCAATCAAAATAATTCTATTCCTCAAATACATTTCAGATTGTATAATCAATACTCCCTACCTAATAAAAAAAATATTGTTCTGAATTGTAAAGAATTTTATGAATTTAAGTGGGTAGTTCCAGCATATTGTCAGTCTCCCTTAAATTTCTGTATTCATATCAGATTTCTCCATAACAACTGCTTCGTTGCGAAATCACTTGGAGATTAAGCTGTTTTCCCAAGAAATTCGTTAATTTCATTTCATCTAAATATAATTGTAACGAGAGGATCGCGAATTATTTGGAAATTGCCGGGAATAAAATATCACATCAACCCAGCAATGGATTGTCTTCAGCCGGCGGCTTCGACCGGGTCTTTTCCAGCTCAGCGGCCGCCCGTGCCTTTTTCAAAAACCGATTTCGGGTTTTACGGTTGAAATTGAATCACTTTACGATCAGAAAATGGTTTTATTACAAGACCCTTCTCAAGACAATATTAATCGTCGGATTCTATAATAGCGTTGTCAGGCACTTTAAAACGCTGAGAACTCGAAAACCAATTACTTCAAGTTGAGTATCTATTTAGTCATGATCGCACTTGCCTATTAAATTGTACGTAATTACGTGTTAAATTGTAGCTACTCACCTATTAAACTGAAATGAATGACAGCTTTATCATAATATTCCCATTCTTAATTTTACTGTCAAATAAACGCGTTCAACACGTCCGGCCGTAACTCTCCAAGCGTAACTTTTTCGCCTTCGGTTCCCTTATATTATAATAGAAGTAACCATTAACAAATTGCCTCTCAACGAAATCAGAAAGCGAAATGACTTCATTAAATGAACAAAAAAGGAAAAAACAAGCGAAATAAGGCGTAAAAACTACCTAACTTACCATTTAATTATGAAATTATCATTGCAGCTTAATTTAAGCTGCAATAAATTGACGAATTATTAATATAGGTATTAGTAAACTTCGAAAATGTCAATTTGATAAAGAGTATAAATAGATGATGATATTCTGGAAGAATTGCCTTGCGCATAGATTTTATAGTATCCATCATCTAGTATGGAATCAAACTTATATCGTCAAGTAGCCAGTACTTTATTTTCGAATTGGTGAAATTAGGAGTTTTTTTTTTAAGTATGTATTATCACAAAGTGTCAATTGTTTAACAAGGTTCTAATTTAAACTACTAACCATCTGAACTCTAAATCAACTGATAGGTAAGACTCTAAATCTGGGAGGAAAACAATTTGAAAAATATTAATTTCATAGAAAGGAAATAAGTAGGAACTGAAAACTCATTCGTTCACTAATGCAGTGGAAATAGTTTTGAATTTACTGTTGTTGCACGTATTTATGTAAATTTAATGAATTGATTGCTTGATTATATCCTACATAGCTCATATGGTTTCTGGTGATAGTTTATCTTCCCTTATCCGAATTCCGCTTTTCTGGGATATAAATTTTATCCAAAGCCCCAGATTTTTGGAGTCACGAGTAAAAATTTGGCTGTGTAGCTTTTCCACTCGGGTCTCCGGCTGTGTCAAAGTAGTACTACATTACCTAATAATACCTGCCTACTACATATTACCTACTAATACCTACGTACTACTACATTACCTACATTAGTATTAACCTACTATATTGACATTGGTATTAACCAACTTTACCGCGTAGGTGTGCAAGCCGCAACTTGGGCGAACGAAAGTTCATTACTAATCAAACATTATTTAGGATTTCTACGAGATTCCATGGATTCGAAAGCTAAGTGTGAACTTCCGATGAATGATCAATCATATCAATCAGTGATACTAAAAGACCAAGCCAAGGTCTATGCAATCATAAACAATTGAAATTTCATAAGACATTGCCTGCTGTTCCAAGGAATAACCCGTAACTCTTATTAAATATTATTTTTAGCTACTATAACATAATAATTAATGTTCCATAGGGACGTTTCTCACGATATCGTGTACGAATTAGGTACATAATTTTTGCAAATTTTCGTAGAATATAAAGCTACTGCAATGGCTCAAAACATTTTAAAATCAAAATTTTCTCAAACATTTTCATTGGAATCTGATTTGAGTGTATTTTCACACACACACACGTGTGTGTGTGATCCCAGTTAATAACACTCCTTAGGTTTGAGATAAAAATTCCGTTCTTGCGCAAAAAAAAAAAAGATAATAACAATCTCTAGCTTTCTATGGTCGGGACTTTTGGAGCAAATTGAATTGGACAAATTTCAAAAGATGACCACAAAAATCAATAAAAACGGCTAAAAATTGTAGAATTTATATTTTTAGCAGAATATTAATAGGAAAGATTTGCGCAAAATTATTCTGAAAATGCACTTGAATTTCACTATCATTTGCCAAATAATCGATAAAAACTACAAAAAATCTGAAATAACCTAAAAATCTTTTTTGAACCGGAAAATATTCTTTAGGAGGGGTTGTTCTGCTATAATTGATAGTTACCAATTCATATGCACTCGAACTGCTAACATTTCCAAACAATGTAACATTTATAATATAATACGATGATTTAACAAAAATTCGCTCATATTATCACGCTGCATCACCGGAATTTTTTACAATTATTTGCAGTTTTGATCGAATTTTCAGCAATCTAAGTAATTGTTGAGTAAGTATGTCAAGTTTTGTACTAGTTGGACAAGTTTTTAGTTTTAACTAAGTCAATTATATATATATATATATATATATATATATATATATATATATATATATATATACGTACTTTGTTCTTATATATAGCTCGGTTTATTTTGAGAGTCCTAAGACCGACTTTTATCATTTAATTTTAAAGCGCGGTCTTTTGATGAGATCTGATATATATATATATATATATATATAAAAATATATATATAACGATATATTAGTCCTTTGTTTTGAAATGCTTGATTTTTTTGGCGAAAGATCTGATTTTTGTGCTCAAAAAGGGCTGTTAATCATCAGGAAAGCTTATTTTTCAGAACATTTTGTGTTTTAATCACACAAAGTTACACACACACACACACACACACACACACACACACATGTATATATATGAGCGCAAACTCTAGGAATCTTTCCATGCTCAAAACGGATTTCAGTAGAGAAATGTTTGGAAATTTAAATTTCAAAGTTTTTGGAGCCCTTGCAAGAGTTTTATTTTTCATGAATAGCCGCTAAAAACCATGCAATAATGAATGAGATACCATTAGTGACCTCTTGCTATTTTAGCTCTACTACTTGACCTCTCAAGTATATAGAATCAATCAATGTATAGCAGGCTTAAATCAATTATAGGAAATGTAAGTGTGAAGTTTTCCCACTTTGTCATAGTTACGGTGTAGGCGAGAAAACTAACTCTGTTCTTGATAAATTTGCCTGCCGGATGGTTCATTAGATGGGTGGACTTGAAAATTGAGAATTATAGAACTTAGAAGTGCAGTATAATATTTAATATTCCATAGTAAAATGGTAGGTAGAAATCTCATGGAGTTGTTACTTAATTTAATAACAAGGAGATGAAAGTAATGTCAATATGACTCAATTATTACTTGATATAATTCATGTTGAATACGATTGGATAAGTATAAATGGTTAGGCCGCTATTGTATCCAACAAAATGGGGGAAAATAATTAAACGATTTAAGTTGTGATATAATTCAATAATTCAGGCTGGGTTTTCTCGACCAATGAATTAAATGTAAAATGTTGTTGGTTTCTCAAGGGTTGGTCAATGAAAAGTGTATATTCTAGGCCGACGTTTCGGAATATTTATATTTCATCTTCAGGGCTTGGAAAACTGTATTTGGACGCTTATTTCATATCCTCGTCATAGAGCTTTAGTAGGTAACTATCTACTCAAACAATATCTGTATTCTGAGAAAACATAATTTAAGTTATACTGAACAGAGACTGAAATTGAAGTTATAAGAGGTGTATGGGAAGTTATAAGAGGTAATTGAAGTTATAAGAGGTGTATGGGAAGTTATAAGAGGTAATTGAAGTTATAAGAGGTGTAAGGGGCTTGGCCAGCAAATCCCAAATAAAACGGGTCCAAACTCAGCAAAATCGAATACTCCGCATGATCACTAACGCCCCTTAATTCGTCAGGAACGAAACAGTCCACCGCGATCTAGATGAACCCTCTGGCAGGCAAATGTGATCAAGAACAGAGTTAGTTTTCTCGCCTACACAACACCATGACAAAGTGGCAAAACTCACACATACATTTCCTATAATTGATTTAAGCCTGGAATAGGACATTGATTCCCCGACGCCTATATACTTGAGAGAACCAATGTGGTAGTCAGCTAATCGTAGCAGAGAGGTCATAAATTGGTAATCTCATCCATTAATTGCATGGTTTTATGGCGATTATTATGAATATTATTATATTTATTAACTTAAAACTATATTTTTGCTCACATAAAACTATTGAAACTTTAGAGGGATTTCCACTGGACAGTTTCTTTACTGAAGTGTCACTGTACTTGAGTAGACAAACTTTATATCTACTGATCATAACAATATAGTATTAAGTTATACTGAACAGAGCAACAAAGACTAAAATTGAAGTAGGTACTAAGATTTGTATAACAGCAACGTGGACGAAAATACTACCATATTTTAATACCATAGTATTTCCGTCCACGTTGCTGTTATGCACCTCTTATAACTTCAATTTTAGTCTCTGTTCAGTATAACTTAATTCATGTTTTCTCAGTATACCCAAAGATATTGTTTGAGTAGATAGCTAACTAACCAAGGGGCGTTAGTGATCATGCGGAGTATTCGATTTTGCTGAGTTTGGACCCGTTTTATTTGGGATTTGCTGGCCAAGCCCCTTACACCTCTTATAACTTCAATTACCTCTTATAACTTCCCATACACCTCTTATAACTTCAATTACCTCTTATAACTTCCCATGCACCTCTTATAACTTCAATTTTAGTCTCTGTTCAGTATAACTTAAATTATGTTTTACCCCAAAGTTTTTTTTTTTCAGTATACCCAAAGATATTGTTTGAGTAGATAGCTACCTACTGAAGCTCTATGACGAGGATGTGAAATAAGCGTCCAAATACAGTTTTCCAAGCCCTGAAGATGAAATATAAATATTTCGAAACGTCGGCCTAGAATATACACTTTTCATTGAACCCTCGAGAAATCCAAAACATTTTATAATTCAATTACTTTAATAAATGATTTTTGATATCGTAAAACTGATTTTCATTTTCTCTCACTCTGTTGGACATCGGTGCATATCAAAGCATGTAAAACATGTGAAAGTACTCCAGTAAAAACGATACAAACATATTCCACTCCAAAACAATTAGCATGTTCCATGGGATGTGAACCTTATACTGGTACCGCGGTAGGTGGTAAGCTTACTAAATCTGAATCCTCATTAATTATACGGTTATCTATAATTATGCCTTCCTCTCTACAGAAGGTTTGGAAGCTTTTTGTTTTCAAGAAGTCGAAGAAAACTGTTTTCCACTAGAATCAAAATGTCCATTTGCTTCTAGCAAATTTTCAAAGAAAATTTGAGATATTTGGATGGCTTCAAAAATTTTAAAAGCGGGTTTGAAGGGTCGGGGGCCCCCTACAAATCCGTTTCGTACATCAAGGAACGCAATCCAGATTTGAACGTCGTATACCTATATACAGGGTGTTCAAACTCAAGATTGTTAAGCTCTTAGGGATCGATTGTACTTGAAGTTGCCAGATCTACTTTAATTTAAAGTATCCTACTTTATTTTTGTTCAAAATACTGTACATACTTTATAACAAATTTAAAGTAGATCAAAATACTTTATATTTGAAACGAAGAAGAAAAGTTCAGCCCCCGCACCTACTTACTAGTACAAGGTCAAATTTACTTTTTTGTCAAGTATAAAGATTTCTTTCAAATTGTCAATTTTCAAAGTTTTTCTGAATTTTCAATTTCCACAGCTCTTTTCCGAATTTTTAATATTTTATACGTACAGTGTTTCAGAGAAAGAAAGAGGGACTGAATGAATGTAACTTTTCGAGTTCCTAAAAAGTTCCAAACGTCCTTAGTCCTTACGTGTCCAATAGATGCACGAGATATTTTTTTAGTGAGAACGAGATTGAAAATGATGTTCCTAATTACATTTATGTATGTAACACAACCTTACTGAAACATGGATTCGTTAAGATTGAAATTCCTAGCAATGTTTTCTTCGGAATAAAAAGTTGAGTTTGTGACCTACGTACAGTAAAAATATTAGTTTCCATGGTTCTTTTTTAATTCCTCAAACCGAACTTTCTTATTTTCAGTAATCTGACACATTCAAGCCCTTGTGTGCAGATGCTGAATGAAAAATACATTAGCGTGTAAGTCGAGAACGTTAACTTTAATGTATACTTTGACTTTCATTGAAAGTAAAGACTTTTCCTTGGTTGCAGCCAGGATATACTTTATATGATCCGAAAAAATCTCGCAACCCTAATTGTACTACTAATTCTGATAAAAAAGTTCCTCGTAGCAATTTTTTTTTAAACCCTCGATACTTGGAGATTTTTTACATTTAAGTTTCTTTTTCTCGCGATTTCGACCTTACATCATTAATGTGTTATCTCCCCTGACTCATAATGTAATCTTAAAAATAGATATATCGTGGGAAAGGGCGTTAAATTTCCCATCTCCCAAAGGTATTTGAATTCTTCATACAGTAGGTCACGTAAGCAAAAAAATGGATTAAACATGAGGATTTCACACTTTTTAAAAATTATTGTTGAAGAGATACCGATCATAAATAAGGGGAAAATCGAGTTTTATGTGAAAAAACGCTGCAAATTATTTCACAAAGGTTTATTATTTTTTCAATTGAGTTTGATCGTAGTTTTAGTTGGCTTGCGTACGTCATAAGGCCCGTCCAGACTCCTCGGCGTGTCCTATTTCGAGTTGCCACAACCTATACTTCTATAATTATATACGCATGTTTATATTTCTCGATTTGAGCTCCTATCTATTCAAATAGTTATTGCCTTAATAATATCATTATCTAAGTACGTACGAAAAGTCGAGAGGATATGTTATTAAATATGCGTAGGAAAAGTATTGGTATTAACACATAAATATGACCTAGAAAAAAACGTGTATTCATGCCTCGAAGGAACGATGTACTCACCTCATGGTGCCGCGGAGTATTATATGGGTATGACACGTAAAAGTAATAAATATCCATTCTCCTAAACCCCTCTGCTACGCCCCTGGTCACTACTTTATGTTCCAGCCACCTCAAGGTGCCGCGGCGCCTCCTCTCACTCCACCCCCCGCTCACGTGGATATAATGTGTAAGAAGACGAACCAGAAAAAGGATTCAGCGCGAACGCTCAGGTATCATTCAGGGGTATCATGCTGGGGCTGACGGAATCGGAACAATGATATCCGGTTTGTAACCTGTTAGAACTGCAATAAAACGGGCCATGTGAGTCGAAGATGTCCCGAACGGAGTGGATCAAGAAATACAAAGCATTGGCAAAGAAGGCATGACAATGTATGCTGGAATTGTGGTAAAAGTGGCCACAATTACAGAGAATGTGGGATTAGTAGACGGTATCGGTTTAGTGGACAGATCTTCGAAGCATGTGGAGGATTAAAAAAAAAAAAAAAAAAAAAAAAAAAAAAAAGAATAGGAAGAACACTTGTTGATGTAATGAAAAACAGAGGAACAGCTTGTGGATCAACAGCAAGTATTGTCGAGCGATTTGAAGGTTGTGAGAATGAAAGATGTAGAGCAACTATACAGCTGAAGAAGAACAAAGAAGAAGAAATTGAGAAAGAAACGGTTACAGTACACCAGGAAAAGGAAACTGTACAAGAGAAAGAGAAGAAAATTACAGTGGTATTAAGGAATTAGAAGAAAAACCAGCTAGGGACCGAAAGACCTATCAAACCATCGAGTGAAGATCGTGTTTCGTGTCAGAAAATGGAAGGAAATGTAGAGGAAATTAAACGAGCTGAGGTGGACGAAAGGCTACTTTCTTCACCCGAGAACACGAAAGTAAAAGAAGAAAGGAACAGTCAAGAATTAAAGGCACAGATAGTAACTCCTTTACATTCAGGTGAGGGATGTACACAGACAGGGAAGATCCAATGTGTATCGGAGGAAGACCAGGCAAAATCAAATCTAAGCACTCAATCCAGTTGGCACTTTCGATTCGAAGATACGGAGTACGCCAAAGGCCCGATGGTAAAAGATCCTAACCTCTACAGAAAAATAATAGATGATCGTAATTGTAAAAGGGCAAGAAGAGGAGAACTGATGAAGAAGTTGTGACATTCATGATGAACCTGCTACGGAGTATTTAAGAAGATCGTAACAGCATTGGGAAATCTATTGAGATGGCAGCAGATCTTCTAGTTGAGAACCAATAGAACCAAGAAAATACCAATAGAAGCAAGTACCTACATGAAGCGGCATTGGATTATACATGGGCACTGTGAGACCGTTTATAATATGAGTTGATAACCGGAATTTCATCGAATGTGTGGCGTAAGAACAGTGAATGTGACCAATAGTGTTATTCGGCTGTTTGAAGTTATTTTGATGCAAGCTACTGATGCAACACTCTAACCAAACATGGTGGAGGGGATAGTGTTAGGGATCCTGCATCAATAGATGTCTCCCTCGTCACATGGTGTACCTACCAAGCAACCAGACTTATTTACCTGTTGTTCAATAAAAGTTTTAGTTCTGTGTGTGACTCAAAAGCGTGGACTAGTTATTCGAGCTTAGTGTTTTCCATAGTTCATAACAATATGTTCCTGAAAAATCCCCTGTGAATTATATCACGATTGGTGAAGTAATAACTATATCGCATGCGCAAAACTAAAATTGATCGACAACGGTGAAGGAATTCTTAGCTGTATTGGCTTCAGATAACCAAAATCAATTCACAATTAAGCTTACAAACTGTGCAAATATCGCGCGTATAGATTCAAGTAATCTCTATAAAAGGAGCCTAAATGTTTAAAATACTATGATATCCACGCCTTCCCGCTCAGTAGTAATCACAACCTGATATAACAAATTACTTTCCTTAGAATAGAATAAAACTTCCATTTCTGCGTCAAAAGATCAAGCTTTCCAAACGAAAGGATGAGTTCATTTGCCAACACTTATTGAGCGCATTGAATTTGTCAAAATTCAAAAAATCCGCTGAAAAATCACAAAGTTACATTATGTGGATCATAAGCGTTATTTGAATGAGTTGCACACTAAACACAGTTGTATGTAATTAGTGTGCCGCAGTATATACACCAAGCATCTGTGGTATACAGCGTACATACTACATTAAAGTTCCCAGTGTTGGGTCTACTATCATAACTATTGTGAGAGGTGCTTGTCCATACTTCTACGACAGCCATGTCATATACACATGTAACTGACTGTGAAACTAATGCGCGAACTCTGCTGTAGGATGCTACTTAAACTTGGATTTCTTCATTTTAATTCATTTAATTTCAACTTTTGACCTCATTTTCGGAATCGGCATTAGGTTTTCTTTTGAAAAGTTACAAAGTTCTTTTAGATGTTAAAAATTTTTTATTTGAATTGATTTGATCGATTTGATTTGATTAGAAGGATTTTTGGGATTTTTAATTGAAATCAAAGGTTTTCTGGAAAAATGACCCTCTAAGAACCTGCGAGTTTGGAGTCGGTTTCTACGTATTTTTTCGCGCTGAATTTAATGGCAACACTCGCAGATCTCCAGCTACGCCATTTTTCACTTTATTTAACTAGTTTTTCCCCCTAAAACACATACAATTAGGCATTAAAAATTCGTGAGTCCAATGTGAAACTCGGTTACATCGGAGTTGGAGAGATCCCCGAGTGTTACCATTCGATTCAGCGTAAAAAAAAAGAAAAAATTGAAACCGACCCCACACTTGTAGGTTCGGTCATGTTTCAAGGAAACCCTCGATTTCATTGGGGGAAAAAAATTAACATTAAAACAAGCTTTTCTCTCCTAAACAGCAAAGTAAAAATAACATTGACTATACAGTTGGAAAGAGATTAAATGAAGTAGTTTTCATGAAATTTGCTGTGTCAAAGTGCACCAAGCCTATAGAAAATTTAATTAAAAGAATTAAAGTGGAAAAATTCAAGTTTAAGAAGAAAAAAAGTCTAGTCATGCAGCATGACCCCATGAGCGAATTTCTTCGACATTTCAGTCACTATTGATCGTGTTGAGAAATTTTAGTTTATGATTTTGATAGACAAACATGGAATCAAATTATTAACACATGCTCTGACTAAACTCATCAGTTGTGATTACATTTTTTTTTTTTTTAAGCACCTACTACCTAGGTTTTAAACAGCATGGTTCTAGGATTGTTTATACAGGGATACTTCCATAAGAGTAGTTCAATCTGAATTTGGACAATGTTTCATGCAAATATTACCGATTTTTACAACTAGCGAACGGCATTATTTCGATTTTTGACTGATTTTTCAACTTTGAAATTTTTGAAAACTTGATACATATTCTTATAGGAAATTTTACGCTGATTCCGAATATACCACATGTTAGTATGCTAAAAAAATTATTTCTCACAACAAATCGCAAAAAAACAGGCTATTTTGAAATTTTTGACTACATTTTTGAAAATTTCAACCCGAAGATGTAATCCGATCATGCTGGCCAACGAACTTGATCTTTCGTTTTGTGTCCTTAACATTTTAAAATTTGTTTGAAGTTTCTAGCACAATTCTACGGACAGTTATCGTCTGGAATGACACATACATACATACATATATACATACATATATACATACATACATAAAAAAATGCGTTAAACTTCAGAATATGATTCAGAATAGCCTGAAACGGATTTCTGCATAAAATTTTTTCAAAAATTCACATTCTACAAATTTTGAGGCGAGAGCAATAGCTTAATTTTCTTCAAAAATTCGCTAATGACTATACCGTTGAAAAGAGTATTAAATTAAGTAGTTTTCATGAAATTTGCTGTGTCAAAGTGCACCAAGCCTATAGAAAATTTAATTAAAATAATTAAAAATTAAAAGAATTAAAGTGGAAAAATTCAAGTTTAAGAAGAAAAAACAAGGTTTTCCTTAAGAAAAGAAAAAAGTCAACGCGGCCCTTCGGGCCTTGCAAGGGGCTGACTCCCCGGTTGCTTTCCGCTTCGAGCCTTCGGCTAAAATGCTAAAACATTGAACGTGCTTTCTTCCCGCTAATTCGTAAATGTAAATAAATTTAAAACTAAGACATAAATGGTCTAATCGAAGTTGGAGGGAAGTACCTAGGTAGGTAATTTTCTGTTATGGTGCGCGTCTACAATTACTTTACCTAACCAAAATTAACTTCTCAACCAAGTGACAACAAAACAACCGGCATTGTTTACTATATCCATATACAACATAAATAAATGTAAAACTACGACATGAATAGAAGAACAAGTACGAAAGAAATGCGTGATAAATCGAGAGCTTTCCAACGAATGGAGAACGATTTTTGTCCGGTAAAAAATAAAGAAGTTTCATTTCCCCAGCAAGCCTAGGTTGTTTGTGAAAATCGTAAGAAAATTTCGTGACACTTCTGCTTAACGTTTTCGGGCAGTTAGCTCAAGGCTAAAGCATGTACCATGCTAAAAAAATCGTATCTTGAGAACGGATTGAGATAAAAAAAGTTCCAGTCATGCAGCATGATCGTATGAGCGAATTTTCATAAACGATCGTATTACATTTATGTTAAATTCTGTTGAAATTTGAGCACTTTGGGGACAAATAAAAATTATATTATACATTTTATAGCAAATTAACTTTTTGTCAGTAATATTCCAATGAACAAACAATTTTGTGGGTATTTACAATTTTTTCAAGTACTAATATCGATTTTTAGCTTATTTTAATGAAATTTAAGTACATTTTTCAGTACAATTGTTTGCTTAAATTTTTAAATGTCCTAGTTCATGTTCGATTAATTTTTTTCGAGTAGCATTCTGCTAAAAAATAGAAATTTGTTAATTTTTAGCGGTTTTTTGCCTTTTTTAGTGATTTTTTAAGTACATTTTTTGAAATTTGACCAATTTAATGTGCTCAAAAAGTGTTGTCCAACGAACTCACCCTTTCTTTTGAAATGCTTGATTTTTTGGCGAAAGAACGAAGTTTTTATCTCAATTCTATCGAGAGTTATCGTCTGGAATGACACATACATATATATATATATATATATATATATATATATATATATATATATATATATATATATATATATATATATATAGGTATATATATACACACATATATATATATATATATATATATATATACATATAAAAAAGCGTTAAAATCCAGGAATCATTTCAGAATGCCTCAAAACAGATTTCGATGAAGAAAATTTTTGAAAATTTTTATTTTAAAATTTTTGGAGCCATTGCAATAGCTTCATTTCCTAAGAAAATTCGCTAATATGCGGTTGGCGGCGTTTTACTCGATTTTTGATGCCGTTTTACAGAAAATAATCTTTGGATCTGCGAACAGTTATATGTATACAGCTGCGGTTTGTGCGCCTCTCATTTCTACAACGCTTCTGATCCACATAACGTAGGTTGGCGGGAAGCCCACACCCTAAATCTTTGTTTTCGGGAAAGGAGAACTGAGCAAATCAGTACCGTGGAATGGGGGTTGGGGATTTTGTGTTCGGTTGATAGCCAAAGCCTGGTGACGAGGGTGACAACTCTGACAGGTACAAGTTCCCTGGCGTCTGTCTGGAGGAAGGTACCTACCTACTCGTACGCCAGAAGCTGCCTCCCTCACGCTTCACCACATCCCTTCTCCATGTCCACTATTATAATAGTAGGTATCTCTTCCCAATGTAGGTAGGTATTCTACGGTTCTTGTGTCGGGGTTCTCTTTAACTCGGATCATCCGGCCGATACACACCAACCTACTCATCGGATAATATTTCATGACTGCGAGAAGGCGTTTTTGAGCTGATAGGTGAAATGTGACACGAGATGTCTAGAGATCTCTCCTGGGTGTCCCTGGTTCCGATGTACGGTGACCTTACCAGTCACACCTTCTTATGTGAATGAACTAGCTAATTAAATTAACCCTTAAACACGTAAAGGGTTGATAGTCGCTGAAGAGCAGGTACAAGTTAGTACCTACACAGGGGTCGCAGTTTCGAGCGCACCACCGGCTAGGGTTCAATTCCACTACTAATTTGTGAATTTTTTTGGCCTATAACAATTTTTTAATTCACTCTAAAGACAAATTTTTTTCGTTTTCAAGATTTTTTTTCCGCATTTTCGACTTTATGTCACTAAAACTGTCATAACTACCTAAACATTCAGTCAAAACTCATATCTGATGATACCGTTGAAAAGAGTGCAAGATTTCCTATCTCCCTAATGACTTTTTAAAAAATTTTAAATGGAAAATAATCCGTAAGTGAAAAATTTGTAAAATCCTTCTTCTTCAAAGTTTGTCTCTCCAAACGATCTGGATGGAAATTTTCATGCTGTAGGCCTAAAAGTTGCTTCTTAATCTCAGTTTTCCAACGGTGTGGTCAATTTTCATTTTACTTTGTTTATTGGGGGAGAAAAGTATGTTTGTATGCTAACAAACGAAGTTTTTTTTCTCTAGAAAACGAGGGTTTTTGTGAAAAATGACCCCTTAAGCAAATACTAGTTTGTGGTCGGTTTCTCTGTATTTTTTCTCGCTGAATCGAATGGTAACACTCGCAGATCTCTCAAATCCGTTACAACAGAGTTTTACACTTTAAAAAACTAGTTTTTAGCTCATTTTTTATGCTCAATTTTAAATATATTTAAGGTAAAACTATGTTGTACGGTTGTAAGGACTTGGAGAGATCTGTGAGTGTTACCATTCGATTCAACGTGAAAAAATACGTAGAAACCCTCTCCCCAAACTAGATACCTAGTACTTTTTTTAGGGGGTCATTTTTCACAAAACCATCGATTTCATAGAGAAAAAAAAACGTTTTTCAGCATACAATCACACTTTTCTTCCCCCAATTAACTAAGTAAAATGAAAATTGACTACTCCGTTGGAAACCTGGGATTGTGGTGCAACTTTTAGGCTTACAGCATGAAAATTTCCATCCAGGAAGTTTCGAGAGACAAACTTTGATGAAATTGAAAATTTTTGGAATTTCACAAATTTTTCACTTACGGATTATTTTTCACCCGTTCATTCTATTCAAAACATTTTTAAAAGTCATTAGGGAGATAGGAAATCTTGCGCTCTTTTCAACGGTATTATCAGATTTGAGTTTTGATTAAAAATTTACGGAGTTATGACATTTTTGTGACACAAAGTCGAAAAAGCGACAAAAATATTAAAAGTGAAAAAAGTGGTTTTTTGAGTGAATTAAAAAATGTATATTATAGGACAAAAAAAGTCACAAATTAGTGGTAGAACCGAACCACTGGGACACCCTGTATACGATAACGATTCTTTTCTAAAGATATTTTCGAAAGCTTTAATCAATAGAACATTATAAGTTCTAAGATAGAACGATCCATGCACGATCTCATGATGCATATTTTGCTGAACACTTTGGAGCTGAAGTATTGCGCGAAATGCCAATCACGGCTAATGATTGTCTATTGAAACAATCAGAAAGGGCTCACCGATGGGTTTTAGGAGCTAATAGACCTCCTGGCCTCAATTTAAATGACTAATTACTTGGGAAAAAATGGCACCTCAAGCATTCTGTTTCGGCCATGGATACTAAAATTGAAACGACGCAACCAGGGTTCACGAAATCATTTCTATTCTCGTTTTCTGTGATCAAGACTTGCTCGAAATATTAGAAACAATTCTTTCATTCTATATATCTGTCTAAATTTTCTCTCTCATAGATAATAATGTATATATATATATATATATATATATATATATATATATATATATATATATATATATATATATATATATATATATACTCGACCCTTCGGGCCTCGCAAGGGGCTCCGCCCCTAGACCCCGTCAGGGGGGCTTCGCCCCCCTGGACCCCCTAATCTATACTCGGCGCTTCGCGCCTCGCCGGATCTTTTCTCTTTTCTACTGTGTAGAAAACGAGGATAATTTGCTATGCAATTCTTATTGTATTTTGTAAAAAAAATTTTCAAGCCTGGCTGGGATTCAAACCCACGACCTCGCGCTTCGCGGTCCCGGACGTTACAAAAAAAATTGTTGGGGGTCAGCCTAAGAATTGCATAGCAATTAATATATATATGTGTGCGTGCGTGTGTGTGTGTGTGTGTGTGTGTGTGTGTGTGTGTGTGTGTGTGTGTGTGTGTGGGAGTGTGAGTGTGAGTGTGTATTCATACATACGGACATACGGAAAAGCGCAAACTTCAGGATTCGATGTTTAGGTGAACCAGAGGTGGGGCTTCGAATATGCTAGAAAACCAATTACCTATGGCATAAACGATGTATTTTTAAAATCAATGAATCATATGAAAATTAATAAATTAAAGAGCTCCTTCTAAGTTATTTGTACAAGAGTAAATATAATTATTAAATCTGGCGAGCACTGTGCTACCTAATATTGATAGTGAACTTAGTTAATAATGTTCTTTGAGGCTGCTGAATGACGAGCGATAAATTGATATTAGGAATTCTGACCGTTTGGTGCTGGACGGAGGAGCACGCGCCAGTGTAGATTTTACCCAAATTCTGCGTAGAATCAATACGCAAAATGCGTAGCGATGAATAGGGAGCGGTGCTGCCGAAAACGTCCTTGATATCCGTAAGCATACGATGTACCGATTTCATGAAGATACGCATGCTCCAGAGAAGGAAGGAAAAACCGACATCTTGATAACAAAGTTAGGTTGAGTTATTGTCTCAGTACTAATATGTCGCACCCGTCCTAGAATAAGGGTACAACTCAAAAATCGCGATTTTTGAGTTAGTTGTGGTTCTGAGAAGTAGAAACGGTCTAGTTTGTCTGTATAAGATGGAGATATGTGTAGGGCACTCTAATTCCGCTAGAGAGTGCGTGTGTCTTTCTTCTATGGAGGGAGTATCCAATTCATGTCCTACGAAGAAAGACACAACTCAGATGAGTTCACATAGTCTGTGTTTCGTTTTGAGTTGTTTCCTTTTTGTGTGGACAATTTTAACTTGTGTCTTCCTTTTCTGAACATTTTGGATCCTGACTGGTGAGATTTCAGTGTTTGAGGGAACAACTCAAAAATTCTTAAAAAATGAACGAAACCGTTCTCCCCACTCCCTTCCCAATGGCAAAAAAACTATTTACTCACCATGGGGTGTTAGAGCAATAATGTAGGAAACAAGTTTCGCAAAGATGAATTATGTTAACCGTGTTCCAAAGAACGGGTAGCCAATGGTGTGGAAGGAAAACTTTGAATGCGATTTGCCGAAAATGACCATTTTTGAGTTGTACCCTTATTCTAGGATGGAGTGAAACGAGGTAATGTTGAGAGATAGATGGGGGGGGGGCTGCAGGATTCATGAGAAGATAGGATCACTGAATCGGCTCGTGGAATCGTAGTCAGGCACAAAGAACACTTCACTTCACTGATAAATATTAGAGGTAATAAAGCGCTGGCTGTTTATCATCTTTGTTCGGCAGAACATAAACGAATATACAAACAAAAATAAACGAATGATACTCTTAGGCGTGAACATTACAGAGTGCCTACTTACCTATGTACGTAGTTAATTAAACCTCAGAACGTGCAGGGATGACAGTCACTCCAGATCCTTGGGACGTTCGTCACATTGAATTGCAGATACAAGTACCTACGATAACGATTATGTTCTTATCGAAAGATATAAACAATAGACGATTATTAGTTAACTTTTCAAATAAAAACTGGAGCACCTAAAATACCTCTCGATTGTTATAAGTAAGAATTCAGTTGCCAGACGTAGGTACTTTTGTTCAAAGTACCTAGTCAACTTTATACTTTGAAAACTCTAAAAATACTGGGTTCGAATGAGCCTGAAAGATAATTATGTTGAGTGAAACCAGACGGAGAATGGAGAAAAATTTCCAGTCATGCAGCATGATCGTATGAGCAAATTTTCTTAAATTACCTATCGCATTATGTTAAATTGTATTGAAACTCATACTAAATTAAATTCGGGAAAATCTTTCTGGAAAAATATTGGATTTTCCGTTTTTTTTGCGGTTTTTATAGATTTTTCAGCAAAAATTACTGCAATTTAATTACGTTTTTCAGCATAATTTTGTGCATAAATTTTTTCAAGTCCTAGGTCATCGTTAATAATTTGGTTTTGACTGAACCTTTGCTAAAAACTAAAAATTCAACGATTTTTGGCCGTTTTCAGCCATTTTTTTAGTGATTTTTGGAGCACATGTTTTTGAAATTTGACAAACTTAATGTGCTCAAAAATTGTTGGCCAACAAACTCATCCTTTCGTTTGAAAAGCTTGATTTTTTGGCGCAAGAACGGGATTTTTATCTCAATCCTAGGGAGAGTTATCGGCTGGAATGACATATATATATATATATATATATATATATGAAAAAGCGCAAACTTCAGGAATCGTTTCAGAATGCCTCAAATCGGATTTCAATGGAGAAATTTTTCAAAACTTCGTATTTTAAAACTTTCCGAGCCATTGCAATAGCATCATTTTCTACGAAAATTTGCTAAAATACCGCCAAGCGTAACTTTCTGGTCAATTTATTGTGCTCAAAACGTGCTGCCCAACAGACTCATCCTTGGTTTTCGAATGCTTCATGTTTCGGCGAAAGAAAAGATTTTTTAAATCTTTGAATCTGAATCAGGAGAGTTATCATCTGGACAACTACATATATGCGCTGTCCGCTGCAAATAGATCAGAATGATTTGTGTAGTTTGGTAGTTTGGATGCTCGCATCTCAAAAATACATAACATCTAATAGTCAATCCATTAGTAAAAATTCAGATGAGTTGGACAAATAGATGAGAATGATTTGTATAGTTAGGTGGTCAGGATGCTCGCAGGCTCGCATCTCAAAAATGCATAACAGCAAGTAGTCAATCTCCTAGTAAAAATTCAGATTAGTTGGTCAAATAGATCATAATGATTTGTATAGTTTCGTGGTCTGAATGCTCGCAAGCTCGCATCTCAAAAGTACGTAACATCAAGTAGTCAATCCCTTGGTAAAATTCAGATTAGTTAGACGAATAGATCAAAATTACGGTGTAAAGTATGATTTAAAACATTTATAATAATGACGTTTAAAAATACGTTTCGGAGGAATTCGAATGCAAATAAATATTGTTCCGAATTCAGGATTGAACTCGGTCCCTCGCTTTTGAAGTCTGATACACTATTTCACCACGGAGAACTTGAGTAAACTCTGAATAATCACAGAACTTAGCTGCCCATAAGGGAGCTCATTTCCATTGCCAGTTGACGCTAGTTCGAATTCAGGTCGGCAGGGGCGCGCACAGCGGGACATGTTGTGTACTTAGTGTCTGGTAATGAGAATCCTAGTTTATTGATGAGGATGTTTTATTAAGCAGCCGGTAGGCCTGTGTTGCCACTTTTCGATGATTCGTTGTAATCAAATCGTCGTTAATGACCTCGCGCATGCGCATCGGAGCCTGATCAAACTCAAAATTTTACGGTTTGATGATTTGACATCGGAACTACTGAACCACGAATACCCCTTTTGCTATAGAAAATATGTTAAAAGCTGTTTTGCAGAAAATTATTTTTTAGCCCAGTTTTCCAATTTATTCTCCAGGCAGAATTGAATCTTTTTTTCAAAAACCATATGGGTACCTAAGCAGTTTAATAATGTCGCTCTCTCTTATCAATCGTAAAATATCAAAAGTAAGCAAAGTTGTGGGATATTTTGTACCATGTTTTATTCATGTGAACCCAGCTCAAGTCTTCTACCTGCATTAGGTTTGTTAGATTTAGGTACCGGTGGTCCTGTGTGTTCTTCATCTCAATGAGAAAACTTGATTATCTCTGTTATCTGAGTGAATTAGGGACTGGTAGGGGGGGGGGGGGGGGGGGTTTATACACCAGACAGCAGTTCCGTAGTGGGGATTTGGACGTCTATTTTTACTGAAATGCATTGAGTGACATTGGAGTGACAGAGATATTGGCTAAGCATAATCGCCAAGCATTTATTTATTTCTTTTATTTGACGTCACAATAAATTGTTTGACAATTGTCAGCACTTAGCAATTAAATTAAAATATTGGTTATAATCATTTAAAAAAAACTCAAATATAAATGAAGTCGAGACCACTAAGCAAAGATGCTGGCCACAGGCATCCATCCGCCCAAAACGGCGGGCCGGCTGGAGCGTCCCGGCCGATCCCGGACCCGACCCACCATGGCGGCCTCCCGAGGGTAGGGTGCTCATCCATCTCTGAAAGAGCACCCCATTTTGACTGGGGGCAGAAAAATCCAATAGGTTGCTCTCTCTCTCTCTCTCTCTCTCTCTCTCTCTCTCACTCTCTCTCTCTCTCTCTCTCTCTCTCTCTCTCTCTATATATATATATATATATATATATATATATATATTACATGAACTTAAATGATAGAAATTTGACAAGTATAAAGGTGAAAGAGTGATTTGATATTTCGAGTAAATCTTTTTCAAAATTAGAAGAGTAATGGTTTTTTCTGAACTATGGGACTTGGAGCGTTTCTTGTTTCTTGGAAGCTTGTAACCATGTAAGCAAGTATGGCTTCATTACTTTTAGCTCAGTACATCTCAATCGTTTAGATTGAGACCAGGAGGCCTATTGATCCCAATACCCACCTATGAGCCCGTTCAGACTGCTGTAGCAGTCTGTCGTTCGTGGGTTGTGGCATCTGCTTCCACTCCGAAGCATTCGTTGAACGTCACAGTAGGATTGTGCGATCTCGCATGCAGCTTCAATGGCAGGGGTCGATCTTGGTTTAAGGAAGCTCTATGGTTATTTATTCTCAAATTTAGTTGAGTTGCTTTCCCAACATAGAAGCCTCTGTGTTGATCTTCTGTGCACTGCTTACAGATCAGCTGGTAGACACACATTCGTGACTGACATTCTGCGTGCCCTTTACATACGTAGGAATGAGAGGTATTGGGAGAGGTAAAGTGAGAGCCTTCAATTACAATGTCACACAGTTTGCACCGTACACATCGGTGTAAACCAGGCTGCTGCACTTCTGAAGGCTGAACTTGTGGATGCCTATGAGACAGTATTCCTCCTATATTTCTTCCCTGGCGGTAAGTCAGTTGAGGCATATCCTTGAACAAATCGCGGGTCAGGGGATATATATATATATATATATATATATATATATATATATATATATATATATATATATAGGTATATATATATTTTATTTTTAAAGAGAAATATAGCCAGTAAACTATTATGTAACCGTATGATATGATCGCTGGTATTTCTCAGTGTTTGGGAAAAAACAAAAAGAATGCATCCTGAGAGTGCATCCTATCTCCACTAGGTACCTAATCATGAGATATAATGCGAACTTTTTCCGATGGATCTGGGGTCTTTGGCGTATTCAAGGAAAAAAGATCCCTTTAATTCTTTTGAGGTGTGCAATTTTTGGTATAATTTACTTTTTAAATTTGTTTTAGCGAATTTTTGAAGAAAATTAAGCTATTGCTGTCGCCTCAAAATTTGTAGAATGTGAATTTTTGAAAAAATTTTATGCAGAAATCCGTTTCAGGCTATTCTGAATCATATTCTGAAGTTTAAACGCATTTTTTATGTATGTATGTATATATGTATATATGTATATATGTATGTATGTATGAATGTATGTGTCATTCCAGACGATAACTGTCCGTAGAATTGTGCTAGAAACTTCAAACAAATTTTAAAATGTTAAGGACACAAAACGAAAGTTCAAGTTCGTTGGCCAGCATTATCGGATTACATCTTCGGGTTGAAATTTTCAAAAATGTAGTCAAAAATTTCAAAATAGCCTGTTTTTTTTGCGATTTGTTGTGCGAAATTATTTTTTCAGCATACTAACATGTGGTATATTCGGAATCAGCGTAAAATTTCCTATACGAATATGTATCAAGTTTTCAAAAATTTCAAAGTTGAAAAATCAGTCAAAAATCGAAATAATGCCGTTCGCTAGTTGTAAAAATCGGTAATATTTGCATGAAACATTGTCCAAATTCAGATTGAACTACTCTTCTGGAAGTATCCCTGTATAACCAATTTTGGAACCATGCTGTTTAAAACGTAGGTAGTAGGTGCTTTTAAAAAAAAAAAAAAAAAAAAAAAGTAATCACAACTGATGAGTTTACTCTGTGCATGTGTTAATAATTTGATTCCATGTTTGTCTATCAAAATCATAAACTAAAATTTCTCAACACGATCAATGGCGACTGAAATGTCGAAGATTTCTTCAAAAATTCGCTCATGGGATCATGCTGCATGACTGGACTTTTTGTATTCACCCTATTGCAATAGCCTTATTTTCTAGGACAAGCAGCTGAATGCACATATTTTATTTTTTTTTGAAATCGATCCCCCTCTTTGTGACAGTTCCCACGAGATCCAAGAGAATGCGCTATGCGTTCGTCGCTTCGGTGCCAGGCGTTCATTCTCACATTTTTGAATTGCTATGGTTGGGGATAGATGAGGATCCGGGAACCAGAAAATTATCTTCTCCGAACATAGCACATAAGCTATTAGTACGAGTTGTATCTCATATGGTACTGTCACACCCCTCTCTCTCTATGAGTGCGAACTTTGTAACGGAGTTACCTCCTGAGAGGTCCATCAAGCTCCCGCCAGAGCACAAGAGATAGCGTTGTCGGCGTCCCGTTGAGGAATCAATGGGAACCACGCGCTGTTCTCGATCATTTTAGACAGCTGGTTTGGCGTCGGATGGTTTTCTGGTGACAGGAATATCAACCTTCCCCGAACATGGCTCATTAAAAGCTATGACTAGGGGTGGCATCTCTCTGACGGGATGCCTCTTTACCTCCTCTACCTTTTTTATGAGGATTTAGACCCCCATTGCACCTCTGGGGGGGGGGGGGGGGGGCACCTAAATTCCTTATAACTCAAGCCCCCATTGCACCTCTGGGGCACTCCAAGTTCGTTACATCTTCTTTCAGCGATGTGCGAAATTGGCTTTACCGATTATTCGGATGTACGAATGTATTTCATTTGATATCATTGAAATGAGGAATTCAAAATAAGGATTAAAAAAAAAAATAAAATAAAATAAAATAAAATAAATAAAACACATTCGCCCGCTAGGAAAGGAAGAGCGGGAACTAATCAAATTGCCGAGAACGGCGGATCGGATTTTGACGGTGTTTTCAGGTAGATAATGTGGGACGTTTGGGCCGGGTTACGGGGCAATTAAAATTCTTGTTTGTCATTCGGACCTTGTCGAAATCCACATTCCTCCGCTCCGAGCCCTTGTGACGGGTCGCACATTTTTGTTTCACGATGTGCACGGATAATAACGAACGTAACAAATGCGTAACGAAGTTGGTAGGTAAATTTTGGGCGGCGGATGATTCGCTGGAAAAATGTGTTTTTTTCTTCTTCTTTTAGCGAATTTTTGAAGAAAAAAGTCCAGTCATGCAGCATGACCCCATGAGCGAATTTTTGAAGAAATCTCCGACATTTCAGTCGCTATTGATCGTGTTGAGAAATTTTAGTTCATGATTTTGATAGACAAACATGGAATCAAATTATTAACACATGCACAGAGTAAACTCATCAGTTGAGATTACATTTTTTTTTTAAAGCACCTACTACCTACGTTTTAAACAGCATGGTTCTAGGATTGGTTATACATGGATACTTCCAT